>CM060909.1:960521548-961024048 GCA_030737875.1 Allium sativum
GAGCTGCTGCTATACATAGGAATTCGACCCAAACAGGGAGTATTTCAGATTTGGTGTTTTATTTTGTGGCCAAGGTGAGTGATTTGCATAGTTTTTGCACTAATTACGGTAGTTAAGGGTAATTAGTGAAGATTAGCGAATGTACACACTAATAAATTCTGGAAAAATGTTTAGAAATTCTTAAATAATGTTTTATGCTCCTGTTAGAAATTTGGTTCGATTTGATTAAGTTTTGTTAACCCTATGATTAGTTTTCCTTAAACATGCTTAAGGGAAGATAAGGGGTTTTGGCCACTTTTGATCCGTTTTGATTCATTTGAGTTGTTGTTTGGTGTTTGTGGTTGCTCTTACATGTTGCTATGACTCTATGGTATGTTTTATGATTGATTAGAATAGTTAAATTGGTCGAAAACGTCGTCGAATGGCGTAGAAAGCTCGCTGGAAAGTTGCAGAAATGTGCAGGTTCCTAACCGGTTCGGATCGGAGCAGGGGTCGGATCGGATTAGTGAACTGACCAGGGAAATCCGAACTGGATTGGGACTTATCACTGGAGGAGGCTTGGCGAGAAGGAAGGCCGTTTACTTAGAGTTGGAGTGGACAAAAGGGATCGGATCGGAAGAATAATGGAGACCAGATCGGATCGACTCAAGAATGGAGGGCTACGACTGGAGCAAGGCGAAGGGAGCGGATCGGATCGGAGCAGATGGAGAACGGGAGCGGATCGGATCGGAGTAGATGGAAAACGAGAGAGCTGATCGGAGAAAACTGGAAGGAAGACAGTGACCCGACCTGACCCAGAGGAGGACACCGAACCGACCCGAAGTGGAGTATCCGACCCGAACCGATGTAGGTGATGACTACCGAACCGAACCGACGAAGGTGATGACTACCGAACCGAACCGACAAGGGTAATGACTACCGAACCGAATTCTAGGACTATTACTGCACGACAACTCTTCTGAAGACCCACTCCAATTCGACAAAACCCGAGATGCAAAGGAAGTCCAAATGAGAAGTTAGAGCTCAAGATTCAGATGGGAATCAACGAGTTCGCTTCATGGTTGGGCTTTGCTGCGGGACGCGTGCCAAGGAGTTATCGACGTCTATAGCTTTGGACCACTATGGTAGGAGGTATGAAGGCGGATTCAGGGCCATTATGGCATCGGTAGAACCAAGGGCTACGACCAATGAAGTGGGTCATTGAAATGTTTGGTCATGACTCCATGTGTTTAGCTTGGTCACAACAGGGTTTCTACGAGTCGGGATTCGTCGTTACCTCAAGTCGTCTAGTGTCCCAAAGTGGTAGATATCGTATGCTTTACGCACTGAGTGAGAGATGTGAGGATGGTTGTTATGGATGGTTTGTTTGCTATCATTGTGACATGTACACCCCACCCCCGTATTCTTACACTATTTATTATGGCACCTTAGAGTATTGTACGGTATGTGGTACTAACTCTTTGGTTGCAGGTCCAGGTTCAGGTATGGTTTAGTATACCTATTATCATTCTGTTTAGATGCTTATCGCTCATACCAGGCTTTATATCTGACCCAGAGTTTTATGTCTCCTCTTATTACTCTGGGAGCTCACACGAGCAGACTAGAGACAGGTTAGCTGGTGATGCACGGGTAGATGATCCGGAGACGAGCAGGAGGCTTCCACGTAATATATACATAATATTCTCCCAGTGTTGTTGAAGATCATTGCTTGGGCATTGGTGGTGCATCTTCTACTTTAGCTTTCTTTTGTTTAGAGACGGTAAATTTGGAAAACTGTAATAAGCTGTATTTGAATTTCCGCTGCTCTGATGATTGATGTTGATTTTAGTTATCAGCTTATGCACTGTCTCACCTGTTTTATGTCAAGTATGTTATTATTATATTTTATTTCATGCGCTGTGAGATATTCTACAGGTTCCTTGATTAGTTCATTCCCTTCTTTTCCTTTCTTTGGCGACCGTTCCGTGCTAGTCGGGGTATGTGTACAGCGCACTTCCGAAGGAAATGCAGGCTGGTGCGGAGCGGGCCGTCACAACGATATTGGCCAATACTTCGATAGTCGGTTATTTAACTATCAAAGAAAAACAAACATTCATCCAAATCATCAAACAATCATTGGCCCTTAATTAATATTTCATTAATTAAGCCACTTCTCCATTTACTTATCAATATTTGTTAAATCAATATTTTCAACAATCATCTTGGCCTCTTACGTTATTTGGAAAACATTTTTTTTATATATCACTTTCTTTTTATTTCCTGTACTTAGAAAATATCTTCTATTTATAATTAGAAAACATTCCAATTACTTATCTCTTTCACAACCATTCATTTCTATGCTTAGGAAATATTTATTATCATATTTCCAAAATTCTAATTACTTGGTTTAAAACGAGTAGTGTAAAACATCGTTATAACAACTCAAAATATTTCATTTAACTAAACCTTATTTAAACATTTGATCTTCGAGACTAAATCTTTCTATTTATAGGTTAATAATGAAATCAATCAAGTTTGGGTATAATTACCTCTTAGACCTTGACTGAAAACATCCTTAACTTCGAAACAGACAAGACCACTTATCTTAAATAATCAACACCATACAAACCAATTATTCATTTTTAAAACATATATACGTTTTTCTTTCTATTTTTACAGGATTTAATTTATAGATTTCCTTTTTGTTTATATATTCTATTCTAAGTTCGTTTCCTTTTCGAATTCTATATATAATGATATATTGGTTTCTAATTATCAAATTTTCTTAAAAGTATTCTAACTCCTGAAATTTCCGGAAAATTTCGCCAGCGTCTCCTTTGTACACTCAATCGGTACAACTACAAATCGCCTTTCTAGGCCCCTTCCATTCAAAAAGCGAACTGACTTGCCCAATAGGCTCATGAAATCTCATATGGAAATTTAAACATGTACCTTTTCATCTTGGCACTCAAATTATAATCTTCATTCTCTTTATTCCATATCGGTTTAACATACATATGCCCATTCTCAATTTATTTCAGTCTAATCCAATCGTTTCTAACTCAATTCACTAATTTATTCCCTAATTATATATTTTGCCTATTTCACTTTTTATTTGAACATGGCATGTCCAGATATAATTTTAACTTGCTTATGAATTAATTGAATTCCATTTTCAATTCAAGTTTCGTACTCGATAGGAATTCACAAATTTAATTTACTTATCCAAAGTCAAACTCGATCCAAAACTCAATTAAATAATTATTCTTCTACTTATTTAATTCTATTAAGTAATAAATATTTGATTTTGTTTTAAAAATCAATCCATTTACTTCACTTGAGTTCATATTTATTTTATAACTCAAGTATGGATTTTTCTAATGGAAATCTAATTTTTATTTGCTTAAAATCTTTTAATTTTATAAAATAAACCATTATGGTTTTTAAATGATTATAGCGATGTTTTTTTTGAAAATTTGATTTTGACATAACCCAAAATATATAAGACGAAATCCATATTTTTCTCTTCCATCAAAAAAATATTATTCAATGGATTTGGACGATTCTTGTTTCAAAGAATTCCGACTTAAATTGAGTTCTGTATACACAATTGGAGTTCAAATCGTCAAATTACGAACTACCGCGTTGCGGGGAGCTCATTTTAATTATATTTAAATATAAACATTTAAACTTCATTTATTAATAAATTTCAACTTCATTCTAATATATTTTTAATATATATTAAACCAATTTTCCCAATCTAACTTTATATTTCTGATTATCCCTAATCGTCGATTTTTCATAATTCAGTTATAATTTATTTATAATTCAATCTTCTATACTGAATTCCAATTCCCTTTTGAAATAAATAATTTATAAAATTCAATATAATCGAATTTCAATTTTAACATATTTGGATTTAACTGAATTCAGATTATATTCCAAATTCTGGAATAAAATCCGTCGTTCCCTTTTCGAAATGATTTCCAATCCCTTTTAAATTCATGCTTGAATTTATATTTCCAAATTATCCCACTTAATTTGTAAACATCATTTATAAATTTAATTTCTTGTTTTATACATTAAAACAAGTTGCATTTCAAAATCTATTTGAAACCCGATCCTTATTTTGGAATATTTTATTATAACTTACATATATGATTATAGAATCTATTTTCATATTTAATTTCAGTTTCTATCTAATACAATTTAAATATGCTTTCTAGATAAAATTTATATTTATAAATTCGACATTGTCGAATTCTAATTATAAATCCATATGGATTTAATTTAATTTACATTCCGAACATCGGAATAGACTTCGTCATTCCTTTTTGAAATCAATTTCAATTCCCCATTTTAAATTCACATTTGAATTTACATTTCTTAAATTATCCAATGATAATTTATTTCATTTCATTTATAAACAAAGTTTATAAGTGAACTTCTTGTTTTATTATTCAAAACACATTAATATTTCTAGTCCATTCGAAAATCAAATTATATTTTAGAAAAATATATTTTCCCTTTTAAATCTAAAAATTTCGTTTTTACGATATTTTTATATATCAATATTTATGGCCAGTGATATTCAAACATGCAAAACACCCAATTATCAATCACAGGTTTTCTAACACATCATATATGATAATATATATGAAAACAAATAATAAATTTTTGAGAAATCCAGTTGGATCTCTCCAACCTGTTTTTCCTGTATCTACAAACGTTAGCCAACATAAATAATACCCGTCCTACTTCAAGGCAGGATATCACGGTATCGAAGGTCATCTACTATATATATTGTGGGGCGCATAGGAAAATCATCCGCTAATGGTACTGCGGGGATTCGCTAATGCTACTGCGGGAACTATCCAATATATATGTGTGTATATATATAATAGCCTTGTATATGTCAGCACGAGCAGTTTATTTAATGGGTAGTTGGTTTGGGATGGAGTGGTTAGAGGTGCTGATGGAGTATCAACAAGCAAGATACATGATAGATTGAAGTAGACATGGTACAATATGCTATGAGAGCTAGAGATTGTGTTGTAGCGAATGAGAAGATGGCTCAAGACAGTGAGTTATAAGTGTATGGCGGCCTCATCATAGGCTGGTTTATCATAGTTACATTTAGCTTTTCGTGTATTTTTCTTGTTTATTTTGTTTTTATCTTTGTTTTTAAAGGTTAGAATGCTAACCTTTATGCTTGTACCGCTTTTTATTTGATAATAAAAGTGAGCCAATTTTCAAATATATACATACATATATATATATATAATAGCCACAACCACCAAGCATATGTAACTAATATATATAATGGCTACAATAATATTTCAATGTATCCAAACAACCAACAAATATCATATAAAAGTTATTTAAAATAAAAATTCGTTGGTAATAAAATTATAAACGAATCTAGAGAGTGAGTTTACTCATCTTGATTTTATTTTTGATCCATTCTGATGCCAATTTTAATTCCATCTTATGTAATCCGCAACTATGAATTTCTCGACATACTCCATTCGATAAAATTTTGTATATATTTTAATGTGACATTCATTATTTAAACTACCGAACAATTTATACGTAATTAAAAACTTAATTACTAAATTAAAATAATTACCTTATATGTTGATAACCCACGGTCTAATCTTTCTTTCTAAACACTCGAAGCTATCCCAGTAAAATCTCGTTCACTACCAATACTTCCTTTATATTCAAGAGCCTCCTACATCACAACTGCAAACCTCAACCAGTCCGACACTCCCACTTCCCCAATCACTCAACTGCCTCATCAAATTCACACTGTCGAACTCAACAACAGCACCCCATCCATTGTTAAAAAGACATATATTTAACCAACAAATTTACAGACCTGTATACCCAAATTCCACACTGTCGCACCCCTCCCTCTCATATCTCTCCTCAACCAGATGCCCTGGGAAAAATACAATCAACTTAAGCTTTGAAATCCTCCCTCACCTTCATGATAACTATGGTTATTTGTTATGCATCATGACTTCTCCCGTTTTCGTATTCAATGCCACATGACATCGCAATGTTCAAGTTTGAACAATTCCAAAACTCTACTACATGCGGCTTCTCACTGTCTTGAATTCGAAACTAAGTTCGAAGTTGCCCAACTCCTTTTGAAACTCCGTCATAGCTAAGCCATAAGTGTCGCTGCTTATCTTCAAACATCAGTAAATTAGATCGTGCCCTTTCTCGAGCATACCAGGTTGTAACTCGTGCTTCAACGAGCTAAACAAATAAATGCAAATCAGATTTCGTTTTTGATTGATTTATTATTGATTTTATAAGGGAACCGTGATTTTCCAAAGCATTCGATTTGAGGAAATAAAAAAAGAGGGCACGGCTTTGATTTAGATTTAGAAATGAGGGAGAGGGAGTGGTTTCTTCAATTTTCTGAGTGGAAAAATAAGAGGAAATTGATTTTAAAAGCTGAAGAGGAAAAATGTTAAGGGGAGGTTGCATATTTATATTCGATTGTAAGGTAGTATGTAACAACCCGGAGTTTTGGGGCCAATTTAAAAATTTTATTTTAGAAATTTTAATGAATTTAGGATGTTTAAAACAACTTATTTTAAATAATAACGATGAAAAATTTATTTCAAAACGAATAAATTTGATTTAATTATAAAAGGAGTTTAAAACAGCGCTGCAGTTTGAAAATTTGAATTTGAACTTTAACTGACTATACAGGATTCATTTTAAATCAGAATTGAACGAAATAAGAAATATTTAAATCTGTTTAACAATATCTTTCTAACGAATCTAAAAAATTGAAATTTCACTTTAAAAATAGAAAGTTATGTCCAGTTTAAAATCTAGAAAATCGTTGTAAAATTTATATATATTTTAATTAAATATATTGGCATTGAAAATAGCCATTTTGCAAACGACCTCGGTTTTCGACGAAACCACTTTTGTTGGAACCGGAATGTCAAATTGTTGCTAGGTTTCAATTTTTAGAATTTTCCGAATTAATATGTGAGCGTGGCAAAAAAAATGTGTTTTACCAATTTCAGTCAAATTTGATCGACTAGAAAATAGCCATTTTCAAACGATCTCAGAATTCGACGAAATTAGTCTCGTTGGAACCGTATCGTCAATACGAAGCCAGAAATATTTTTTATGGAATTTTCGGAGTCCGTATGTGGCCCCGGCGTATTTAAATGTACAGTGGAAATTAAATTATTAATTTAATATTGTAATTTTAATAAAACACGCAACAGACTTCAGAATTGGGCCATGGGGCATAGCCCATCGCGTTCAGAAGACATCAAAACATTAAGATTGACACTAAGCAGGACTGATTTGGAGACAAGCCAAAAATTCCACTTTTAACCACAAAAATCGAGATTTATTATTAAAATAATAAAAAATAAAAAAACCAAAACCCTAATGCATTTCCTGTAGCCGCCGTATCTCCTTTCCAATGGCCAGAAACATCCAAATTTCAAATGCTAATATCATTTAATCCACTCACGATAAATCGCATACCATATATCAAATTGAATTGAATTCAAGGATCTTTCAATTGATAAGGAGATGATCGGTTATAGTGCTTCGTGGGGAGAGGATTGCGAGCTGGAAGGTGGCGTGTTTGGGGGTGTATTGCGGGCCCAGGGTGCATGCGAATGGGCCCGTACTTCGGCCGGAGGAGGAGCTCAGGGTGGCAGGCGGCGTGGCGGTTTGGATGATGCTCCGGCTTCCTCGTCTGACGCGCACTGATGAAGATTGGATCGAATAATGGGTTAAAACGATGGCCTGTGTTTCACTGATTGGAGAAGATAAGGTTAAGGAATATTATAACTTAATTAACTATTAAATTATATAATCAGTAAATTCAAATGTTTAAATAATCAAATCTTGTTCAAACAGCGACGGAATTGAATGATTTCAGTTGCTTTGGAATCAGAAAAATGAGCTCTACCTCATGGAACTGACTAGAGATGAAAAGGAGCACTTTGAATTTTCAGCCAAACCAATGTGAGAATCTATGATTTTCACAATCTAATTTAATTAATTAATTATTTTATCATTGTTGAATGATTACTTGTATGTTATCTATTCAGATCTATGTTTCTCTGTTTGTTGTTAGTGATGAATTTTAAATGCTCATGTTTCGTTAGATTAGATTAAAAATACCACTTTGATTAGAAATGATGATTCGATTCAAAACAACATCTTTGTTAGAATATATGTAATAATATAAAAAGAAACATTTGTTTAGAAATGTTAAATGTAATAAAAAGAAACATTTTGTTTGGAAACGTTAAGTATGATAAAAATAAACCATTTGTTTAGAAATGTTAATTATGATAAAATGGACATTTTTATTTATTTAAAAAGACTAGACATGAAATCTCATTTTTATCAAAATAGAGTTATAGAAATAAAAATCTCATTTTTATCAAAATAGAGTATAGAATTAAAATCACATTTTCGTCAAAATATGATGATAGAAATAAAGACAACATTTCTTTTAGTTATTTTATAAGAATGTAAATAAAACATTCATTTTTGTTATTAAATTAGAAAGGGACTAAAACATTCACTTTTGCCCATTTAAAAAGAATTGAATAAAAATGTTCATTTTTGTTGTCATATTGGTTCAACGAAAAAGGACATATTTTTAGCGTCGATTCATCTCAACTAAAAAGAATACATTTTTAGTGGCAACTGTTTTCAACTAAAAGAGACATGAGATTTTACCGATATTTTTTTTTGAAATAAAAGTTACATTTTTAGTATTATTTTAGTTGAAGCAAAAAGATTAGATATAAAAGATTATATTTTTATTGACACTTTGATTTCAATAAAAAGAAGTAACATGAAAGATTTTATTTATATTGTTCATTATATTCAATAAACAGATTGCACATTGAAAATTACATTTTCAATGTAATTTAGATTTCATTGAAAATATTAGAATAAAGGATTATACTTTTATAGTCATTTTGTTACATAGAAAAGATTAGTATAAAAGATTATATCTTTATAATCATTTTTGCTTACATTAAAAAGGATTAAACAAAAATGAATAGTTTTGTGTATTAGAGAGGATTAAACAAAAATGAATATTTTTGTGTATTAAAAAGGGATTACATGAAATGTTTATTTTTATACATTAAAAGAAGGAATTAGAAAATGTATATTTTTATACATTAAAAGAAGGAATTAGAAAATGTATATCTTTATACATTAAAAGAAGGAATTAGAAAATGTATATTTTTATACATTAAAAGAGGGAATTAGAAAATGTATATTTTTATACATTAAAAGAAGGAATTAGGAAATGTATATTTTTATACATTATACAGGAATGAATAGGAAATGTATATTTTTATACATTAAAAAGGAATGAATATGAAATGTATATTTTTATACATTAAAAGGGAATGAATTAGAAATGGACATTTTTGTCATGTTAAAAAGAACGAAGAAAAAAAATCACATTTTTGTCATTTATAAGGAATGAAACAAAAACGTTATTTTTGGTCATAAATATAGGAGTTTGACCAAAATATACATTTTTGATCATTAAGAAGAAAGATTATATTTTGATCATTAAAAAGGATTAAAGAAAAATTAGCATTTTTGTTTACTTTAAAAGAATGAAGACAAAAATAACATTTTTGTTGACTTTAAAAGACTAGACAAAATTATCATATTTCGTTAAAGATTAGTCAAAAGTATCATATTTTGTACATTGACAGGAATTTGACAAAATGAATATATTTTGTATAGATGAAGTAAAATATTCATTTTGTCATTTAGAAATGAATGAGACCAAAAATATACTTTTTGGTCAATAAATAAGAGTTAAGATTTTATTGTCATTCGTTAACAATAAAAAGGATTGAAATAAAAGTTAAGATTTTTATTGTCATTTGTCAACGATAAAAAGAATGAAAATAAAAGACTAGATTTTCATTGCCATTTGTTCACAATAAAAAGAATTGAAATATATGTCTGCGATGCTGAAATGTTTGATGTGTTAAATATATTGTTAGTATATTCAGACTGAATATTACACTTCCATTTACAAGTCATCCGACTTGTTTATGTGATTGGGTTGATAATTTTCACACATCGCCCAAGTGCACAAATAATTTATTATTTGATTGTTGGATGAAATCCCACACGGGTGTTGGGATGATATTTGATCTACACTAATCCCAATATCTAGTTGTAGAATCCACTCTGGTTGTTATTTGGATGTTTGTTAATTATTTATCATGACTGTTGATTATATGAAATTTATGGTTGTTGATTGAGTCACACTCCAATAAAGAATATTATAGGAAAAGAATGTTTTAGAAAATATTTTAGAAAAAGAATATATTTTAGAAAAAGAACATATTTTGGAAAAATATATTATTATTGAAATGAACTAGTTATTAACTATAATAAATCATAAAATTTAGATTTAATGAAGTTTTCCAATTTGCTAATATTCAATTGAAATTAAATAAATTGGATTTTGGGTTTGTCGTGAGTAGTGTCTTAAATAACACTGTTCTTAAACCCCGTATGAAAAGAATAAATCTTTTAATTAAGATTATTACACTTTTCAATTATATTTAATAATTGGAATAAGGTAAAATGTGAGTTGGGTTTATTGTGAACTGTGTTTTTAAGTGACATTTGTTCTTTAACCCAACTGACAGTGAAAATTACGATTTGGAATTTATAAATCTTTTATTAAGATTTAAATGAGAATTTTCCAAAGCCAAGTTTTCCAATTTAATATGTTAAATTGGAGTTGAATGGAATTCAAATTAATAATAACCGAGATAAACTTCTGTAAAAGAAGACTAATACTACATATGGAATTTAAGAGGCTTTGCCGTTATTCCATTTATATTATCGGTCGAATATAGAAATTTATAACGATTATATATTAATTTGATTTCTGTGAAGATTCCATATTTTATGGAAGATGATTTTGGGTTTACCGTGAACTATGTTTTTAAATGACATTAGTTCTTTAACCCAGTTAAAGATAAGATTAATTTCTTAAATTTAAATAATCATTGAATAATGATTTTTGATATTTAAATCCAAATTGGGGTTTTAATAAATCTTTAAAAGAAAGATTTAAGAATAAATTTGAAGAATTTATCTTTGATAAGATAATGCGAATATTTTATTTAGAGGAATTTTCTGAATTGGAATGAGACGTTGGATGTGCTTTTATAGTACTTGATTTTAATTATAAAAATACGAGAGTTATTTGGAAAGACCGGGTTTAACACATTCCGAATAATTACCACGACGATGAAGAGTCGAAGATGAAGATGGTGGTTGAAGACCGACGATCTTCACATCGGATGGATGTGTTGCTACTGAGACCCATGATGGGAGTAGCTACCTTGAAGGGGCTTCAGTGGTAGCCGTCCGGACTATTGTTGATTGTTTCGGATTTTGTTTTCGCTCAGACCCAGAGCATAAGCTTGTAAATGGATGCGTGTCTGACATTGGATTTCGTTCCAGGCGAATTAAATTGATTGTTATTAATGTATATCTGTTTGGTGGTAGATAATTTATTCTCTACTAAACACCCGGGTGTATATTAATAGTGATTGATCTCATGGCATGAATGGTCAATGTGGCACGCCAAGATGCAATAGATCAAGGCTTTTGTTGAAAAGCAGGTGATTGACATTGAAAAATGTTTATTCTATGCTCTTATATTTTATCTTTTGTAAATAAATAAATGATACTTTGGTTACTTTTGTATGTTTTTACAGGATGTCAAGAAATGCCTCCTTCAATTCAAATCAAAGGCCAACTACAAGAAAGAGCTACTTCCTCACATCAAATTCATTTCAATTGCAAAAGAAGGGGTAGCTCACTGGTAAAGGCATAGGAATTGGTGCTGAGAGACCTGAGTTCGAACCCCGTCAAGCTCACTTTTTGCCAAAGAAACGGAGCGCGTTCACACTGGCCCCTTTGCTTTGAGGAATATTTGGATTAGTGTTATGTTATATACATACACATATTCATGTGTATGTATTTATGATGTGCACCAATTAACATTTCAGCAATAGCCATATTCTTATCATGGAATTAAATTCAAATCATTCAATTTCAATTAGAAGAATTTCTGATTGAATTGCTGCCAAGAAAAGATCCATTGTGAAGATTTTATCCTTTGTGCCTTGGGATTCTAATAAGCACCCTTGTTTGTAAGATTCAATTACATGCACCAATCAATTAGCCACATGAGAGAATTGAAAGATATGGAAAATACTTACCATGATATGCCAGATTTTCTCCAATCAAGCTGAGTCAAGGAAGGCAAGAGATATTCATGAATGAGGAGGCCCATTTATTCATAGACCTAATCATGGTTTTCCCATTCTCATCTATAAATATGTGTTGTAACCATTGTAAAAAATCATTCATTCTTCTGTACTCTCTTTTAGTTTTAATAAAGCTTTCTTTTCTTTAGTTTCTGCATTTTATTTTCATGGCAAATTGTGTTGTCTAGTCAATTAGATTTGCTAGAACACAATTTGCTATTGCTTCTATTTTTCTTACTAGTGATTGACCGTCTGCTTAGATTCAGCGGTAATCCTAGTTTTTATTTTCAGTTGTTGATTTCTTTTCTGCAATTTTATTTCCAGTGTTCTATTTTATTTTAATCATTGAATTTATTACAGATCCGATTAGATTCGAATCTGTAGTGAATTTAATTGCATCTTTTATTCGTAGTTTCAATTTTTATTTTGCTTTGCGAAAAAAATCAACCTCTAAGCTTTGTCTAACTCGCCCAAGAGATTAGATAAATAATTGATTTAATTCACCTCCCTGTGTTCGACCTGTATGCTACACACCTGTATGCTTGCAGAATTTATTACAAATGTCGCGCTTTTCTAATTCATAGACTAGCGTCGATCAAGTTTTTGGCGCCGTTGCCGGGGAGGTAACATTAAATTTTATTATTTATTTAATTTCCGATTCGTGTTAGTTTTTATTTTATTTTTGCTTTTGTCTTTTGTTTTTGTTAAAAAAAAAAATCTTGTTTAGTTGTTTGATATATCAATTACGTCAACACAATTGACAACTAAACAAGAGAGAAAAAAAAGTTGCCTTTATTTCCAATTTCTTTCCTTTCTCTACTGCCTTTCCAATCTTCAAATACATTTCTTTTCTTGTTTTACCAAAAAAAAAGAAAAAAAAATTTGTTTCCTTTATTCTGCATTGAATTCTTTCCCTTCTTCTCCTACAAGTCTGCCTTTTCTATACATTTCTTTCTTCCTTTCACATAATTCAAAAAAAAAAAAACAATTTTCTTTTTCCAATTTTTCTTCTCTGCCAAACAAGGCAGCACCCACTTTCAAGCCACCCACTGTCAACATCAAGTTTTTCGCGTCCAACCCCATCTCACAATACCCAAACCCATTTTACCAAAACCCAAAAAATTTTACTTACATACAACGTCCACCCCCTTTTCTGACCATCTTCAATACCTCAGCATCACACGCAACAGTCCCTAACTGCGTTACCATCTCATAAACAACAAACCATACACAAAGCCTACATTACAGACTTCATCACCACCCCTTGACAACATCATCTGTTCCTGTGGAAACCCAAACCATCAACCACCACATACATAACTCCTCTCCCCTTCATTCACCGTACATCAGCCAACCCATTCCCTGCTCTCACCAAATCACAGCACACCCATCATCAAGACCGACGCACTTGTCAAGATCCGAACCCAAACCCAATTCAGCACTGCAATTCGAAAACCCCAATTCGTGCACCCAAATCAAACCAATTCGAATCTGCATCAATTTTGAAAAAAAAAAAGACTCGGCATTAGTTTTCTGAAGCTAGAACGTCGAACAAATTTTTGGGTTTGGCGATAGTTGAGAACAAGAGGCGTGAGTTTTACAATTGGAGTGCTGTGTTTTTTTTATTATATTGGGTAATTGAAGTCTGGTTTGTTTCGAAGGTTTCAGTAAACACGAGTGTAGCTTATTTTTGATATTGGGTGCGTTTATTTTGGCTTGGCACAGTGTGGGTTGAGTCTAGTTGTAACAACCCGAAAATCTGGGCCAGTTTAAAATTTTTATTTTGGCAATTTTAGCGAATTTTGATTATTTAAAATGAATTATTTTAAATAATAACGACGAGAAATTTATTTTGAATATAATTCCAACGTATATATTATACGCGTCGTCGTTAGAATATAAATATTTATATATAATTATAAATAGAATTGAAAATGGCGCGGTAGTTCTATAATTCGATTTCAAACTTCAATTGAATGTACCAGGTGCAAAACAATCCGGATTTTAGTGAAACCAAAAACATTAGGATCTAATTGATAATATCTTTCCAACGAATCCGAAGAATCAAAATTTCGTAGCGGGAATCAAAAGATATGTCCAGTTGAAAATTCTGAATAGTCGCTATGGAATTCAGGCCCTTAAAAATGGACATTTTGCAAACGACCTCGGATTTCGACGAAACTAGTTTTGTTGGGTCCGGGATGTAAATTTATTGCTAGATTCCAAATTTCATAATTTTTCGAATCAATATGTGAGCGTGGCAAAAGAAAACGTGTTTGACCAGTTTCAGTTGATTTTAATCGACTGGAAATTGGCCATTTTTCCAACGGTCTCAGAATTCGACGAAACTAGTTTTGTTAGGACCGTATCGTTAATACGAAGCTAGAAAATATTTTTCTGGAATTTTTCTAGTTAGTATGTGACCCCGGTAATTTAAAATGTGCGTTCAAATTCAAAATATAAAGGATTTATGTTTTGATTTTGATGGAAACTGATCGTAACAGCTGAATTGTCTTGCGATACATATCCTATTGTGTTCGGAATGGGGGTAATTAGCTAGGGGCGACAGTAGGTGGGTTCAAATTGGTGTTCAAAATGAAAAGTAACGTTTAGGAGAAAATAAAATAAATTAAATATATATATTTATAACCAACCCCCCCCCTTTTTTTCCTATTCCTCCCTCAGACCCGAAGTTTCAAAATCAAAAAAAAAAAAAAAAAAAAAAAAAAAGAGGAACCGGCCCTAACGCGGCAAGCTCCAGCCGCCGTTCACTATCGCGGGCCCCCACCACGAGCGCCGCCGCCCAGGTGGGCCACCGCACCCCCTTCCCCTAGCCTCCTCCCTCCCCACGCGAGCCCTAGAGACCTCAACCCCCAAATCGAGCCCCAAATTCACCCAGAACCGCCATGCCACCATCCCCAGGCCGCACTCCTCCAGCTCCGACGAGCCCCCACCGCAGGCCCCACCTCCGATCCTCCGCCTGTCTTCCCCTCCTCAGTCGACGACCGACGCGGCCAAACCCCCCCCCCCCCAGCGAGCTCCTCTTCTCCGACCTTCAAAAGGAAAAAAATAGTAAGTGTTTCATTTTACTTTTATTTTTATTTTAAAAGTCAAAAACTGATTTTAATTAGGCTTTTAAAAACAGATTTATAAGAATTTTAATTTCTGTTTTTTTTAAAAGATGCAAAAACTGTTTTTTTAGAATTTAAAACTGATTTTTAAAGAATGTAAAAACTGATTTTATTTTAAGGTTTAAAAAGAAAAAAAGGGGTTTAAACTTTGAAATAGAAAAGGGTTAATCTTTTAAAAGAAAAAGATTTGAACTTGCAAAAATAAAGATCATATTTTTAAAAAGAGAAAAAGACGGAATTTTTATTTGGTAGAAGGAGTAAGATATGATTTTTATATTTTTAAAGTATTAAAAATATAATCTTTACTATATAGACATATTAAAAATATGATTTTTATATTTTTAAAATATTAAAAATATGATTTTTATATTTTTAAAGTATTAAAAATATAATCTTTATAGGATAGAGAATATAAAAATATCATCTTTGTATATGTAGCAAAATAAAAATCTGATTTTTATTTTATATACGTTGAAATCAAGTGATGATTTTTAAATTTAAAAAGGTGAAATCTTTAAATTTAAAAAGGTGAAATCTTTAAATTTAAAAAGGTAAAATCTTTAAATAAAAAAAAGGTGAAATCTTTAAATTTAAAAAGGCGAAATCTTTATATAGAAAATAGCGGGATAAAAATATAATTTTTATCTATATAACATAGTAGTAAAAATTCGATTTTTATATATTGAATAGCATAGTAAAAATTCGATTTTTAAATATATGAAGTGATTATAAAAATATGATTTTTAAATTGAAAACGAACAAATAAAAATGTGATTTTTATTTTAAAGACATCAAAATATAAAAATGTGATTTTTGTGTATATAGTGACTACGGGCAATGAAGATGACGAAGATGGGATAACGAAGAAGATTTCTATAATTGAAGAGTCGTGGTATTGGATAGCTTTAGGTGAGAATTTCTCACTCTTCAATTTACTTTCTAGTTATATATATATATATACTAGGATGCAGACGGTGTTTAGTAGCACCCGACACAATCGTCCACAGACCATGGACTTGTTTGTTTGGCTGTTTGGTGATTGATTGAGATATTGGTTTGAATGTGGTTTGTGGTGTGAAAAATCGAATCGATAAATTGGTTAGGATTAGACGTGCGCCGTTATAAGGCGAAGGAGTAAGGCTAGGTTAGACTCTTACTCCAAATTTAGTGGTTTGCATAATTGAAATTGATTTGATTGATGTGTGAATGGCGTGGGCCTTCAATAGACCGGGGATAAGGCTAGGCCTCGTCCCGTTTCTAGTATCGTGCCGTTATGCCGCTGAAATTTTCTAAAATAAGTTAGAAAAATAAAAAAAAGATCATTTTATTTAAAGAATGAACTGAATAGAAATTCATATGTTGAAATAAAATGTTTTATCGTTAAAAATATAATTTTTAACGTGAATGTGAATAAATAAAATATTCATTTACAAACCAGACGGTTTGTTTATGTACACTTATTTGAATGACATTGATTGGGACGATAAATTTTACACATCGCCCAACTGCACAACTAAAATCTGTGTTTGATTGTTTGAAACCCCACACGGGTGTTGGGATGAAATATGAATTTCACTCATCCTGATTGATTAAATATGTCGATCGATCGATTGACAGGCTGTTATAAGCGTTGAATATCTATATTTGATGCTTATACAGTGTAGTACACTTTGGTTGATGGTTGATTATTTTTCAATGATATTATATACATGTGTTGTATGGAAATCCATATAATTAATTTTATATGGTAATTGATTGGGCCTCATTCCAATTTGAAAAATAAAGAAAGTTTGAAAATAGAAATTTATGAAGCCGTGTTGATTAGATTGACGCCATTTTGACGTGAACGATATTTATATCGATTTTATTCATTTTAAAATGAATATTGAAAAGTGATTTCGAAATCGACGATTTCGAATTGAATTGAAAACGATTTCGAAATGAATTGAATTGAAAATGATTTCGAAATGAAATGAATTGAAAACGATTTCGAAATGAATTGAATTGAAAACGATTTCGAAATGAAATGAATTGAAAACGATTTCGAAATGAATTGAATTGAAAACGATTTCGAAATGAATTGAATTGAAAACGATTTCGAAATGAATTGAATTGAAAACGATTTCGAAATGAATTGAATTGAAAACGATTTCGAAATAAAGTGAATTGAAAACGATTTCGAAATGAAGTGGATTGAAAGCGATTTCAAAATGAAGTGAATCGAAAACGATTTCGAAATGAAGTGAATCGAAAACGATTTCGAAATGAAGTGAATCGAAAACGATTTCGAAATGAAGTGAATCGAAAACGATTTCGAAATGAAGTGAATCGAAAACGATTTCGAAATGAAGTGAATTGAAAACGATTTCGAAATGAAGTGAATTGAAAACGATTTCGAAATGAAGTGAATTGAAAACGATTTCGAAATGAATTGAATTGAAAACGAATTCAAATTGAATTGAAATTTGAATTGAATAGAAATGAATTTTAAAACGAATCTATAAAGAAGAATTCAATTGTGATTTGAATTGAAAAGGAAGTTGAAAAATGTTTTTGAAACGAATTCAAAACTATTTATATAATTCGTTTCAAATAGAAATCGACGAAGTATATATTATATATATAATATAATGGCCTGAATAGAATGCGCCGCGCCGCGGCAGTTCGTGAATTTCGACCATTTATTTCAAACGGACATTACGGGAGATCCGACCGTCGGATTCTCCTAAAACCGGAACCGTTGGGTTCGTATCGAAAAGAGCTTTCTAATGAATATTAGAAATTTGAAATCTAACGGTTGGATTTGGAATTATGTCCAAATCAAATTTGAAAAAGGTCGCTGTAAGTGCAGTTCGATGGCCATTGATGGAAATCGACTGTACGGGCCTTGATAAAATTATTAAAAATAGTAATAATTTGTGTAAAATCATAAGAAATGATTTGTGAAGATTTGGGATGAAAAAACTCCATATTTGAAAAGATAAAAATAGATTTTTATCGAAATGAACTAGTTTTGAACTAGAAATATAATTCTATTTATTTTTAAATAAATAAATTGAATTTAAAAAGGGTTTTGAAAATAACCAGAATATCCAATGATTGCATTGGAGTGGATTTGAATCGAAATTGTCTTCGGAATATTTCGATGTTGGAATTCGTGATTATACGGATGTTGTTACGGAAATTTGAAAGATATATTGATATCGTTATTTCCAATACGACATTTGTTAGTTGTAGAATTTGATATTGAATATAAGCCGGTATATTTTCTATTCAGAGCCTTGTATTGAATATCAAATGTGATTTGGGTTTGTCGTGAATGGTGTCTTCACTAACACTGTTCTTGAACCCAGTTGAGAAAAGATTAAATCTTTTTATTTAGATTTAATGAAGTGTGCCAATTTAATAATATTTAATTGGAATTGAATTGGTATTGATTTTTGGGTTTATCGTGAACAGTGTTTTAAATCACACTTGTTCTTTAACCCGATAATTAATGGAATGTGATTTTGGGTTTATCGTGAACCGTGTTTTAAATGACACTGGTTCTTTAACCCAGTTAAAGATTAAAACTAAGTGGAGTTTTAATGAATCTTTAATTAGATTGAAATGATCGAAAATGGAGTATCACCAGTTTTGCTCCAGGCGATGGTTAAATCTTTAATTAGATTTGAACGTGAAATGGTAATTGAATTTACCGATAACACTGTGGTGTTAGATATGAAGTATTACCAGTTTTACTTCATGGGATGAATAGGTTGGGATTGGGAAATAAAATAAATGATTACTTCGGTGTGGTTCGCTAATCCCGACTAGTTTGAATTGATATTCAAAGGAGATTAAAGAATAAATTTAAAGAATTTATCTTGGATAAAATTAATGGGAACTTTTCCCAAAGTATAGGAATATTTGAATAAAAGAATATTCTGAATTGGAATGAGGCGTATGTTGTGTGTGTGTAACACTTTTATAATATATACGCGAGTTATTCAGAAAGACCGGGTTTATCCCATTCTGAATAACTGATTCGACGTGGTGTCGAAGATGAAGACGGTGGTCGAAGACCGAAAGTCTTCACGTCGTTTGGGTGATAACTGATGATCTTGATTGGGCTGTACACCCAAGAAGATGGAAACAGTTGGTGATCGTCCAGACGTACCTGGAGATCGATGGATATGCGGGGTACTAGGTGCCTCCGGTTTCGTTCAGACCCAGAACGGACTTGTAAATGGACTGTGTGTCTGACATTGGATTTTAGTCTGTGTGATTGATTTCTATTAAATATATATCTGTTTGGCGGCGGAGAATTTATTCTCTTGCTTAACGCCCTTCTCTGAGACGTACGAGCTCAGGGGTTATATATTGATGGATGTCAAACGCATGGAGTGAATTGCCTGTGTGGCATGCCTAAGTGGCAATTGATCGAGGCTTCTGTTGAAAAGCAAAGTCTTGTGGTGATGATCAAAGCAAGGCCTGTGTGGCGTAGCTTTGTGTAACGTTGATTCGCGAGTATCACACCCGGTATGAACCAAAAACGGGAGAGGACATCAGGGAGGACTTGCGTTTCTTTCTAGCTAAAAGTGGCGTCAGTGGTTTTACACGCCCTGACGAGTTTGACTTATGTGGTTGTTGCTGTTGCGAGGCGCCTCGGTTTGATCGGACGATCCGGGTCCGATGGAGTCATTCGTTGGCTCGTTTGCGCCCCAAAGGGCGGGGAGACGTATTGTTCAGGCATAATAATCCACATCGGTGGATCGGCCCTGACGATCCAGGGGGCAGTTGCGGCTGTTCCTGAGACTTGGTAGGCTAGATTGTCTCGAATCGGTTGAGGACTATCTTTTGCCTCGGTTCATAGACGGAAATCCAATTTCCAAATACGTGACTTTGCGGTTTTATTTGTAAACCTATATATGGTGACATAGTGGCATGGGACGCTCATGTCGCCTATGATTGATACTTATGATTTGAAGTTGTTTTATACACTATGCACTTATAATAATATCAAACGATTTGTTTTAACCGTATCAAGCATTCTTTGGCTGTTATAAGGGAAAACCCTATCCTCGGCTGCGTTGCATTGTGTGATGGGACCTGGGTCTTATAACAGCTTCATTTTTCTTTATTTAGCATTGCGCTGTTTGTTTTATGCACTGGTATTCTTGGGAGGAAACCCGTTCCGTGTTATACGGCGTGGTCCCTTGATTTACCTAACTTTAAAATAAAGATTAACTGTTTTAGTTCTCACACCAGTCCCATGACTGACCTGGAGTTTATTGTTTTTAACCTAAACTCTGGGTGCCCTTATTTTGACACGGGCAGCTAGTAGTTTCGGTTTTGCAGATTTATATTCACAGGATCCTGGTTTACAGCTGGAACGATGTCCGGAAAGCTTTGTATCCGTATATCTCTTCTAGTTGTGTATTGTATTATTTTCCGCTACGATGGATTTAAATGTAATTTAAATCTCTGATATTTCTGTGTAATATTCATTTATACTCTGTATGTTCTTGTAATCTGATGCATTGTTGTAATATACAATGAAATGCTCTTCTGTATGTGTCCTGATTTGTCCTGTTCTCAAACGATAGGGCATTTCGAACGGTCTGGGTCGGTTTAGCGACTGGTTCGGACCGAGCGAAATTCCATCTCGTCACAGTTGGTATCAGAGCTTTGGTTTACAAAGCTAGAGAACAAGGCACATTAGAACCATACGAAAGAATTCATCAGATATTGGATTAGTAATATCCAATGGGAATGACTCGTTAGAGATGGGATCAGTAGTATCCTAGAACGAGTGTGAAGAGTATATTTTTAAAGTGAAAACAATTTTTGTTTTGAAAATTTAAATCAATTATTCGTATATGATTATCTATTTATATTGAGTTGGACAGTCCAGTATATAAAGATTTTGCGTATACGTCTGATCCACGTGTATTTGAAATTTTAATATACTGGATAGATATAGAATCACACTCTAGTCGCCCGAAGATGATTCTGATGATAGTTCGAACATCATCAGAATTGGTATTCGTGTTTCGAAGGTGTGATATCTATATATTTCCTATTGACTGGTGTGAGAACCATAATTAGATAGGGCATATTGTTGTGATTTGCCATCAAAAATCTGATTTTTGACTATATATCAAAATTATGAATTTGAAACGTTAATCCACTAATTGATTGATGTTTGTGTTGTTTGTTTAATTGTTTGATAATTTTGAACCATTATGCCTAACTGAATCAAATATTGACTTGTATTGAAATTTGGTCGCATTTGCTTGCATATACATATATATCATTGAACAGGTCATAGCAAGGAGGCTAGAGCCGAAGAATAAAATTTGTTTGCCCGACAAATAGGTACATGTTTACTACATAATTTACTGTTTTGTTTGGGTGATGATGATTTTATGAGCCTATTGGCTAGCCGCTTGGCTTTTTCTTTTTCTTTTTGAGATCTGAAGGACCGGGGAAGCTATTTAAAATTCCCCGATGCTCCCGGTGCAGGGGAGGTTATGGCGAAATTTTTCAAAAATTTAGGGTGTTAGCCAAATTTTTGAAATTTTAGAAAATTCTCAGAAACTGAAAAGTTAGAGAATGGAAGCCAGATCGAATGTAGAGTTGATTAATCAAACCACTTTCGACTTTGTTCCTTTTCGGGGACGAAAAGTTTTAAGTGGGGGAGACTGTAACAACCCGAAAATCTGGGCCAGTTTAAAATTTTTATTTTGGCAATTTTAGCGAATTTTGATTATTTAAAATGAATTATTTTAAATAATAACGACGAGAAATTTATTTTGAATATAATTCGAACGTATATATTATACGCGTCGTCGTTAGAATATAAATATTTATATATAATTATAAATAGAATTGAAAATGGCGCGGTAGTTCGATAATTCGATTTCAAACTTCAATTGAATGTACCAGGTGCAAAACAATCCGGATTTTAGTGAAACCAAAAACATTAGGATCTAATTGATAATATCTTTCCAACGAATCCGAAGAATCAAAATTTCGTAGCGGGAATCAAAAGATATGTCCAGTTGAAAATTCTGAATAGTCGCTATGGAATTCAGGCCCTTAAAAATGGACATTTTGCAAACGACCTCGGATTTCGACGAAACTAGTTTTGTTGGGTCCGGGATGTAAAGTTATTGCTAGATTCCAAATTTCATAATTTTTCGAATCAATATGTGAGCGTGGCAAAAGAAAACGCGTTTGACCAGTTTCAGTTGATTTTAATCGACTGGAAATTGGCCATTTTTCCAACGGTCTCAGAATTCGACGAAACTAGTTTTGTTAGGACCGTATCGTTAATACGAAGCTAGAAAATATTTTTCTGGAATTTTTCTAGTTAGTATGTGACCCCGGTAATTTAAAATGTGCGTTCAAATTCAAAATATAAAGGATTTATGTTTTGATTTTGATGGAAACTGATCGTAACAGCTGAATTGTCTTGCGATACATATCCCATTGTGTTCGGAATGGGGGTAATTAGCTAGGGGCGACAGTAGGTGGGTTCAAATTGGTGTTCAAAATGAAAAGTAACGTTTAGGAGAAAATAAAATAAATTAAATATATATATTTATAACCAACCCCCCCCCCCTTTTTTCCTATTCCTCCCTCAGACCCGAAGTTTCAAAATCAAAAAAAAAAAAAAAAAAAAAAAAAAAAGAGGAACCGGCCCTAACGCGGCAAGCTCCAGCCGCCGTTCACCATCGCGGGCCCCCACCACGAGCGCCGCCGCCCAGGTGGGCCACCGCACCCCCTTCCCCTAGCCTCCTCCCTCCCCACGCGAGCCCTAGAGACCCCAACCCCCAAATCGAGCCCCAAATTCACCCAGAACCGCCGCGCCACCATCCCCAGGCCGCACTCCTCCAGCTCCGACGAGCCCCCACCGCAGGCCCCACCTCCGATCCTCCGCCTGTCTTCCCCTCCTCAGTCGACGACCGACGCGGCCAAACCCCCCCCCCCCCCCCCCCCAGCGAGCTCCTCTTCTCCGACCTTCAAAAGGAAAAAAATAGTAAGTATTTCATTTACTTTTATTTTTATTTTAAAAGTCAAAAACTGATTTTAATTAGGCTTTTAAAAACTGATTTATAAGAATTTTAATTTCTGTTTTTTTTAAAAGATGTAAAAACTGTTTTTTTAGAATTTAAAACTGATTTTTAAAGAATGTAAAAACTGATTTTATTTTAAGGTTTAAAAAGAAAAAAAGGGGTTTAAACTTTGAAATAGAAAAGGGTTAATCTTTTAAAAGAAAAAGATTTGAACTTGCAAAAATAAAGATCATATTTTTAAAAAGAGAAAAAGACGGAATTTTTATTTGGTAGAAGGAGTAAGATATGATTTTTATATTTTTAAAGTATTAAAAATATAATCTTTACTATATAGAAATATTAAAAATATGATTTTTATATTTTTAAAATATTAAAAATATGATTTTTATATTTTTAAAGTATTAAAAATATAATCTTTATAGGATAGAGAATATAAAAAATCATCTTTGTATATGTAGCAAAATAAAAATCTGATTTTTATTTTATATACGTTGAAATCAAGTGATGATTTTTAAATTTAAAAAGGTGAAATCTTTAAATTTAAAAAGGTGAAATCTTTAAATTTAAAAAGGTAAAATCTTTAAATAAAAAAAAAGGTGAAATCTTTAAATTTAAAAAGGCGAAATCTTTATATAGAAAATAGCGGGATAAAAATATAATTTTTATCTATATAACATAGTAGTAAAAATTCGATTTTTATATATTGAATAGCATAGTAAAAATTCGATTTTTAAATATATGAAGTGATTATAAAAATATGATTTTTAAATTGAAAACGAACAAATAAAAATGTGATTTTTATTTTAAAGACATCAAAATATAAAAATGTGATTTTTGTGTATATAGTGACTACGGGCAACGAAGATGACGAAGATGGGATAACGAAGAAGATTTCTATAATTGAAGAGTCGTGGTATTGGATAGCTTTAGGTGAGAATTTCTCACTCTTCAATTTACTTTCTAGTTATATATATATATACTAGGATGCAGACGGTGTTTAGTAGCACCCAACACAATCGTCCACAGACCATGGACTTGTTTGTTTGGCTGCTTGGTGATTGATTGAGATATTGGTTTGAATGTGGTTTGTGGTGTGAAAAATCGAATCGATAAATTGGTTAGGATTAGACGTGCGCCGTTATAAGGCGAAGGAGTAAGGCTAGGTTAGACTCTTACTCCAAATTTAGTGGTTTGCATAATTGAAATTGATTTGATTGATGTGTGAATGGCGTGGGCCTTCAATAGACCGGGGATAAGGCTAGGCCTCGTCCCGTTTCTAGTATCGTGCCGTTATGCCGCTGAAATTTTCTAAAATAAGTTAGAAAAATAAAAAAAAGATCATTTTATTTAAAGAATGAACTGAATAGAAATTCATATGTTGAAATAAAATGTTTTATCGTTAAAAATATAATTTTTAACGTGAATGTGAATAAATAAAATATTCATTTACAAACCAGACGGTTTGTTTATGTACACTTATTTGAATGACATTGATTGGGACGATAAATTTTACACATCGCCCAACTGCACAACTAAAATCTGTGTTTGATTGTTTGAAACCCCACACGGGTGTTGGGATGAAATATGAATTTCACTCATCCTGATTGATTAAATATGTCGATCGATCGATTGACAGGCTGTTATAAGCGTTGAATATCTATATTTGATGCTTATACAGTGTAGTGCACTTTGGTTGATGGTTGATTATTTTTCAATGATATTATATACATGTGTTGTATGGAAATCCATATAATTAATTTTATATGGTAATTGATTGGGCCTCATTCCAATTTGAAAAATAAAGAAAGTTTGAAAATAGAAATTTATGAAGCCGTGTTGATTAGATTGACGCCATTTTGACGTGAACGATATTTATATCGATTTTATTCATTTTAAAATGAATATTGAAAAGTGATTTCGAAATCGACGATTTCGAATTGAATTGAAAACGATTTCGAAATGAATTGAATTGAAAATGATTTCGAAATGAAATGAATTGAAAACGATTTCGAAATGAATTGAATTGAAAACGATTTCGAAATGAAATGAATTGAAAACGATTTCGAAATGAATTGAATTGAAAACGATTTCGAAATGAATTGAATTGAAAACGATTTCGAAATGAATTGAATTGAAAACGATTTCGAAATGAAGTGAATTGAAAACGATTTCGAAATAAAGTGAATTGAAAACGATTTCGAAATGAAGTGGATTGAAAACGATTTCGAAATGAAGTGAATTGAAAGCGATTTCAAAATGAAGTGAATCGAAAACGATTTCGAAATGAAGTGAATCGAAAACGATTTCGAAATGAAGTGAATTGAAAACGATTTCGAAATGAAGTGAATTGAAAACGATTTCGAAATGAAGTGAATTGAAAACGATTTCGAAATGAATTGAATTGAAAACGATTTCGAAATGAATTGAATTGAAAACGAATTCAAATTGAATTGAAATTTGAATTGAATAGAAATGAATTTTAAAACGAATCTATAAAGAAGAATTCAATTGTGATTTGAATTGAAAAGGAAGTTGAAAAATGTTTTTGAAACGAATTCAAAACTATTTATATAATTCGTTTCAAATAGAAATCGACGAAGTATATATTATATATATTATATATATAATATAATGGCCTGAATAGAATGCGCCGCGCCGCGGCAGTTCGTGAATTTCGACCATTTATTTCAAACGGACATTACGGGAGATCCGACCGTCGGATTCTCCTAAAACCGGAACCGTTGGGTTCGTATCGAAAAGAGCTTTCTAATGAATATTAGAAATTTGAAATCTAACGGTTGGATTTGGAATTATGTCCAAATCAAATTTGAAAAAGGTCGCTGTAAGTGCAGTTCGATGGCCATTGATGGAAATCGACTGTACGGGCCTTGATAAAATTATTAAAAATAGTAATAATTTGTGTAAAATCATAAGAAATGATTTGTGAAGATTTGGGATGAAAAAACTCCATATTTGAAAAGATAAAAATAGATTTTTATCGAAATGAACTAGTTTTGAACTAGAAATATAATTCTATTTATTTTTAAATAAATAAATTGAATTTAAAAAGGGTTTTGAAAATAACCAGAATATCCAATGATTGCATTGGAGTGGATTTGAATCGAAATTGTCTTCGGAATATTTCGATGTTGGAATTCGTGATTATACGGATGTTGTTACGGAAATTTGAAAGATATATTGATATCGTTATTTCCAATACGACATTTGTTAGTTGTAGAATTTGATATTGAATATAAGCCGGTATATTTTCTATTCAGAGCCTTGTATTGAATATCAAATGTGATTTGGGTTTGTCGTGAATGGTGTCTTCACTAACACTGTTCTTGAACCCAGTTGAGAAAAGATTAAATCTTTTTATTTAGATTTAATGAAGTGTGCCAATTTAATAATATTTAATTGGAATTGAATTGGTATTGATTTTTGGGTTTATCGTGAACAGTGTTTTAAATCACACTTGTTCTTTAACCCGATAATTAATGGAATGTGATTTTGGGTTTATCGTGAACCGTGTTTTAAATGACACTGGTTCTTTAACCCAGTTAAAGATTAAAACTAAGTGGAGTTTTAATGAATCTTTAATTAGATTGAAATGATCGAAAATGGAGTATCACCAGTTTTGCTCCAGGCGATGGTTAAATCTTTAATTAGATTTGAACGTGAAATGGTAATTGAATTTACCGATAACACTGTGGTGTTAGATATGAAGTATTACCAGTTTTACTTCATGGGATGAATAGGTTGGGATTGGGAAATAAAATAAATGATTACTTCGGTGTGGTTCGCTAATCCCGACTAGTTTGAATTGATATTCAAAGGAGATTAAAGAATAAATTTAAAGAATTTATCTTGGATAAAATTAATGGGAACTTTTCCCAAAGTATAGGAATATTTGAATAAAAGAATATTCTGAATTGGAATGAGGCGTATGTTGTGTGTGTGTAACACTTTTATAATATATACGCGAGTTATTCAGAAAGACCGGGTTTATCCCATTCTGAATAACTGATTCGACGTGGTGTCGAAGATGAAGACGGTGGTCGAAGACCGGAAGTCTTCACGTCGTTTGGGTGATAACTGATGATCCTGATTGGGCTGTACACCCAAGAAGATGGAAACAGTTGGTGATCGTCCAGACGTACCTGGAGATCGATGGATATGCGGGGTACTAGGTGCCTCCGGTTTCGTTCAGACCCAGAACGGACTTGTAAATGGACTGTGTGTCTGACATTGGATTTTAGTCTGTGTGATTGATTTCTATTAAATATATATCTGTTTGGCGGCGGAGAATTTATTCTCTTGCTTAACGCCCTTCTCTGAGACGTACGAGCTCAGGGGTTATATATTGATGGATGTCAAACGCATGGAGTGAATTGCCTGTGTGGCATGCCTAAGTGGCAATTGATCGAGGCTTCTGTTGAAAAGCAAAGTCTTGTGGTGATGATCAAAGCAAGGCCTGTGTGGCGTAGCTTTGTGTAACGTTGATTCGCGAGTATCACACCCGGTATGAACCAAAAACGGGAGAGGACATCAGGGAGGACTTGCGTTTCTTTCTAGCTAAAAGTGGCGTCAGTGGTTTTACACGCCCTGACGAGTTTGACTTATGTGGTTGTTGCTGTTGCGAGGCGCCTCGGTTTGATCGGACGATCCGGGTCCGATGGAGTCATTCGTTGGCTCGTTTGCGCCCCAAAGGGCGGGGAGACGTATTGTTCAGGCATAATAATCCACATCGGTGGACCGGCCCTGACGATCCAGGGGGCAGTTGCGGCTGTTCCTGAGACATGGTAGGCTAGATTGTCTCGAATCGGTTGAGGACTATCTTTTGCCTCGGTTCATAGACGGAAATCCAATTTCCAAATACGTGACTTTGCGGTTTTATTTGTAAACCTATATATGGTGACATAGTGGCATGGGACGCTCATGTCGCCTATGATTGATACTTATGATTTGAAGTTGTTTTATACACTATGCACTTATAATAATATCAAACGATTTGTTTTAACCGTATCAAGCATTCTTTGGCTGTTATAAGGGAAAACCCTATCCTCGGCTGCGTTGCATTGTGTGATGGGACCTGGGTCTTATAACAGCTTCATTTTTCTTTATTTAGCATTGCGCTGTTTGTTTTATGCACTGGTATTCTTGGGAGGAAACCCGTTCCGTGTTATACGGCGTGGTCCCTTGATTTACCTAACTTTAAAATAAAGATTAACTGTTTTAGTTCTCACACCAGTCCCATGACTGACCTGGAGTTTATTGTTTTTAACCTAAACTCTGGGTGCCCTTATTTTGACACGGGCAGCTAGTAGTTTCGGTTTTGCAGATTTATATTCACAGGATCCTGGTTTACAGCTGGAACGATGTCCGGAAAGCTTTGTATCCGTATATCTCTTCTAGTTGTGTATTGTATTATTTTCCGCTACGATGGATTTAAATGTAATTTAAATCTCTGATATTTCTGTGTAATATTCATTTATACTCTGTATGTTCTTGTAATCTGATGCATTGTTGTAATATACAATGAAATGCTCTTCTGTATGTGTCCTGATTTGTCCTGTTCTCAAACGATAGGGCATTTCGAACGGTCTGGGTCGGTTTAGCGACTGGTTCGGACCGAGCGAAATTCCATCTCGTCACACTAGTTCTGGTTTTGTTGAGTTTTAGGTTTTCCTTTAAGTGTAGTTTTTTTTTCGGAGTTATTTCTGTTTGTTATGTATATATATATATATTTTTTCTAGTCATTTGTTAGTTTAGTTTTTATTTTATTTTATTTTGACTTAGTTGTTACTTTTTATTTTTGTTCGTTTCTTTTCTTAAAAAAAAAAGTTCAAAATCAAAATCAAAGAACAAAGTAAGGAAGATTTCAAGCAAAGCAAATAAAGCTCGAAGGTCAAGTGAATTGCAAACAGTGAACATTTAATTGTTGGAACGGTTGCACACCAAGTGGGGTGTGAACGCGCTAGCGCTACCAAATTTCACTGGAGGACTGCCGATCAAGGTGAAAACTTTTAAAAACTCTACAGGTGCTCTGCTGAAAAAGGAAAAAAAAATATAGACAATTGTTGTAAAAAAAAATCTGCAGGGGCAGCGGCTTTGAATGTACAATTTTTAATTTTTGCAATTATTTTGCGTTATTTCTGCATCTTTTATTCGTTCTATTAAGGGCAATACCCCAATTCACATAAGGTGAGGGATTTCATCACCCTTTCCTTAGCCCACAAATTGCATTTCATCGTAGAATCTGACTAATAATAACGGTTAGACGTTGGACTTAAGGGAGTCACGGGCTCATATAGGGCTTAATTATATTGTGATAGTTGATTCATTTGGAACGAATTATTTCTTGGTGTCTAGACTACGGCAGAGAAATAACCGTTTATAAATATTACGGTGATTCGTAATTATTATATCGGTTGTTACTCTGAAGGTACTAAAACCTTCGGCTGCATTGCTAGGGTGATTCCTGTTGCACCGATAACTCCTGTCCGTTAACTGGCTGAGAAATCTTTTGATCTAAGTAATCAAACGTGTCACTTTATAATTTTGGGTTAGGAGCCAATAAGGACAGAAAACTTCATTGTAGCTAATTTCTGTGCTTGCATTCAACAACAATGAGTGAAAAAAGTGTCAGCCAACAAAATTCTCCTAGGGGTTCTCGAATCAACCAAAATTTTCCACCCGAATTGGATCAAAATCGAGTGAATCAAAACTTTCCAAACTTTGGGGATCAAAACCAAATAAATCAAAATTTTCAAAACCTCAATATCCAAATGGATAGACCCTTGTCTCTTCGTGATCGATGTTATCCGACTAGGACCGTTCAACCATCTGTCATTGTGTTCCCACCAGCTGAAGGAAACAATTTTGAGCTAAAACATTCTTTTATCCAAGGGGTACCAAAATTTACTGGGTCTGAAAATGCTTATGAATTTCTGAGTGAATTTGAATTGTATGCCTCCACAACAAAAATGCAACAACTATCTAACGAATCGATCAAGCTAAGGCTAATTCCATTTGCACTACTTGAAAGCGCTAAAAGATGGCTAAATTCTCTTCCACGACATTCCATAAGAAGTTGGGATGAATTTGTCACTGCATTCTTGAAAAAGTTTTTCCCTTTTCATAAAACTCTAAAAATCCGAACCGAGATAAATCAATTTTGTCAAAATGAGGGGGAAACTTTTTCAAAATACTTTGAGAGATTCAACCAGCTATTATATAGTTGCCCTCATCATGGAATTCTAAAAGATCACTTATGTCAAATTGCATATGAAGGGCTAAACTATCAGACTAGAACTCAACTAGAATCAATGTGTGGAGGAGACTTTATGTCTAAAACAGCCGATGAAGCTTGGCGGTTTTTAGAAGATTATTCTGAAAAGGACATGCAGTGGGAATCGATTCGTGTTCCCATTCGTACTTCTACTAGAGGAGTACATGTCGTGGACCCAACTCAAATTCCCTTAGAAAATCAAACTTCTCAAGCCGGAGAAGGGTTACCCCACTATTACTCTCAAGACCAAGCCAATGCCATAGCTCAAAACAACCCTTACTCATCCACGTACAACCCTGGTTGGAGGAACCACCCAAATTTTTCTTGGTCGAACCCCAATAATTCGGCTAACCCATCTCACATGCAACCCTTTATTCCCAATCCGAATTACCAAGCTCCACCCCCCAATTCTCAAACCTCTCAAGCTACACCTCAATCCAAACAACCTTATAGGCACCCCAATTTTCAATCATCAAACCAATCATCTCAATCTTCTCAACCATCACAAGACATTGGGCGTCTAGAAAAACAGATGAACTCTTACGAAGCTAAAATAAACTCGCAAGACGCTAAAATGGACCAAATGTTTAATATGATGAAAGAATTTATGAAAACTCATGAGAAGGGAAAATTGCCTAGTCAACCTGAGGTAAATCCAAAATATAACTCTCATGCTGTAAATTCTTGTGAGGACGAAAATCATAATACAGTCAACGCAATTACAACCCTTCGATCTGGTAAGAGGGTTGATAACAACGTGGGCGACCTTGACGAACCTTCTAACTCGACCCCAATCCCTAATCTTGATGATCACCCTTTGGCTTCGAATGCCAATTCTTCCAAACCTCCAGTTCCCTCAAGTGTTGGCAATCCCAACAGTTCTTCTCCCAGTGTCGGCAAACCCGACCCACCTTCGAAAATTAATGTTGGCAGTACCAACATTCCATCTTCTACAACCTTACCACCTTCTCTTCCCTTGGATAAACCTTCTTCTTCGAATGATGAAACTCATCACAGAGTCAAAGAACCAGTAGCTCCTTTTCCTCATAGACTCAATAATAAGAAGAAAGCGGCAAATTTCGATAAAATTCTGGAAATTTTCAAACAAGTCCGTGTGAACATTCCTCTTTTAGACACCATTGAACAAATTCCTCAATATGCTAAATGTCTTAAGGAATTGTGCACACAAAAACGTGCGACCAATGTCCCAAAAACCGCTTTTCTAACTGCAAATACAAGCTATGTTCTTTCGAATCTTGCCCCAGTCAAGTATAAAGACCCTGGCTGCCCTACGATTGATTGTAAAATAGGAAACACTCACATCTTTCGTGCCCTACTCGACCTTGGTGCCAGTGTCAACCTTCTCCCTTATACTGTCTATCGTCAACTTGGACTAGGGGAGATTAAACCAACAAACATCACTCTTCAGCTAGCTGACCGATCTGTCAAAAAGCCATTGGGAATTATCGAAGACGTCTTGATACAGATCGAACAGTTCTACTTCCCTGTCGATTTTATAGTTCTAGAAACAGAGCCTGTCTCAAATCCCAACGTTCAAATACCATTGATCTTAGGACGCCCTTTCTTAGCAACCTCTAATGCTGTCATTAATTGTAGGAATGGTCAGCTTCGACTTTCCTTCGGGCACCTAACCATTGAGCTAAACATCTTTAATCTCAACAAACAACCTAGGGATTTTGAGATCGATGAAATTGACATGATTCAAACCACAGTTGATAAAACCTCTAGTGACACTTCTGAAGCCTTGAAAATGTGTCTTGACCATTTCAACTCCAATTTCGATGAGCTCGAATACGTTTCTGAACTAAATGAATTTCTTGAATCCACACTTTCTCCATCTGAATCTGACCAAAGAATATTGACCAATGTGGACACACACGAACATCCCAAGTTGGACCTCAAACCATTGCCACACGACCTTAAGTATGCATACTTGGACCCATCACAAACTTTTCCCATAATCTTGGCCTCCGATCTTACCGAGAACCAAGAAGAAAAACTTTTGGAAATTTTACGGGAAAATAAAGACGCCTTGGGGTGGGAAATTAACGATATAAAAGGAATTAGCCCATCAATTGTGGAACATCGCATACATTTAGTTGATGAGGCCAAACCCACCCGTGAGGCTCAAAGGCGATTAAACCCGAACATGAGAGAAGTGGTCAAGGAGGAGATAATCAAATGTCTAGACAATAACATCATCTATCCCATCTCGGATAGTACTTGGGTGAGTCCGGTACAAGTGGTACCAAAGAAGTCGGGAGTCACAGTGATAAAAAATGACAGTAATGAACTCGTCCCAACAAAAATCAAAACCAAATGGCGTGTGTGCATCGACTATCGAAAGCTTAACTCAGCCACACGAAAAGACCAATTTCCCTTGCCTTTTATTGACCAAATGCTCGAACGCTTAGCGGGACATGAGTACTACTGTTTTCTCGATGGATACTCTGGCTATAACCAAATTCCTATTGCTTTAGAAGATCAACATAAGACCACCTTTACTTGTCCCTTTGGAACCTTTGCTTATCGTCGCATGCCTTTTGGTCTTTGTAATGCCCCCGCGACTTTCCAAAGGTGTATGATGAGTATTTTCTCTGATATGGTGGAAGAATTCTTGGAAATATTCATGGACGATTTTTCAATATATGGATCATCTTTCTCCCAATGTCTCACTCGTTTAGAACTCGTCCTTAAGCGTTGTAAGGAGAAATCACTCGTGCTTAATTGGGAGAAATGCCACTTTATGGTAAAAAGGGGGATAGTTCTAGGTCATGTCGTCTCTAAAGATGGCCTAGAAGTCGATAAATCCAAAATCGATTTGATTGCTAATTTACCTCCTCCTAAGTCTGTCAAAGATGTTCGTTCATTTCTTGGCCATGTGGGATTCTATAGAAGATTCATTAAGGATTTCTCAAAAATTTCAAAACCTCTCTCGAATTTACTTGCCAAAGACGTAAAGTTTGAATTTTCTAATGATTGCAAAACATCTTTTGAAACTCTTAAGTCCATCTTGACCACAACTCCCATCATTCAACCTCCTGATTGGACTCAACCCTTCGAACTTATGTGTGACGCTTCTGATTTTGCTATTGGAGCCATCTTGGGTCAGCGTATCGATAAACTCCCTCGAGTCATTTATTACGCTAGCAAAACTTTAAACGAGGCCCAACTGAATTACTCAACTACTGAAAAGGAATTTTTGGCAGTTGTCTTTGCTCTTGAGAAATTCAGACCATATCTCATAGGATCCAAAGTCATAGTTTACACTGACCATGCTGCCCTACGATATATGCTTTCTAAAAAGGATGCCAAGGCCCGCTTGATTCGTTGGATCCTTCTTTTTCAAGAATTCGATATAGAAATACGAGATAAAAAGGGTTCTGAAAATGTCGTAGCTGATCATCTCTCTCGAATTGTGCACGAAAATGATAACGACACCCAAATCGATGACTATTTTCCTGACGAACAACTCCTTTCGATCTCTAACACCCCTTGGTACGCTGACATTGTGAATTATCTTGTCACACAACAAATGCCCGCTGAATTGTCGAAACAAGATAAACAAAAATTTCTCTCGAAAGTTCGAAACTTCTATTGGGACGACCCATATCTTTTCAAATACTGTCCAGACCAAATCATTCGAAGGTGTGTGCCCGATCATGAACACCAAAGTATTCTCTCCTTCTCACATGACCTTGCTTGTGGCGGTCATTTTGGAGCAAGAAAAACTGCTGCAAAAGTTTTGCAGAGCGGTTTTTATTGGCCCACACTCTTCCGTGACGCTTTCGAATTTTGCTCTAAATGCGAGCGATGTCAAAGAACGGGTCGAATCACTAAGCGAAACATGATGCCTCTCAACCCCATTTTAGTGATTGAGTTATTCGATGTTTGGGGCATCAATTTCATGGGACCATTCCCTAACTCATTTGGAAATCTTTACATCCTGCTTGCGGTAGATTATGTCTCAAAATGGGTTGAAGCCATTCCGACCAAAACCAATGACAACAAGGTTGTTGTCAAATTCCTCAAAGAAAACATCTTTTCACACTTTGGCACACCTCGAGCTATCATTAGCGATAATGGCACTCACTTCTGTAATCGTGCTTTTGAGTCCTTGCTCAAGAAATACTCAATCACACACAAGCTTTCGACCCCCTACCACCCACAAACTAGTGGGCAAGTAGAAGTCTCCAATAGACAAATCAAACAAATTCTTGAGAAAACCGTGAATTCCAATAGAAAAGATTGGTCCGTAAAACTGATTGATGCACTTTGGGCTTTTCGCACCGCTTATAAAACCAATCTAGGGATGTCACCATATCGATTAGTCTTTGGAAAGGCCTGTCACTTACCTCTTGAATTAGAGCATCGCGCTCTTTGGGCCATAAAATTTTTGAACTTTGACTTAGAAAAAGCCGGCTCACATAGAAAGTTACAAATTTCGGAATTAGAGGAATTAAGAAATGAGGCGTATGAAAATGCGAAAATCTACAAAGAAAGAACCAAAGCCCAACACGACAAAAACATACTTCGTAAGGAATTCAACGTAGGTCAAAAAGTTCTTTTATACGACTCTAGACTTCACTTGTTTCCAGGAAAACTCAGATCTCGATGGACTGGACCTTATGTCGTGAAAACAGCATACCCTCATGGAGCAATTGAAATTGAAAATCCTAGGGATGGAAGAGTCTTCAAAGTAAACGGTCAACGACTGAAACCATTTTTGGAATTCGAGCAATATGATGAAGATGACTCTATCGATCTGCATGATCATCCACCATGAAATCAGGTGGTACACGTTCTTTTTCTTTTATTTTTATTTTTCATTTTTTTTATTTTTGTTTTTCTGCTTTAGACAGTTGGGACACTGTCTCAATCAAGTGTGGGGGGGGGAGTCTGCATTTCATCCATTTTCATTTTTCTTTGTTTTTATTTCTTTTTATTTTCAGCCATTTAAGTAGGACCATCATACATTTTAGATTGTAGTAACATACCATAAATTTTTTTTTTGTTTTTTTTTTGTTTTCTTTTGAAATACGACTCATTTTCAATTGATACAGCAAAATAAGTTTACAATTTTTAGCCAGTTGATAGTATTTTTTTCTCTCAACTTAGATCGAATAGGAAATATAATGAAAAGTTTAATTTTGAGGGATAATAGTGTAACCGGTACATAGGGAGATTCTTAGGTGATGGCCATGAAATCTATTCTATATTGTAGACTTTGTTAAAATAAGTGGAGGACTTAAAATACTTATATTGGCTTTTCAAATCTTTAAAACTAAGTTGTGTTAAGTTGAAATCGCGTAACTCTCTTTTGTGCTTATATTTTCGATAATAATAATAATAGTATTCCAAGGGTATCCAACATTGCTTGTATATCGAGCGTTGGTGTGCTAACCCGCCAAGCTCTATCCGACACGTTGTTGACAAAGTCAAAGTTGGAATATCTTGGTCTCATTTTATGAGATTGGACACCTAAGGATTACCGACACGTTGTTGACAAAGTCAAAGTCGGTCTGCACAATCCGCCAAGCTCTTTACCCACTTTCCGTTAGTCCGCGAGGCAGTGCATGGGTGGTAAACCTTGGTCTTTTTAGTTAGGTGTATGTACTTAATCATAAATCTTAAAATTTTATAGAATAAAGAATAAGCGATGATACCCAAACACTTCTTGACCTTATTGATTTGACTAGTCATACATGAGAAAATTAGAATACCACTTTGCAAACTGTGCCAAGCAAACTAAGAATTTATTTCATGGCTGCACTATGTTATCGACCGAACTAACTGGCCAAACTGGAATTTAACATTTGAAAACTTGATTTATATTGAAAATTTGTGACAAGTCGAGGTATCTAAAATAAAATCAACTGACTAGAAATTGTTAACTTAATTTGTTGTACCACTTTCCTGAAACAAGTCGTGTTTTCATTTTTTTCGTTTTTATTTGCATATGTCCATTGCATTCATGTAGTTTCATTAGAATCATAGCATACTGCATTTGGATTTTGTGGGTAGTATCCGCTGAAAACCCTCACGAGACACCACTCGTCCTACTGGGGACACCTAGAGGTTTAACGGCTTGTTGCATACGCTCAATGCAATCGTGTTTCCTACAAAAGTGTGACCTATCTAGTTTAGTTTTTCATTTTTTGTTTTACTCGAGGACGAGTAAAAGATAAGTGTGGGGGTATTTGATTGACATTGAAAAATGTTTATTCTATGCTCTTATATTTTATCTTTTGTAAATAAATAAATGATACTTTGGTTACTTTTGTATGTTTTTACAGGATGTCAAGAAATGCCTCCTTCAATTCAAATCAAAGGCCAACTACAAGAAAGAGCTACTTCCTCACATCAAATTCATTTCAATTGCAAAAGAAGGAGTAGCTCACTGGTAAAGGCATAGAAATTGGTGCTGAGAGACCTGAGTTCGAACCCCGTCAAGCTCACTTTTTGCCAAAGAAACGGAGCGCGTTCACACTGGCCCCTTTGCTTTGAGGAATATTTGGATTAGTGTTATGTTATATACATACACATATTCATGTGTATGTATTTATGATGTGCACCAATTAACATTTCAGCAATAGCCATATTCTTATCATGGAATTAAATTCAAATCATTCAATTTCAATTAGAAGAATTTCTGATTGAATTGCTGCCAAGAAAAGATCCATTGTGAAGATTTTATCCTTTGTGCCTTGGGATTCTAATAAGCATCCTTGTTTGCAAGAATCAATTACATGCACCAATCAATTAGCCACATGAGAGAATTGAAAGATATGGAAAATACTTACCATGATATGCCAGATTTTCTCCAATCAAGCTGAGTCAAGGAAGGCAAGAGATATTCATGAATGAGGAGGCCCATTTATTCATAGACCTAATCATGGTTTTCCCATTCTCATCTATAAATATGTGTTGTAACCATTGTGAAAAATCATTCATTCTTCTGTACTCTCTTTTAGTTTTAATAAAGCTTTCTTTTCTTTAGTTTCTGCATTTTATTTTCATGGCAAATTGTGTTGTCTAGTCAATTAGATTTGCTAGAACACAATTTGCTATTGCTTCTATTTTTCTTACTAGTGATTGACCGTCTGATTAGATTCAGCGGTAATCCTAGTTTTTATTTTCAGTTGTTGATTTCTTTTCTGCAATTTTATTTCCAGTGTTCTATTTTATTTTAATCATTGAATTTATTACAGAACCGATTAGATTCGAATCTGTAGTGAATTTAATTGCATCTTTTATTCGTAGTTTCAATTTTTATTTTGCTTTGCAAAAAAAATCAACCTCTAAGCTTTGTCTAACTCGCCCAAGAGATTAGATAAATAATTGATTTAATTCACCTCCCTGTGTTCGACCTGTATGCTACACACCTGTATGCTTGCAGAATTTATTACAAATGTCGCGCTTTTCTAATTCATAGACTAGCGTCGATCAGCAGGGCCTTGTGGGATGATCAAAGTATAGCATATTACGGCATAGCTTTGTGTATAGCGTGACTTCGCGAGCCTCACACACCGGTATGAGTCAAAAACGGGATATGGACCGTAGGGAGTGCACACGTTTCTTTCTAGCTAGAAGTGGTGTCGGTGCTTAAACTGGCTGACATTTTACTTATGTGGATGATGGATTTTGAGGCGCCTCGGATTTTTATAGGCCGTTAGTGGTCATACTATATGTTCAAAGGGACCGGGAAGCATGTCTTCAGGAATTTCCAATCAACTACCGTTAGGTGGGGACCGACCCTACCGCTTCAAGGGTTGCCCATAGGTGTGATCCTGAGGCATTTGCTAGAGTGTCTCGAATCGGAGAGGAGCTTGCCCCTAGCCTCGACTCATGATGGAAATCTAATTTCCAATATGACCTTGCAGTTTTGATTGTAGAAATAGTATGGCGACATAGTAGGATGGGGTACTGTGCCGTCTATGATTAATACATTATGATTATAATTGTTTTGAAATATATATATACCCATAGATATACACACTAATACTAAATCCGTTTTATCGTATCAAGCATCTCTTGACCATTATAAGGTAAAACCCTATCCTCCGGTTTGCGTTGCATTGTGTGATGGGACTTAGGTCTTATAATGGTTTCATTTTTCTAAAAAGCATTGCGTTGTTTAACGTTTTACTTTATTTTATGCACTGGCAATCCAATGGAGTAAACACGTTCCGCGTTAGCGGCGTGGTCCTGTGATTAGCCTTATTATTAGATAGTTAAGTTAGGATTTCTCATACCAGTGCCATGACTTACCTATAGTTTGTTTTACTGGCAAACTCGGGTGCCCTTATTTTCCACACGGGTAGTCGAGTAGCTTTTTGCAGATATATTTACAGGATCCTGGTTTACAGCTGAAGCGGTATTTGGAAAGCTCTGTATCCGTGTATTCCTTTCAGTTGTATATTTGTAATATTTTTCCGCTGTTATTTAAATGTAATTTAAGTCTCTGATATTATTGTATTCCTATTGTGTAATATATATTCATACTCTGTGATTTTCTTGTACTCTGATGTAATTGTTGGAATCAGCAATAAAATGTTATCCAGTTTGTGTTCTGATGTGTGTTGTTCTCAAAGCAATCCAGCCTTTCCTTTACTGGGAAGTTTGGGTCGTTTCATTTGGTATCAGAGCTTTGGTTTACAGAGCTCGAGAATAAGACACATTAGAACCAAACGAAAGAATTCATCAGAGGTTGGATTAGTAATATCTAATAAGAATAACTCGTTAGAGATAGGATCAGTAGTATCCTAGAACGAGTGTGAAGAGTATTATTTTCTTTAAAATAAAAATAGAAACAAATTTAGTTTTGAAAATTTTATCTTAAAATACGTATTTGAGAATATTATTATATTTTAATGTGGACAATCGAGTATATAAAGGTTTCGAATATATGACTAATTAACAGATATTCGAAGTTTTAATATACTAGATAGATATAGAATCACACTCTAGTCACCCGGAGATGATTCTGATGATCGGTGCACCATCACCAGTATTTATGTTCGAGTCTCGAAGGTGGGATTTCTATATATTTCCATTGACTGGTATGAGAACCAAAAATATAGTTAGAATACATTGCTGCGATTTGCACCCAAATTATGATTTTTGACTATATAAAAGTTATATATATTTGAAAAGTTAATCACCTAATAGATTGCTGGTTGTGATGTTTGATTATTGGATTAACTAATAAAAATTTTGAAACCAATAATGAAAATTTAAAGTTGAGTTGGTTAATTAAACAACTTTTAGCAACGTTCCTTTTCGAGGACGAAAAGATTTTTAGTGGGGGCGATTGTAACAACCCGGAGTTTTGGGGCCAATTTAAAAATTTTATTTTAGAAATTTTAATGAATTTAGAATGTTTAAAACAACTTATTTTAAATAATAACGATGAAAAATTTATTTTCAAACGAATAAATTCAATTTAATTATAAAAGGAGTTTAAAACAGCGCTGCAGTTTGAAAATTTGAACTTTAACTGACTGTACAGGATTCATTTTAAATCAGAATTGAACGAAACAAGAAATATTTAAATCTATTTAACAATATCTTTCTAACGAATCTAAAAAATTGAAATTTCACTTTATAAATAGAAAGTTATGTCCAGTTTAAAATCTGGAAAAGTCGTTGTAGAATTTATATATATTTTAATTAAATATATTGGCCTTGAAAATAGCCATTTTGTAAACGACCTCAGTTTTCGACGAAACCACTTTTGTTGGAACCGGAATGTCAAATTGTTGCTAGGTTTCAATTTTTAGAATTTTCCGAATTAATATGTGAGCGTGGCAAAAGAAAATGTGTTTTACCAATTTCAGTCAAATTTGATCGACTAGAAAATAGCCATTTTTTAAACGGTCTCAGAATTCGACGAAATTAGTCTCGTTGGAACCGTATTGTCAATACGAAGCCAAAAATATTTTTTCTGGAATTTTCGGAGTCCGTATGTGGCCCCGGCATATTTAAATGTACGGTGGAAATTAAATTATTAATATAATATTGTAATTTTAATAAAACACGCAACAGACTTCAGAATTGGGCCACGGGGCATAGCCCATCGCGTACAGAAGATGTCAAAACATTAAGATTGACACTAAGCAGGCTTGATTTGGAGACAGCCCGAAAATTCCACTTTTAAGCACGAAAATCGAGATTTATTATTAAAATAATAAAAAAAACCTAAACCCTGATGCATTTCCTGTAGCCGCCGTATCTCCTTTCCAATGGCCAGAAACATCCAGATTTCAAATGCTAATATATTTTAATCCACTCAACGATAAATCGCATACCATATATCAAATTGAAGAGAATTCAAGGATCTTTCAATTGATAAGGAGATGATCGGTTATAGTGCTTAGTGGGAGAGAATTGCGAGCTAGAAGGTGGCGTGTTTGGGGGTGTATTGCAGGCCCAGGGTGCGTGCGAGTGGGCCCGTACTTCGGCCGGAGGAGGAGCTCAGGGTGGCAGGCGGCGTGGCGGTCTTGGATGGTGCTCCGGCTTCCTCGTCTGACGTGCAGTGATGAAGATTGGATCGAATAATGGGTTAAAACGATGGCCTATGTTTTACTGACTGGAGAAGATAAGGTTAAGGAATATTATAACTTAATTAACTATTAAATTATATAATCAATAAATTCAAATGTTTAAATAATCGTATCTTGTTCAAACAGCGACGGAATTGAACGATTTCAGTTGCGTTGGAATCAGAAAAATGAGATCTACCTCATGGAACTGACTAGAGATGAAAAGTAGCACTTCGAATTTTCAGCCAAACCAATGTGAGAATCTCTGATTTTCACAATCTAATTTATTTACTTAATTATTTTATCGATGTTGAATGATTACTTGTATGTTATCTATTCAGATCTGTGTTTCTCTGTTTGTTGTTTGTGATGATTTTAAATGCTCATGTTTCGTTAGATTAGATTAAAAATACCACTTTGATTAGAAATGATGATTCGATTCAAAACAACATCTTTGTTAGAATATATGTAATAATATAAAAAGAAACATTTGTTTAGAAATGTTAAATGTAATAAAAAGAAACATTTTGTTTAGAAACGTTAAGTATGATAAAAAGAAACCTTTTGTTTAGAAATGTTAATTATGATAAAATGGACATTTTTGCTTATTTAAAAAGACTAGACATAAAAATCTCATTTTAATCAAAATAGAGTTATAGAAATAAAAATCTCATTTTTATCAAAATAGAGTATAGAATTAAAATCACATTTTGGTCAAAATATGATGATAGAAATAAAGACAACATTTCTTTTAGTTATTTTATAAGTGTTAAACTATATATGTAAATATATATTTTTGTATTCATATTGATCAATCAGGCTGTAATTATTCACCTAATTAGTATTCATATTGATCAATTAGGCTAGGCTTTAATTATTTGCCTAATATTGATCAATTAGGCTAGGCTTTAATTATTTGCCTAATATTGTTGTACTATCCTTGTACTATCTTATAATTTGTACTATCCTTGTAGTACAATTATCTCCCTATTTAAGGGTTGGTGATTAATGAAAAGGGCACGGATCATAATCTTTCATGGTATCAGAGCTGTAATGATCCTCTCAAAAACTAACTGTATTCTATCTTCCTGCTTCCAAATCTTCATAATTTTTTCTTCCATGGCTGAAAAATTCCATCCTGCTCTTTCTATCACCAATGTCAAATCCTTGATTCCAATCACATTGGATAATGAGACCGGTCTTTATCATTCATGGGCTGCTCTATTCAAGGTACAAGCGAGAGTTCATAATCTCTTGCATCATATAATTCCTCCTATGGAGGAGAAAGCCAAGGCCAAATATGATGAACAAAAAGCTGCGGATCCCGAGCTTTGGGATCGTCTTGACGCAGTTGTACAGCAATGGATGTATGCCACCATTTCTCAAGACCTCCTCCATGCAGTTCTCTTCAAAGATGACTCGGCCGAGAAGGTGTGGAAACGGTTGGAGGCACGATTCCAAAACAACAAAGCCTCTCGTGCAACCCATCTCGAGGAGGAATTGGCTCATGCCGATTTTGATAATTTCGGCTCGATTGACGCTTATTGCAATCACATCAAGTCTCTTGCTGACCGTCTTGCGGACGTTGATGCTCCGGTCACAAATAGCTGCCTTGTTTTGAAGCTGACTGCAGGTTTACCTAAGTCCTACGCTGGCACGGTAGATTTCATACAAAATCAAGATCCATTACCTCCTTTTGAAAATTGTCGTTCACGGTTGAAACTAGCGGAGCGGACCATTAAAAACCGCCTCGCCAAGGAAGGAAACACCATAACTAAACCTACTGCTCTTCTCACAGCATCTTCCAATGACAACAACCATGGAAATTCTGCAGATTACCCTCGCCAAAATCATAATAATAAAAACAATAGAGGCAAGGGAAATAGAAAGAACCCCGGCAGGGGAAGCTACGGCAGAGGACAGGCAACCAGCGACAGCAATTTGCAACGGCAGCAATGGGCAGTTCGTCCTCATACATCATGGATGCATAGTACTGTTGCACCTTGGGGAGGTTGGACACAGCAATGGAGAGGGCCATGGGGACTTCCACCTTGCCCGTACCCATCCACAAACATGCAGCAGCAAAGACCTCAACAAGCAAGTAGGCACTCAGGACCTTCGGGATCAAAACCCTCACAAGAACCCTCACAAGCCTATACTGCCCACTCACATCATGATCCAATCGGCTACACACCAACTGACATCGAGGCCGCAATGCACGCCCTTTCCTTCTCTCAACCAGACGGAAATTTTTACATGGATACCGGTGCTACATCTCATATGACAGCGGATCAAGGTATACTCTCTTCTTATTTCAATTCAAGCAATAATAATCATAACATTGTTGTTGGTAGTGGTCATTTGATCCCCGTTGTTGGTCACGGTTGCACTAACTTGCCTACACCATACCCTCCATTAACCTTAAACAATGTATTATTGCATGCTCCTCAACTCACTAAAAACCTTGTATCTGTTCGAAAATTTACCACCGATAATATGGTTTCAGTTGAATTTGATCCTTTTGGGTTTTCTGTCAATGATTTACAGACTGGGACCAAACTAATGAGATGTGACAGCACTGGAGATCTCTATCCTATTTTCCAAAATAAACGAGACACATTCTCAGTCAATTCATCTGCTTTTACTGCCGCGTCATCTGATCTTTGGCATAGTCGTCTAGGACATCCTGGAGATGTTATTCTTAGCTCTCTTCGTAGTAAACACATGATTGGTTGTAATGATTCTCGTAAAATCTTTTGTTCTTCTTGTCCTCTTGGGAAACACTCTAAATTGCCTTTTTATAATTCTATGTCGCATACTCTTTTGCCATTTGATATTATTCATAGTGATTTGTGGACATCACCTGTTATAAGTTCTTCTGGTCATTGTTATTATGTTTTATTTCTTGATGACTACAGCAAATTTCTTTGGACTTTTCCCATCTCCAACAAATCTCAGGTCAAACAATTATTCATTTCTTTTCATGCTTTAATCAAAACACAATTCGAACGTAACATCAAAACATTCCAATATGACAATGGTACAGAATATATAAATGGCACTTTAAAACGGTTCTTTACCCAAAATGGGATGCAATTCCGTCTCTCATGTCCTCATACATCACCACAAAATGGCAAAGTTGAACGACATATTAAATCTATAAATAGTATCATTAGGACCTTACTTGCTCATGCTTCTATGCCCCCTAGCTTCTGGCATCACGCTCTAGCAATGGCCACATACCTCTTAAACATTCTTCCAACAAAAGTTTTGGGATTCCAATCTCCCACTCAAATTCTATATCAAAGTACACCGCTTTATTCTGACTTGCGTGTCTTTGGTTGCTTATGTTTTCCCTTATTTCCCTCAACCTCTATTCACAAATTACAGGAACGATCTACTCCATGTACTTATCTTGGTCCAGCCTCAAATCATAGAGGCTCTAAGTGTTACGACATGTCAAGCGGAAAAATTATTATTTGTCGCCATGTGCGTTTCATTGAAACTGAGTTTCCATTCTTAAAAATCCACAAGGACACAAATAACTTGTATGCTTTTCTTGATGAAAATATTTCTCCATACTTGTTGCATCATTTGCGTGAAAAATCAGTTGCACAAACCACAAATGACATTGCTCAAAACACAACCCAGTCCCCTATGCAAACTTGCCTACCGCAGTATCTGTCTCCAACTGGACAACAGTCTCCCACGGGCCCAATTCTCCCTTCTCCTTCAAATCCTACTGATCAGCACCCCTCCTCTCAAACTGGGCTGCACTCACCCACAGGTTCAGTTCTTAACAATACTCCTGCTGTCACATCAACCGTAAGACAACACCACCCCATTGCTCAACCCACTCCAGTTTGAGAACAAAGCCCCTCATCACACTCACCCAACAGCTCCTCAAGGCCTAATAATCCCAAGCTACACCGTATGACAACCCGGGCAATAAATGGCATCTTTAAACCAAACCCCAAATATACTACCAATCTTCACACGACCACCACTACAACCATCTCTCCTATACCAAAGGACCCGGTTAGTGCTCTTCGTGATCAAAATTGGAAAACTGCAATGTTGGATGAATTTAATGCTTTAATTGATAATAAAACATGGGAGTTAGTGCCTAGGCCACCTAATGTGAATGTAATTCGATCTATGTGGATTTTTCGTCATAAACATAAATCCGATGGTTCTTTTGAGCGGCATAAAGCCCGTCTTGTAGGTGATGGTAAAACTCAGCAACAGGGTGTTGATTGCGATGAAACTTTTAGTCCGGTGGTCAAACCTGCTACTATTCGCGCTGTTCTTAGCATTGCTCTCTCAAAATCTTGGTCAATCCATCAATTGGACGTCAAGAATGCTTCTCTACATGGTTATCTCAATGAAACAGTCTATATGCATCAACCTATGGGTTTTCGTGACAATAGCCGGCCTAATCATGTCTGTTTACTAAAGAAATCTCTATACGGCTTGAAACAGGCTCCTCGGGCATGGTATCAGCGCTTCGCTGATTTTGTTGCCTCAATTGGTTTCACCCACAGTAAATCTGATCACTCATTGTTTATATACAAACATGGATCTGATATTGCATATATTCTGCTTTATGTTGACGACATTATTCTTACAGCTTCTTCTGATATTCTACGTAAGCATTTCATGGCTCTTTTAGGTTCGGAGTTTGCAATGAAAGATCTTGGCCCGTTGAGTTTCTTTCTAGGTATCGCGGTTACTCGCCATGCGAAAGGCTTATTCTTGTCTCAAAAACAATATGCTATAGAGATCATTGAGCGGGCAGGCATGTCTAATTGTAGCACTTGCCCCACTCCTGTTGACAGCAAATCTAAACTCAGTGCTACTAACGGTGATCCATATGAAGATCCCACCAAGTATCGTCGTCTTGCAGGTGCTCTTCAATATCTTACTTTTACAAGACCTGATATTTCTTATGCAGTGCAACAAGTGTGTCTCCACATGCATGATCCAAGGAATGAACACATGAATGCTCTCAAGCGCATTTTGCGCTACATTCAAGGTACTTTGTCTTATGGCCTCCATCTGTACAAGTCATCATTGGGCAAACTTATCTCATACACAGATGCTGATTGGGGTGGATGTCCAGATACCAGACGCTCCACGTCTGGTTATTGTGTCTTTTTTTGGGGAAAATTTGATTTCTTGGTCCTCTAAACGTCAGCCTACCTTGTCTAGATCTAGTGCAGAAGCTGAATACAGAGGAGTTGCTAATGTTGTGTCTGATTCTTGTTGGATCAGGAATTTACTACTCGAACTACATTGTCCAATTGAAAAAGCTACTCTGGTCTACAGTGACAATGTGAGTGCAATTTATTTGTCTGGAAATCCAGTTCAACATCAACGCACTAAACATATTGAGATGGACATTCATTTTGTCCGTGAAAAGGTCGTTAGAGGCGAAGTTAGAGTGCTTCATGTTCCATCCCGTTATCAAATTGCTGATATTTTTACAAAGGGCCTTCCACGTATATTATTCGAAGATTTTCGGGGCAGTCTCAGCGTACGCGAGCCTCCCGCTGCGACTGCGTGGGCGTGTTAAACTATATATGTAAATATATATTTTTGTATTCATATTGATCAATCAGGCTGTAATTATTTACCTAATTAGTATTCATATTGATCAATTAGGCTAGGCTTTAATTATTTGCCTAATATTGATCAATTAGGCTAGGCTTTAATTATTTGCCTAATATTGTTGTACTATCGTTGTACTATCTTATAATTTGTACTATCCTTATAGTACAATTATCTCCCTATTTAAGGGTTGGTGATTAATGAAAAGGGCACGGATCATAATCTTTCAATAAGAATGTAAATAAAACATTCATTTTTGTTATTAAATTAGAAAGAGACTAAAACATTCACTTTTGTCCATTTAAAAAGAATTGAATAAAAATGTTCATTTTTGTTGTCATATTGGTTCAACGAAGAAGGACATATTTTTAGCGTCGATTCATCTCAACTAAAAAGAATACATTTTTAGTGGCAACTGTTTTCAACTAAAAGAGACACGAGATTTTACCGATAATTTTTTTTTAAATAAAAGTTACATTTTTAGTATCATTTTAGTTGAAGCAAAAAGATTAGATATAAAAGATTATATTTTTATTGAAACTTTGATTTCAATAAAAAGAAGTAACATGAAAGATATTATTTATTTTGTTCATTATATTCAATAAAAAGATCGCACATTGAAAATTACATTTTCAATGTAATTTAGGTTTCATTGAAAAGATTAGAATAAAGGATTATATTTTTATAGTCATTTTGTTACATAGAAAAGATTAGTATAAAAGATTATATTTTTATAATCATTTTTGTTTACATTAAAAAGGATTAAACAAAAATGAATAATTTTGTGTATTAGAGAGGATTAAACAAAAATGAATATTTTTGTGTATTAAAAAGGGATTACATGAAAATGTTTATTTTTATACATTAAAAGAAGGAATTAGAAAACGTATATTTTTATACATTAAAAGAAGGAATTAGAAAATGTATATTTTTATACATTAAAAGAAGGAATTAGAAAATGTATGTTTCTATACATTAAAAGAAGGAATTAGAAAATGTATATTTTTATACATTAAAAGAAGGAATTAGGAAATGTATATTTTTATACATTAAAAAGGAATGAATAGGAAATGTATATTTTTATACATTAAAAAGGAATGAATATGAAATGTATATTTTTATACATTAAAAGGGAATGAATTAGAAATGGACATTTTTGTCATGTTAAAAAGAACGAAGAAAAAAAAATCACATTTTTGTCATTTATAAGGAATGAAACAAAAACATTATTTTTGGTCATAAATAAAGGAGTTTGACCAAAATATACATTTTTGTTCATTAAGAAGAAAGATTACATTTTGATCATTAAAAAGGATTAAAGAAAAACTAGCATTTTTGTTTACTTTAAAAGAATGAAGACAAAAATAACATTTTTGTTGACTTTAAAAGACTAGACAAAATTATCATATTTCGTTAAAGTTTAGTCAAAAGTATCATATTTTGTACATTGACAGAAATTTGACAAAATGATCATATTTGGTATAGATGAAGTAAAATATTCATTTTGTCATTTAGAAATGAATGAGACCAAAAATATACTTTTTGGTCAATAAATAAGAGTTAAGATTTTATTGTCATTCGTTAACAATAAAAAGGATTGAAATAAAAGTTAAGATTTTTATTGTCATTTGTCAACGATAAAAAGAATGGAAATAAAAGACTAGATTTTCATTGCCATTTGTTCACAATAAAAAGAATTGAAATATATGTCTGTGATGCTGAAATGTTTGATGTGTTAAATATATTGTTAGTATATTCAGACTGAATATTACACTTCCATTTACAAGTCATCCGACTTGTTTATGTGATTGGGTTGATAATTTTTGTTGGATCTAGATTAACCCTAGAGGGGGGTGAATAGGGTTTATCACAGTTTTTCTCTAAATTAAAAATCTGACAGAATATTAAAATAATTAACAGATCACAGACTGCAGTAGAAATAAAAAGCAGAAAAGAAATAACAAACAGAGATACCCAGCTTCGGCAAAATCCTGCCTACTGCTGCATTCCTAAGGTTTCTACTAGGTGTTATAAACAGATCCCGCATACAAGACCATGTACACTCGCAGCGCCTGCTCCTGTCCTAACCCTACGCTCAAAACCGTAGACTGACCGATATCCTCTCGATCAGATTTCCCCTGATTACAACCCGTAACCAGTAACCCAGTTTTTACAGACTCTGTCAATTGTCAGTCAACACCCTGACTAAACCCTCTAGTATTTTACAGACACTAGAAACTGTTTCGGTTCGATTACAAAGGAAATTCAAAACAATAAAAGCAAAACAATTTAAACAATAGAACCCTAGTTTAAATGGAGAATCAAACTCCCTTTAACCAAATAGAGTAGGCCGTCCCACTTAGTTTGCGTTGCACCCTTTTCCACTTGTGTCACGATCCTTCTCTCTTTTGCTCTGGAAATTAAAAATGGCCGCCTCCTGAAAAACTAGGGTTTTCAAAACCCTCTCCAAATCGATGCTTTGATTGATGAAACTGAAATCACTCATGCTCGAGTCTCTGCGGCTCTCTGGTTCTTCGATTGATTGCTGAAAACTGGTTCCCTGATGATCGGTTATGATTCTGGAATTTGATCGAAACCCTTGAACATATGTGAGTTTTCTGATTTTGCTTCTTTGATTGAAATTGTGGGTTGTGGTTTTCGATACTCTTGCCTATGATGAAAATGGTTGTTAAATAGGGATTATAAAATCCCAATTTCTCTGATTTCAACTTTAACGACTTGCTCTGATAATTTGCGGTTTCCCTCTTTTGGCTGGTTCCTTGATTGTTGCCTGCGTGATTTCCTTCGGTTTTGAAATTGTTGCGTGATATATGAATTGTCTTGAATGACTCGAATTGATTTTCTTTCCAAGTATGATTTCCTGTAATTTAAACTCTTACCAAAACATTTTCTTGTGTGATTTAATCACCTCGGCTTAAATCTGGAAACATATAAATGGTTTTCCTTGCATGAATTTTGGATTTTGCCGAACATTCTCCAAAATTGATTGATTTCCTGGCTTTAATTTGTTGCCATAAAAATGTTAGCATTTCTGGAAAAAAAATCTCTTGCTTGATTTTCGCTCATATATGTGTAGTTTTGCTTGGTCATTTCTCCGCCATTAAAACAATACTGCATTTTCTGAAAACAGAAAAAAAATGCTTCTTGCCAATAATGACTTGTCGAAAACTGGTGCATTCATATTGCCAAGAATCATCACTTGCCACTTTTGCTTCACTGTTTTGATCTAAGAACTGATTTGAATCTTACCCAATTTGAAAGGAATGATTCAGGAAACAAACTATGATTTCTTGCTATAAAAAAATATTTCTGTATTTCTGGGAAACTTTGATTATCATTCTGCCTTGAGTATTGATTGCAAGAAATGTTTGTTTCCAAAATCAAATTGCCAATTGATTTCATATGAATGTTTTTGGAAAATTAAAAAAACCTTGAAAACTGGAAGTCAATTGATTTGTTTTCCCATGTCACGTGCATGATCTAGCTCTGCCATGTTTGAACTGAAAAACTTTTAGACTTGCTGTTAGCACCATGTGCTCGACCCTTGTTCTTGTAAATTTACATGAAGTTGCACATTTCATGTTAATACTGTGTTTGCTGTTTTAGTGCCAATCACTTATGCATGTTATCTTCTGGAATTCATTTACAGCTTGCCACTTTTATGTGTGTACCTCTTATACACAGTGAATTGATCATGCTGATTTCACTTGTATTCATGTTTGCGAACACACCTGTTTGTAACTCCATGTATATGCATTGCTCCAGTCTTGTATATTGATGCACCATGATGTACCATCATCATTTGACATGCACCATGCGTATGTACAGCTACACTACACTTTGCTGCAACTCGATTGTACATGCTGATTTGAACCATATAGCTGCACCATTCTGGCATGTTACATGACCCAGCTTGTTGTACTTTGAGCATACATGTTTTGCTTGACCATTTTGAAATCTGAGTTGCACCATTTGATTTATTTGTAGCAGTTCCACTGTGCCTTTAAGTTGAATGATTGCTCGACCATTGATGTAGAGATGCGGCTCGACCATGACTGAAACTGTCTTGACCATTTTTGAGCATGCATGCTTGATCACTGTTGTACCATAACCTGGGTTGTTCCTTACATTTGCTGCTTCCTTGTATGACTGAACTGCACATAAGTACTGCTCGTATACATTTATGTATATATACACGTCTGTGTATATATATGTGTGTGTATATATGTTTTGTTTTCGAGATGCTCGTCCATATATGACTTGTCTGTTGCACTGAGTCGAGCAGGTCCACGTGGCTACTCCTCAGTTGCACATTGGATTGGCGAGGCAGTGCACACGTGTGTATATACGCACGTGTGTATATGCAGCCATCCAGAATATTTTTCTGTCCCTGTACCGTATATACATGCTGTCTACCTTGTGGTATTTACATTGTATCACTGTGAATATCACAAGCTGTCTAGACACAGATTGATGGTTATATAAATCAGATCAAGTCATGAAAAATGATGAGAAGCACACCAGAAATCTGAGGCAAATAAAATTTTAAAAATTAAAATTTATTTTTGCTAGAATTTAGAATATTATTTCTGTTCCATATACTGTGTGTGTGTTTCTGTATATGACAGGTGTGAAGACTGGACTGACTTAAAGCGTGCTGTGAAGACTGAAGACAACAAGACGGTGTTGATTGTGTATATGAGTGAATGTATATATATACATATATAACTGAGTATGAGAGGAGCTGTGTACTGTAAATGAAATGTATATGCAATGTGATGTATTACTGAGATGAACAAATAGCGGAGTTATCAACTTGTACTGTTTAAATATGTAAATAAAATATTATATTTAAAAAAAATACTGTGTAAATATTTGAATTTCTGTACTGGTGTATTCTGTTTAAATATAAATATCATACTCCTGTCTGTGATGAATAAATGAAACAGTACAGTTACACACACATTTATAATTATATATATTTGGTTGTTATCATCAAACAAAAATCATATAATTGTGTATACAACTACGTCATATACAACAATCTCCCCCTTTTGATGATTACAAACAAATAAAAGATTTTGTATACAATAAATGTGTTTGACAGTAAATATTGAACTCCCCCTATTTATTATCATCAAACAAAAATCATATAATTGTGTATACAACTACGTCATATACAACAATCTCCCCCTTTTGATGATTACAAACAAATAAAAGATTTTGTATACAATAAATGTGTTTGACAGTGAATATTGAACTCCCCCTATTTATCAGCTCCCCCTACAACAGACAACTCCCCCTATAACTGTGCACGAGTGAAGAATGAATTTTCAAAATTAAAAATATTTATAAAATATTCACTCATAAATCAAAATCTCAATCCATTCTCTCCCTTTTGTTATCATCAAAAGGATATTGAATATAAAATAGAGATGAAAAATGACTAACAAATACAATTTCAGCTTCAGAGGAAGAGCAAACATCATAAATCTCAATTAGTCAAACAAAAATCATAATATTCTGAGAACAGGTGGCATATTTCACATTGTAGAGAATGACGGATTTACGATGAATTTTATATAAAATGGGGAGAGTAAAAAAAAAACGAGTTCCAATTATTTTCCAAAGAATTTTTATAAAAATGAGGTTCAAAAACAGAGATGGAATTTGGACAATAATTAATAATTCAAATTAAGTGACAAACTCGAATATTCTCAAATCCCAATACTCATCAATCAACAAATCATAATATTTCATAATATTTCAATACATTTCACAAATAGAAGATGGATTGATAGGCTGGTTTTTATACTCAGAGGAGAATTTCAGATTAATTTATATTTATAGAACATTTTTCCCATTTTTTTATTTAAGAGCACACTGACCACACATAACCAGAGCTTGGATTTTTAAATGGGATCAGTTGCAGCTTAAATTATAAGTTGTCTCTTAACCATGCATGACCAGAGCTTGGATTTTTAAATGAGGTTAGAGACACACTTATGTATTAATTATATATTTTATCGTTTTCAGCTTTAAATAGAAAAAACTCCTTGGTATATACAACCAATATGAATGACAGAAATGTGGTAAGTACAGAAATGGACTGTGAAATAAATTTCTAAATTAATTATATTATGAAATATGATCAACTGTACCGAGATCATTGAAAAATTTCAGTTGTCACTAATTCTGAATAATAACATAACCACAATTCCATGACAAATATTTTCACTATTTATTCAAAAAGATTTTTTTTTTTAAAAAAAAAATAAACTCTCCACATTAATATAAAAGACACGATGGATGGCAGAGAGATGAAAGATAATGAAGATGGTCGTGAAATAATTGCCAATTCATAGATATTATAATAGCTGTTCAACCATCATGAGAATCTAAATAAAGTCTCCTCTTGTTGTGAAATATACTGCAGTCAAAATTCATCACAATTTCAAAATCTGATAATAATTTTGATGAATTATATATACAGTTCAATATGGATATTGATTTCAACTTCTGAATGAATAATCAATAAATAACTTTAAAATTGAAAATCAATTACAAGAGGGATATGCAAAACTATACAAGTCATGAGAGATTAAGAAATATATACATGATGAGAACAAGGAAACAAAAATTCTGCACTTCCTAATCTGATACCACTTGTAGTCTCTATACATGAGGATTTTAAAAAGACACTTGGTGGCTAAACAAGGATATCTTAGTCAACAAAAACAAAAACAAAAAATATTACAAGGCAAGCAACTCAAGCGCACAAATTTCATTTAACAGAGCATGATAAACCTTTGATACCAAATCAAGCAGTGCTCAAAAAATATTTACAAATCAATTTCTTTTAATCAGAGCAGCATGATTCCAAAACAAACATTTTCCAAAAACAGTATCAGAGCAGCACAGAAAAATCAATATCACAACAGACTTGTCAGACGATGTTTCTGAAGGTCACAAAAACAATATATTCCATGATCCATGATTATAGAATTTAGTTTATTTTAAATCATTTGAAGAAATGTGAATATATCAGGATTTAATGAATCAATCACACAATATTATATTTCAAATTCAAGATATGTGTGCGATTCAATAAATCAATAATTTCAAATGATTTTAAATAAACATATATTAAAATCAAATAACCATGAAATAATAGAGAATTTTAAGACCATATTTTCAAAGAAATTTTCGCTAATATTTCTGACAAACCCGTAGAAAAAAAATCAGATCATTTACATCAGGTTTGATAGATATTCATGATCCAAAATAATTTATTTGAAATCACTTGAATCAATGTCAAGTTTTGAAATATAACGAATCAGTCACACAAGGTTGATAATTTCAAATTTAGGAGGTGTATGATTATTCAAAATATTAATAATTTCAGATGATTTCAAACAAACAAATTCTAACCATGATGATCATGAATAACAATGATTTTCAAGATGTATCACTGAGATTCCAGACAATTTAAAATTTCCAAGCCAATCTGAAAAACGATGAAAATATCACTACTGATAAATAATAGAGTGCTGTAATGAGTGTAATATTTCAAGCTTTTCTAAAATGAATTAGAAGAATCTCAAAACAGCAATGATGTGTGAATTTCCATTAGACTTTCAGATCATCAAAAATTTAGAATTCAAATTAACAGTGTTCAAGATATGACAAGAATACATCAAACACTGTTATGAATTCAACAATCAGAAACTAAACTTCAAAACAATTGTAGATATTTACAAGTTTAAATACACGGTCTGGAGATGATTAAAATATCAGAATTATATTCAACTAAGGCAAATTTCCAGAAAATATGAATTCTATAATTTGAAGTTAATGAAGCCCAGAAGAAGTTGCAGTGATGTGACAGTGACAAATTAAAACAGAAGAGATAAAGTAAATACACAGAGGGGCGTAGAAGGAGAAATAAACAAAAATAAAAATAGAGAATATTTACAAAGGTGAGTTTAGAGATCATACCAGAATCCAATGTAAAACAGAATCTCTAACTCAACAGTCTTGGCCAAGGAATTGTGAATGATTTCAGAAGTATTGAACAGCTTGATTCCAAATCTCTTTTGCCTAGCAGTTCCTCAGCCTCTTCCGGTATCTAACAGTTTAGAGAATCGAGTGGTCTAACAAAATTTGTAAAACCACTCACAGTTGTATCATATGTTTTGGTATCCAGACTTGTTTATATAACAAACCATTAGAATTAACTTTCGTACCCTTAGGAACCCAAATCTGTTTGAACTTGACGAAGCCCGTTTTATTTTTTGGGATCCAAGAATGTTTAAATGGTTTATTATAAAACGATTTCTCATCACAATTTTGATTCAAAAAACCATTGAGATTTTCAGAGTTCAAATTTTCAAAGCAGTTTGAGGGATTTTTCAAATCATTTGAATTTTGTTTTCCAAAAACATCATTTTTCCCGAAGCCAAGACCAGATTTATTTCCATTAGAAACTTGGTTTTGTAACAGCATATTCAACGATTTTTCCCCATTAGAAAATTTATCCAATGTTGATTCTAATCGTTGAATTTTGGATTTTAGATCGCTATTTTCTTTTAATAAATTTGAGCAATTATTTATAGCGATCTTCTGTTCAGCATTAGACTGTTTCAAAACCAAATTTTCATTTTCAAGTGATTTTATTTTGGCTTTGGATTCAGAAATTTCAGATTCAAAACATTTCCGTTTTTCAGATTCAAGTTTTTCAAAGTTCTTGAATTTTTGAATCTCATTTTCCAGCTCATTCAAAATCGAATCACTTTTCAACAGATTCTCCTTTTCAGCAATTTCAAATTTGGAATATATATCATTCTTAAAAATTTCAAATTCCTTTTGTAAAAAATTATTCAAACTTGATAACTCAATCTTGTTTTCTTTTAAGATCAAAATTCCTTTTTCAAACTTTTGAATATTTTTATTGAGATGAACAAGATTGGTTTTCAGTTTCAAACAATTTTTGCAATCAGAATTTGAAGGATTTTTGAAATATTCAAGCTGTGATTCCAAATCATCAATTTTGCCGGTCAACTCAGAATTTTTAGATTTTAGACTTTTATTTTTAGATTGTAGTTTATCGACAGACTTAGTTAGATCAGCACACATATAAATTAAATCTTCGTAAGAGAAACTTTTTTTTTCACCATCTGTTGATTCTCCATCGTTTGATCTATCTGTTTCTCCTTTCAAGCATTGATCTGAATCTGAGTTGATATTTCGGGATTTTGAGTAGTTGTTGTCAATTTGCCCATACTCCGTATTGAGAGCTGTCCAAATTTCCTGCGCAGTTAAACAATGGGAAATCAGACTGTATTGATTATCATCAAGATGAGAATAAAGAATATGTGTAGCACGAGAATTAAAAACTTTATCTACCATATCGTACCCATTAATAACAACATCCCAACATTTAATATTAACAGATTTTAAATAAAATTCCATTTTGGATTTCCAGTTTAAAAAATCTGTTCCAGTGAAAATAGTTGGAGATGAACTGGACTGACTCTCGCTAGACAGACAACTAGGGTTACCCATGACTCTAGAGTTAAAAAAAATACCTGCTCTGATACCACTTGTTGGATCTAGATTAACCCTAGAGGGGGGGTGAATAGGGTTTATCACAGTTTTTCTCTAAATTAAAAATCTGACAGAATATTAAAATAATTAACAGATCACAGACTGCAGTAGAAATAAAAAGCAGAAAAGAAATAACACACAGAGATACCCAGCTTCGGCAAAATCCTGCCTACTGCTGCATTCCTAAGGTTTTTACTAGGTGTTATAAACAGATCCCGCATACAAGACCATGTACACTCGCAGCGCCTGCTCCTGTCCTAACCCTACGCTCAAAACCGTAGACTGACTGATATCCTCTCGATCAGATTTCCCCTGATTACAACCCGTAACCAGTAACCCAGTTTTTACAGACTCTGTCAATTGTCAGTCAACACCCTGACTGAACCCTCTAGTATTTTACAGACACTAGAAACTGTTTCGGTTCGATTACAAAGGAAATTCAAAACAATAAAAGCAAAACAATTTAAACAATAGAACCCTAGTTTAAATGGAGAATCAAACTCCCTTTAACCAAATAGAGTAGGCCGTCCCACTTAGTTTGCGTTGCACCCTTTTCCACTTGTGTCCCGATCCTTCTCTCTTTTGCTCTAGAAATTAAAAATGGCCGCCTCCTAAAAAATTAGGGTTTTCAAAACCCTCTCCAAATCGATGCTTTGATTGATGAAACTGAAATCACTCATGCTCGAGTCTCTGCGGCTCTCTGGTTCTTCGATTGATTGCTGAAAACTGGTTCCCTAATGATCGGTTATGATTCTGGAATTTGATCGAAACCCTTGAACATATGTGAGTTTTCTGATTTTGCTTCTTTGATTGAAATTGTGGGTTGTGGTTTTCGATACTCTTGCCTATGATGAAAATGGTTGTTAAATAGGGATTATAAAATCCCAATTTCTCTGATTTCAACTTTAACGACTTGCTCTGATAATTTGCGGTTTCCCTCTTTTGGCTGGTTCCTTGATTGTTGCTTGCGTGATTTCCTTCGGTTTTGAAATTGTTGCGTGATATATGAATTGTCTTGAATGACTCGAATTGATTTTCTTGCCAAGTATGATTTCCTGCAATTTAAACTCTTACCAAAACATTTTCTTGTGTGATTTAATCACCTCGGCTTAAATCTGGAAACATATAAATGGTTTTCCTTGCATGAATTTTGGATTTTGCCGAACATTCTCCAAAATTGATTGATTTCCTGGCTTTAATTTGTTGCCATAAAAATGTTAGCATTTCTGGAAAAAAATCTCTTGCTTGATTTTTGCTCATATATGTGTAGTTTTGCTTGGTCATTTCTCCGCCGTTAAAACAATACTGCATTTTCTGAAAACAGAAAAAAATGCTTCTTTCCAATAATGACTTGTCAAAAACTGGTGCATTCATATTGCCAAGAATCATCACTTGCCACTTTTGCTTCACTGTTTTGATCTAAGAACTGATTTGAATCTTACCCAATTTGAAAGGAATGATTCAGGAAACAAACTATGATTTCTTGCTATAAAAAAATATTTCTGTATTTCTGGGAAACTTTGATTATCATTCTGCCTTGAGTATTGATTGCAAGAAATGTTTGTTTCCAAAATCAAATTGCCAATTGATTTCATATGAATGTTTTTGGAAAATTAAAAAAACCTTGAAAACTGGAAGTCAATTGATTTGTTTTCCCATGTCACGTGCATGATCTAGCTCTGCCATGTTTGAACTGAAAAACTTTTAGACTTGCTGTTAGCACCATGTGCTCGACCCTTGTTCTTGTAAATTTACATGAAGTTGCACATTTCATGTTAATACTGTGTTTGCTGTTTTAGTGCCAATCACTTATGCATGTTATCTTCTGGAATTCATTTACAGCTTGCCACTTTTATGTGTGTACCTCTTATACACAGTGAATTGATCATGCTGATTTCACTTGTATTCATGTTTGCGAACACACCTGTTTGTAACTCCATGTATATGCATTGCTCCAGTCTTGTATATTGATGCACCATGATGTACCATCATCATTTGACATGCACCATGCGTATGTACAGCTGCACTACACTTTGCTGCAACTCGATTGTACATGCTGATTTGAACCATATAGCTGCACCATTCTGGCATGTTACATGACCCAGCTTGTTGTACTTTGAGCATACATGTTTTGCTTGACCATTTTGAAATCTGAGTTGCACCATTTGATTTATTTGTAGCAGTTCCACTGTGCCTTTAAGTTGAATGATTGCTCGACCATTGATGTAGAGATGCGGCTCGACCATGACTGAAACTGTCTTGACCATTTTTGAGCATGCATGCTTGATCACTGTTGTACCATAACCTGGGTTGTTCCTTACATTTGCTGCTTCCTTGTATGACTGAACTGCACATAAGTACTGCTCGTATACATTTATGTATATATACACGTCTGTGTATATATATGTGTGTGTATATATGTTTTGTTTTCGAGATGCTCGTCCATATATGACTTGTCTGTTGCACTGAGTCGAGCAGGTCCACGTGGCTACTCCTCAGTTGCACATTGGATTGGCGAGGCAGTGCACACGTGTGTATATACGCACGTGTGTATATGCAGCCATCCAGAATATTTTTCTGTCCCTGTACCGTATATACATGCTGTCTACCTTGTGGTATTTACATTGTATCACTGTGAATATCACAAGCTGTCTAAACACAGATTGATGGTTATATAAATCAGATCAAGTCATGAAAAATGATGAGAAGCACACCAGAAATCTGAGGCAAATAAAATTTTAAAAATTAAAATTTATTTTTGCTAGAATTTAGAATATTATTTCTATTCCATATACTGTGTGTGTGTTTCTGTATATGACAGGTGTGAAGACTGGACTGACTGAAAGCGTGCTGTGAAGACTGAAGACAACAAGACGGTGTTGATTGTGTATATGAGTGAATGTATATATATATATATACACATATATAACTGAGTATGAGAGGAGCTGTGTACTGTAAATGAAATGTATATGCAATGTGATGTATTACTGAGATGAACAAATAGCGGAGTTATCAACTTGTACTGTTTAAATATGTAAATAAAATATTATATTTAAACAAAATACTGTGTAAATATTTGAATTTCTGTACTGGTGTATTCTGTTTAAATATAAATATCATACTCCTGTCTGTGATGAATAAATGAAACAGTACAGTTACACACACATTTATAATTATATATATTTGGTTGTTATCATCAAACAAAAATCATATAATTGTGTATACAACTACGTCATATACAACAATTTTCACACATCGCCCAAGTGAACAAATAATTTATTATTTGATTGTTGGATGAAACCCCACACGGGTATTGGGATGATATTTGATCTACACTAATCCCAATATATAGTTGTAGAATCCACTCTGGTTGTTATTTGGATGTTTGTTAATTATTTATCATGACTGTTGATTACAAGCAATTTATGGTTGTTGATTGAGTCACATTCCAAATAAGGAATATTCTAGAAAAGAATGTTTTAGAAAATATTTTAGAAAAAGAATACATTTTAGAAAAAGAACATATTTTGGAAAAATATATTATTATTGAAATGAACTAGTTATTAACTAGAATAAACCATAAAATTTAGATTTAAAGAAGTTTTCCAATTTGCTAATATTCAATTGAAATTAAATAAATTGGATTTTGGGTTTGTCGTGAATAGTGTCTTAAATAACACTGTTCTCAAACCCCGTATGAAAAGAATAAATCTTTTAATTAAGATTATTACAGTTTTCAATTATATTTAATAATTGGAATAAGGTAAAATGTGAGTTGGGTTTATTTAAACTGTGTTTTTAAGTGACATTTGTTCTTTAACACAACTGACAGTGAAAATTATGATCTGGAATTTATAAATCTTTTATTAAGATTTAAATGAGAATTTTCCAAAGCCAAGTTTTCCAATTTAATATGTTAAATTGGAGTTGAATGGAATTCGAATTAATAATAACCGAGATAAGCTTCTGTAAAAGAAGACTGATACTACATATGGAATTTAAGAGGCTTTGCCGTTATTCCATTTATATTATCGGTCGGATATAGAAATTTATAGCGATTATATATTAATTTGATTTCTATGAAGATTCCATATTTTATGGAAGATGATTTTGGGTTTACCGCGAACTATGTTTTTAAATGACATTAGTTCTTTAACCCAGTTAAAGATAAGATTAATTTCTTAAATTTAAATAATCATTGAATAATGATTTTTGATATTTAAATCCAAATTGGGGTTTTAATAAATATTTAAAAGAAAGATTTAAGAATAAATTTGAAGAATTTGTCTTTGATAAGATAATGCGAATATTTTATTTAGAGTAATTTTTTGAATTGGAATGAGACGTTGGATGTGCTTCTATAGTACTTGATTTTAGTTATAAAAATATGAGAGTTATTCGGAAAGACCAGGTTTAACCCATTCTGAATAATTACCATGACGATGAAGAGTCGAAGATGAAGACGGTGGTTGAAGACCGACGATCTTCACATCGGATGGATGTGTTGCTACTGAGACCCATGATGGGAGTAGCTACCTTGAAGGGGCTTCAGTGGTAGCCGTCCGGACTATTGTTGATTGTTTCGGATTTGGTTTTCGCTCAGACCCAGAGCATAAGCTTGTAAATGGATGCGTGTCTAACATTGGATTTCGTTCCAGGCGAATTAAATTGATTGTTATTAATGTATATCTGTTTGGTGGTAGAGAATTTATTCTCTACTAAACACCCTGGTATATATTAATAGTGATTGATCGCATGGCGTGAATTGTCAATGTGGCATGCCAAGATGCAATTGATCAAGGCTTTTGTTGAAAAGCAGGGCCTTGTGGGATGATCAAAGTATAGCCTATTACAGTATAACTTTGTGTATAGCGTGACTTCGCGAGCCTCACATACCGGTATGAGTCAAAAACGGGATATGGACCGTAGGGAGTGCACACGTTTCTTTCTAGCTAGAAGTGTTTGCGAACAAATCAAATAGTTGTAAACAACTATAAAATCCGTTCAGCTTTCCTTAACAACAAGGATTGTTGTAGAGGGTGTCGAACTCTGGGACCAAAAATATTTTAATTAATAAATCCAGTCAAGTTATTCCAGTATTTTGATTGGTTGAAAACACAGAAAATAACATCAATTAATAAAAGAGAGATTTATATAATAAGAGAAAGCAATTAGGGGATAATGACATAGATTAGATTCACACTCATCAATAGCCAACAAATAAATATAGATCTAATTCATGTTTCTATCACAAACACGAATCAACGATAAATAGATTCTTAGAAACAAATAAGTAAATAACGACAAGCATAGCCTATGCAGGAGCTGAGCTCTTAAACAACCATAGACTATCAGGATAGATTCACAAATTAATTTCTAAAAACCTAAAATCAGATCGAAATCTGATAATTGTTAGATCGAACACGAATATACCCTGTGAAGGAGCATAGCTCTTAAACGACACAGGATATGAAGGTTCAGATCTAACCCTTGATTCAGATCCAGATCTACATGTATAAAGTCCTCATCTATTGGCTATGTGATTCATATTGAATCATATCTATTAGTGTCATCACCCCCCAATCAAAGGGGATTAGCTAGACATAGCTAAAGAAGAAGAAAAACAGAAATTAAATAACATGAACATAAATAAAACTAAATAGAACAGAGGAAGAAGAGTTTTATTCCTAGAGAAAGATTACAGAATAAAACTAAGCGTGTCTTACAATGAATGAGATAGAGTGTATTTATAGCTGATATGACAAAGGCTACTTGGCAAATTCCATAATGTGGGACTAAAGAATAAGCCCAACTAACACATAAGCTAGTGTGAACGCAGCTGTAGAGTGAGAGGCCTTGCAAATGAGCTAATTTGAACGCAATATGAGTCTTTATTGAGCCAAATCAACCCAACTGAACTCTATTTGCAACCGTTCTTCAAGCTTTAAACTCTTCAAGCTTTAGTAATTTCAACTTCACTCTTTTTAAGCAAATTCTTCATGCTTTATCCATCAAATGCTCTAAACCAAGCTTTTTATCAACAATCTGAAAATACAGCTATAAATACACAATATTAATTATTTTAATAGAAAACTAGATAAATAAGCGGATAAAATATACACATTTACGTGTATATCAAGAAGTGGTGTCGGTGCTTAAACTGGCTGACATTTTACTTATGTGGATGATGGATTTTGAGGCGCCTAGGATTTTTATAGGTCGTTAGTGGTCATACTATAGGTTCAAAGGGACCGGGAAGCGTGTGTTCAGGAATTTCCAATCCACTACCATTAGGTGGGGACCGGCCCTACCGCTCCAAGGGTTGCCCATAGGTGTGATCCTGAGGCATTTGCTAGAGTGTCTCGAATTGGAGAGGAGCTTGCCCCTAGCCTCGACTCATGATGTAAATCCAATTTCCAATACGACCTTGCGGTTTTGATTGTAGAACTAGTATGGCGACATAGTAGGATGGGGTACTATGCCGTCTATGATTAATACATTATGATTGAAATTGTTTTGAAATATATATATACCCATAGATATACACACTAATACTAAATCCGTTTTATCGTATCAAGCATCTCTTGACCATTATAAGGTAAAACCCTATCCCCCGGTTTGCGTTGCATTGTGTGATGGACTTGGTCTTATAATGGTTTCATTTTTCTAAAAAGCATTGCGTTGTTTAACGTTTTACTTTATGCACTGGCAATCCAATGGAGTAAACCCGATCTGCGTTAGCGGCGTGGTCATGTGATTAACCTTATTATTGGATAGTTAAGTTAAGATTTCCCATACCAGTCCCATGACTGACCTGTAGTTTGTTTCACTGGCAAACTCGGGTGCCCTTATTTTCCACATGGGCAGTTGAGTAGCTTTTTGCAGATATATTTACAGGATCCTGGTTTACAGCTGAAGCGGTATTCAGAAAGCTCTGTATCTGCGTATTCCTTTCAGTTGTATATTTGTAATATTTTTCCGCTGCTATTTAAATGTAATTTAAGTCTCTGATATTATTGTATTCCTATTGTGTAATATATATTCATACTCTGTGATTTTCTTGTACTCTGATGTAATTGTTGGAATCAACAATAAAATGTTCTCCAGTTTGTGTTCTGATGTGTGTTGTTCTCAAAGCAATCCAGCCTTTCCTTTACTGGGAAGTTTGGATCGTTTCACAGTAGGTCTGCGAAGGTTAAGAATTTAGGGTAGCTTAAGTACATAGTTTTAAATGCGATTTGATTTTTAAATTAATACGATTTGAAATAAAGAGAATTTTATTTTATTTAAAACGATATCGATTTGATTTCGCCTTATCCATCAAAAATATCTCAGGGTTCATAACTTGAAATCACAAACCCTTATTTTAACGTAACGACTGACGTTTCAATGTTATAACGCTATTTTGTACTCAACGGAATAGATTCTGAAATTTAATCGAACGTCTATATAAAACAAACATATTAAATGGATATAATATGATTTAAATTCAAAAATAATCAATTCCCGATAATAAATTATTATTATTATAATCATCTATTGTCAATACAGTTTATATTGATAATCTGAATCATCTCGATACCGTTTTATCTTCGAATTCAATTATCCAGTTTTCATATTATGATAATTCAATATACTTGAAATTAAATCGTATTTCGGCTATTGAATCGATAACTCAATATAAAAATCCACCTATATTATCAACTCAACATTTAAAACAATATTAAATGTTTAAAATAAATCGACCAAAAATCTGGGCCGTTACATTTTTTCCCTCTTGGTTTAGGGATTGTAGTATCAACTTGTAATACCAAATCAGCTAATCAAGATTTTTGTTTTTTTATTGAAACAAAAGATAAAAACTAACACAAATTGAAAATTCGATAAATAATAAAATTTAATTTTTGCATCCTCGGTAACAGTGCCAATTTTTTTTGAAACTTTTCTATGAACTAAAAAAGCGCAAATTATGTAATAATTACTGCAAGCGCACATGTGTGTAGTATGTAGGTCGAACATAAAGAGGAAAAATAAAATTTATTATTTATGTAATTTCATTGGCGAGTTAGAAAAATTGAAGGATGTGATTAAATGAAATTGATACTGTAATTTGGTTCAGAAAAAATCTAATTGAACCGACGGCCAAATTACAATTATCAGTAAAAAAGAAGAAGAGAAAAGCGAGTAAACCACAACTGAATTTATTACAGATTCAAATCTAATCAGATCTATATTAAATTCAATATTTAACTAACAAAAAAAATATTGTAGAATAGAAATAAACAAACATAAATAAAAATTAGGATTACCGTTGAATCTAATCTACTGGTCAATCACTAATAAGAAAAGAAAATGCAATAGCAAATTGTGCTCTATCAAACCTAATTGAATAGAAAAACACAAACTACCTTGAATAATAAAATGCAAAATAAAAGAAAAGAATTTTTTTATTAATGAAGATGAAGAAAAGATGAGCACTGTTTATAATAGGTACATGGATATTTATAATGGCTGAAATATCCTCTCTACATGAATATTGGAACTAGAAAATTCTATAAAAAAAACATATTCTTTCCAAGGATAAAGGAATATTCTCTTCATGATGCTGGACTTTTTTTGGTGATGATCCTATCAAATCTTCTCTACATGGCAAGTTAATATGAATGATTTCCATAAGAAGAACATGCCCAACTCCAAAAATCTTTATTATTCTACATATTATATATACATACATATGCACATACACACACACACATATATATATATACACACACACACACACATATATATGTATGTAATATATACATATAATATCACTAGTCTATATATTCTTCAGTGCAAAGGAGGCTATGTGCATATATACATGTTCCTTTCTTCAAAAAAGAAAAAAGAAAAAGAAATATGGATTGACAAGGATCGAACTCCGAACATTCTATCCAATTTTTTAGGCCTTTACCAGTGTGTTATAGTTCTCTTTGTGATTGAAAACTTGTTGATTACAAAACGTAGCATATTTCTATTCAATTGGTCTTTTATTGAGATAGAGGAGACTTTTATTGACAATCTGTCAAAACACATAAAAATACCCAAAGTAATACTTATTTATATACAATCAAGATAAGATACGAGTGTAAAGATAAACAATTTTACATGTTAATCATAAACCTTTCGCGATGTTTAATTAGTTCAATTCATGGTGATATTCAATGTTGTTGTGATTGATCTAGTCCATTTTAATGATGCGACCCCATTTCTTTGGAAATTTTACTTTTCCCATGTTGGATCTAAAGGTGAGCGTTCGATTGGTTTGGTTTATCTGATTATGAAAATTGTTAAACCAAACAAAAACCGATAAATGAAAAGCAAACCAACAAAATTAAGATTGGTTGATTCGGTTGGCTATCCAATTTAACCGAACTAAAAATATTTTAGACTTTATGTTCATAATATCAACTATAATTCGAAACAAATTATATGGATAAAATATTATTATTTATGATTTTTATGCTTCGTAAAAGTAATTTTGATACATATGTTTTGATTAAAATTTACTTAGATAGCTAAATTAACCTAAAATATTTACTGTAGTATCAATAATGTTGAAAATATAATTTAAGTTCGGTTAATTTGTTTAAACCAATAACTAAAGTAAATATTTTTTAGGATCGATTACATACCCATCTAATTTCAGAAAACTGACCAAAATAAATTTGTTTGGTTTATCTGGTTTAACCAAATAATGCTCTCCCCTAGTTAGATCTAATTTTTTGGATCAGTTTCTCTATTTTTATCAAGAGGTGTCGTGGACTCTTATCGATACGTTATTATATCTTCCCTTCATGCTTGTTATTAGAATATATGGCACTTGGCCATTATTTATTTTCGTTTGGTTATGTTTTGGGCGGTTATTGCTATGTATGTTGTTCTTATGAGATAAAAACATGTTCCGCGATCAGTGGTGTGGCCTCACAGAATTATTACATATTTTCTTTTATTGGAGTTTTCTCAACTTAGTATTCCTGACTGATCCATATGTTATTTCATTATAATGCTTGGGTCCGACCGAACTTGTTTCCAGGTTGTCTTCTGCTGGATGTGGAGATCATGGAGTAGAGTTAGAAGTTTGCATGTCACATTATTTTATTTTCGCTGAATTTATTTTACCTATCAGCATTTGTAAGGTCGGAATTTTATAACTGTCCAGATATAGGATTTGTTCTTAACTCTGATATACATTGTATTTTGGAGTGACAGTTCATCTATCATTACTATTATTTTATATTTTCGATTCCGCTGTGAGATCCAGTGTTTTCTTTTCCATTTTCGTTTAACCCTAACAATCTATGTTTTCGATGATTGGATGTACGACATTAAAGTAACGTGGTTGTATTTATTATTGGCTTTTGATTGTCGGGAAGGTAAGTCATTACATTTGGTATCAAAGCTAAAGGTTAGGTGAAAACCTTGGCCCTGGTGAGGTAATTCTTCAAGATTACTTAAGCAAAAACCTGAGATGAGTTTGAGAGAGTATATTTAAATACCATAGCGAATTTGTTAGTGTTATAAAAACATATTGTGTTAATTAATCTGTTGATTCATTTATAAATTCTGGTCGAGAAATGGGATGCCACGATGTCGATAGGGATTTCTAAACATTTGAACAAGGAAAGTAGACACGATATTGGTTTCTGAAAAATTCGGTAAATGAAATATTTTACCTTGGATATATTTTGTATATAAAGAAATAATTTTTCTAAACTATATATATTGCTATTTGTTAATGATAATATTAAATTATAATCATTATCACTTGATTTTATCTTGCTCAAACACTTTAGGAGCATTGGAGTCGAATTGTAACAACCCGGAAAATCAGAACCAATTTAAAATTTTAATTTTGGTAATTTTAATGAATTTTGGACATTTAAAATGAATTATTTTAAATAATAACGACGAGAAATTTATTTTGAACAGAATAAGAACTATATATTTATTTGAATCGATGTTAGAATATAAATATTTATTTTTAATTATAAAAGGAATTAAAAATGGCGCGGTAGTTTGAAAATTCGATTTCAAATTTCAAATGAATGTACAGGATTCAAAATAAACCAGATTTTAGCGAAACAAAAAATATTAGAATCTATTTGAGAATATCGTTACAAAGAATCCGAAAAATTGAAATTTCATAGCGGGAATAAAAAGTTATGCCCAGTTGGAAATGCAGAATAGTCGCTATGGAAAATATAGCCCTTAAAAATGGAAATTTTGCAAACGACCTCTGTTTTCGACGAAACCACTTTTGTTGGATCCGGGATGTCAAATTATTGCTAGATTCCAAAATTCATAATTTTCTGAATTAAAATGTGAGCGTGGCAGAAGAAAGCGTGTTTGACCAATTTCAGTTAAATTAAATCGACTGGAAAATGGCCATTTTTCAAACGGTCTTCAAATATGACAAAATTAGTTTTGTTAGGGCCGTATTGTCAATATGAAGCTAGAAATAATTTTTCGGGAATTTTTAGAGTCCGCATGTGGCCCCGGTAAATTGAGATGTATGTTTGAATTGAATATATATAGATTTATGTTTTAATTTAAATGGAAATTGATCGTAACAACCAAATTGGGTTATGAAACATATCCCATTGTGTTCGGAATGGGGGTAAAATAGCTATGGGCGGCAGTCGTTGGGATAGAATTGGAGGTCAAATGGAAAAAGCAACTTTATTGGATAATTAAATATATAAATGTACAAAACCACTTTGTTTTCTCTCTTAACCCTAACCACCGTTCAAATCGATTTAGAAAAAAACCCACTAGCCCCCGTTTCTCCCTAACCGATCAGCGCCGCCCTCCCTCCTAGACCACCGCGCCACTCATCGAGCCACCCCGCCTCCACGTTGCCGCCAGCGAGCCTCTCCGGCCATCAGCTCTCCCTCCATCTTTCTCCCTCTTTAAACCCCTACCTCCACACAAATTTGTCGCCGCCACCACTGCCTGGTCCACCGCCGGTTGTCAGACCGCCTGCCCAACCACCAATCCCCTTCCGCCATCTCCTCAAGCCGTCAGACCAGTCGTGTGTCCCCCCTCCTCCTCCTAAAAACTGACCCAATCCACTTCCTCAGCTAATGTGGTCCCCGCCGCCACCTGAACTGACGTCCTCCGACCACCAGTAGCCTGCGTCCACATCCCCAGCTGTAACAACCCGGAAAATCTGAGCCAATTTAAATTTTTAATTCTAGCAATTTTAGCGAATTTTGAATATTTAAAATGAATTATTTAAATAATATCGACGATAAATTTATTTTGAAGGGAATTAGAATGTATATATTTATATAGATCGTTGTTAGAAAATAAATATTTTATTTTAATTATAAAAGGAATTGAAAATGGCGCGGTAGTACGAAAATTCAATTTCAAAGTTTGTAACAACCCGTAAAATCTGGGCCAGTTTAAAATTTTTATTTTGGCCATTTTAGCGAATTTAGATTATTTAAAATGAATTATTTTAAATAATATCGACGAGAAATTTATTTTGAATATATTCGAACGTATATATTATACGCGTCGTCGTTAGAATATAAATAATTATATATAATTATAAATAGAATTGAAAATGGCGCGGTAGTTCGATAATTCGATTTCAAACTTCAATTGAATGTACCGGGTGCAAAACAATCCGGATTTTAGTGAAACCAAAAATAATGGAATCTAATAGTGAATATCTTTCCAACGAACCCGAATGATCAAAATTTCTTAGCGGGAATCAAAAGATATGTCCAGTTGAAAATTCTGAATAGTCGCTATGGAATTCAGGCCCTTAAAAATGGACATTTTGCAAACGACCTCGGATTTCGACGAAACCAGTTTTGTTGGGTCCGTGATGTAAAGTTATTGCTAGATTTCAAATTTCATAATTTTTCGAATCAATATGTGAGCGTGGCAAAGGAAAACGCGTTTGACCAGTTTCAGTTGATTTTAATCGACTGGAAATTGGCCATTTTTCAAACGGTCTCAGAATTTGACGAAACTAGTTTTGTTAGGACCGTATCGTCAATACGAAGCTAGAAAATATTTTTCTGGAATTTTTCTAGTTAGTATGTGACCCCGGTAATTTGAAATGTATGTTTAAAATTCAATATAGTGATTTAAATGAAAATTCAAAAGGAAACTGATTGTAACGATCAAATCAGCTTGCGATACATATCCCATTGTATCCGGAATGGGGGTATTACGCTAGGGACGACAGTCGTTGGATCCAATTCAAAGCCCAAACGAAAAAGCAACTTTACGGAGAATTAATTGAATAAATAATTAAATATATTTTCTTTTATAAACACCCCCCCCCCCCGTTACTTTCTCATTTCAGAAACAAAAAAAGGAAAAAAAAAAAAAAAAAAAAGAACCCCGCCTCGTCGATCCCGCCCCCTACCCTAACCACCGCCGCCAGGCGATTTCCGCTCCCTCCCCCAATCGCGCGCCGCTCAGCCCCCCCCCTCGACGAAGCTTCCTCCCCCACCCCTCGTCCTTCCAGTTATCGAACCCCCCCTCCGCAGCCAAATCGAGGTCGCGACGCCATCGGTGGGGCCCCAACCACCTGCCGCCGATGAAGTCGATGCCCCCCTAGAAGCTGCCGCCGATGAAGTCGATGCACCACCCCTGTAAGTTTTTTTTTTTTTTTTTTTTTTTATTTATTTTATTTTTATTTTATTTAAAAACAGAAAATGTAAACCTGATTATTTTAAAAATGAAAACTGATTATTTTATTTAAATTTGAAAAACTGATTATTTTAAGTTTTAAAACCTGATTATTTTAAAAATGAAAACTGATTATTTTATTTAAATTTGAAAAACTGATTATTTTAAGTTTTAAAAACTGATTATTTTAAAATTTGAAAACTGATTATTTTATTTTTGTTTTGAAAACTGATTTTTATAGGAAGTAAAACTGATTTTATTTTGAAAGGGAAAATGATTTTTAAACTGAATTTAAAATGATTTCTAAACTAGGAAGAGATTAGAAATTTAAAAGGAAAAATCAGATTTCTATATATCGAAAGTCGAAAGAAAAATATAGTTTTTATGTTTTGAACTTCGAAAAAAAATAGGATTTTTATATATTGAACTTTGAACTAAAAATTCGATTTTTATATATTGAACTTCGAACTAAAAATTCGATTTTTATATATTGAACTTTGAAATAAAAATTCGATTTTTATATATTGAACTTTGAAATAAAAATTCGATTTTTATATATTGAACTTTGAAATAAAAATTCGATTTTTATATATTGAACTTAGAAATAAAAATTCGATTTTTATATATTGAACTTTGAAATAAAAATTCGATTTTTATATATTGAACTTTGAAATAAAAATTCGATTTTTATATATTGAACTTTGAAGTAAAAATTCGATTTTTATATATTGAACTTTGAAGTAAAAATTCGATTTTTATATATTGAACTTTGAACTAAAAATTCGATTTTTATATATTGAACTTTGAAATAAAAATTCGATTTTTATATATTGAACTTTGAACTAAAAATTCGATTTTTATATATTGAACTTTGAAATAAAAATTCGATTTTTATATATATAGTGACTACGGGCAACGAAGATGGCGATGATGCGATAGCGATGAAGATTTCTATCAATGAAGTGCCGTGGAGCTAGGACAGCTATATGTGAGAATTTCTCACCTTTCTATTTATTTTCTAGTTATATATATATACTAGGATGCAGACGGTGCTTAGTAGCACCCGACACAATCGTCCACAGACCATGGACTTGTTTGTTTGACAGTTTGGTGATTGATTGCGATATTGTTTGAATGTGGTTTGTGGTGTGAAAAATCGAATCGATAAATTGGTTAGGATTAGACGTGCGCCGTTATAAGGCGAAGGAGTAAGGCTAGGTTAGATCCTTACTCCAAAGTTTGCGGTTTGCATAACGAATTGATTTGATTGATGTGTGAATGGCGTGGGCCTTCACTAGACCGGGGATAAGGCTAGGCCTTGTCCCGTTTCTAGTATCGTGCCGTTATGCCGCCGAAATTTTCTAAAACATGTTAGAAAAATAAAAATATCATTTTATTGAATAAATGAATTGAATAGAAATTCATAGGTTGAAATAAAATGTTTTATCGTTAAAAATATAATTTTTAACGTGAATATGAAAATAGTGAAGTGAATAAATAAATATTCATTTACAAACCAGATGGTTTGTTTATGTACACTTATTTGAATGATATTGATTGGGTCGATAAATTTCACACATCGCCCAACTGCACAAATAAAATCTGTGTTTGATTGTTTGAAACCCCACACGGGTGTTAGGATGAAATATGCAGTTCACTCATCCTGATTGATTAAATATGTCGATCGATTGATTGACAGGCTGTTATAAGCGTTGAATATCTGTATTTGATGCTTATGCAGTGTAGTGCACTTTGGTTGATGGTTGATTATTTTTCAATGCTATGATATACATGTGTTGTATGAAAATCCATATAATTAACTTTATATGGTAATTGATTGGGCCTCATTCCAATTTGAAAAATAAAGAATATTATAAAATAAAAGTTCATGTGTTGACAGTACTCATTCATTGAGATTGGTCATGTGTTGAACGAAATATTTTGATAATAACAACTATTTTGAAAAAGAAATATTTGAAATAGAATATTTGAAAATAGAAATTTATGAAGCCGTGTATGGACGCCATTTTGACGTGAACGATATTTATATCGAATTGAAAACGATTTCGAAATGAAATGAATTGAAAACGATTTCGAAATGAATTGAATTGAAAACGATTTCGAAATGAAATGAATTGAAAACGATTTCGAAATGAATTGAATTGAAAACGATTTCGAAATGAATTGAATTGAAAACGAATTCAAAATAAATTGAAAACGATTTCGAAATGAAATGAATTGAAAACGATTTCGAAATGAATTGAATTGAAAACGATTTCGAAATGAAATGAATTGAAAACGATTTCGAAATGAATTGAATTGAAAACGAATTCAAATGGAATAGAAAGCGAATTGAAATGAATTCAAATTGAATTGAAATTCGAATTGAATAGAAATGAATTTTAAAACGAATTTATAGAGAAGAATTCAATTTTGATTTGAATTGAAATGGAAGTTGAAAATGTTTTTGAAACGAATTCAAAACTATTTATATAATTCGTTTTAAATAGAAATCGACGAAATATATATTATATATATTATATATAATATAATGGCCTGAATAGAACGCGCCGCGCCGCGGCAGTTCGCGAATTTCGACCATTTATTTCAAACGGACATTACAGGAGATCCGACCGTCGGATTCTCCTAAAACCGGAACCGTTGGGTTCGTATCGAAAAGAGCTTTCTAATTAATGTTAGAAATTTGAAATCTAACGGTTGGATTTGGAGATACGTCCAAATCAAATTCGAAAAAGGTCGTTGTAAGTGCAGTTCGATGGCCATTGTTGGAAATCGACTGTACGGGCCTTGATAAAATTATTAAAAATAGTAATAATTTGTGTAAAATCATAAGAAATGATTTGTGAAAGTTTGGGGTGAAAATCTCCATATTTGAAAAGATAAAAAAATGGATTTTTATCGAAATGAACTAGTTTTGAACTAGAATTATAATTCTATTTATTTTTAAATAAATAAATTGAATTTGAAATGGTTTTGAAAATAACCAAAATTTCCAATGATTGCATTGGAGTGGATTTGAATCGAAATTGTCTTCGGAATATTTCGATGTTGGAATTCGTGACATTACAGGTGTTGTTATGGAAATTTGAAAGATATATATTTGTATCGTTATTTCCAATACGACATTTGTTAGTCGTAGAATTCGATATTGAATATAAGCCGATATATTTTCTATTCAGAGCCTTGTATTGAATATCGAATGTGATTTGGGTTTGTCGTGAATGGTGTCTTCACTAACACTGTTCTTGAACCCAGTTGAGAAAAGATTAAATCTTTTTATTTAGATTTAATGAAGTGTACCAATTAAATGATATTTAATTGGAATTGAATTGGTATTGATTTTTGGGTTTATCGTGAACAGTGTTTTAAATAACACTTGTTCTTTAACCCGATAATTAATGGAATGTGATTTTGGGTTTATCGTGAATCGTGTTTTAAATGACACTGATTCTTTAACCCAGATAATGATTAAAACTAAGTGGAGTTTTAATGAATCTTTAATTAGATTGAAAAGATCGAGAATGGAGTATCACCAGTTTTGCTCCAGGCGATAGTTAAATCTTTAATTAGATTTGAACGTGAAATTTAGAAACTAACTGTCGGTTAGCCAAGCAGAATGGTTTTCTGGATATTGATCTGATGTTGGTTTCGGCCTTCGGGGTTAATATTTGGGGAATTATTCTCTTGATTAATTTACGGTTAGTGACTGATGAATTGGAATGAGGCGTATGTTGTGTTTGTGTAACACTTTTATAAAATATACGCGAGTTATTCGGGAAGACCGGGTTTATCCCATTCTGAATAACTGATACGACGATAAGTCGAAGATGAAGACGATGGTCGAAGACCGGAGGTCTTCACGTCGTTTGGGTGATAACTGATGATCTTGATTGGGCTGTACACCCAAGAAGATGGAAACAGTTGGTGATCGTCCAGACGTACTTGGAGATCGATGGATATGCGGGGTACTAGGTGCCTCCGGTTTCGTTCAGCCCCAGAACGGACTTGTAAATGGACTGTGTGTCTGACATTGGATTTCATTCTGTGTGACTGATATCGGTTGCATAGAGTGGTTTGCCTGTGTGGCATGCTAAGATGCAAATGATCAAGGCTTCTGTTGAAAAGCAAAGTCTTGTGGTGATGATCAAAGCACGGCCTTTGTGGCGTAGCTTTGTGTAACGTTTGATTCGCGAGTTTCACACCCGGTATGAATCAAAAACGGGAGACGGACCTCAGGGAGGGCATGCGTTTCTTTCTAGTTAGAAGTGGCGTCAGTGGTTTTACACGCCCTGACGAGTTTGACTTATGTTGTTGTTGCTGTTGCGAGGCGCCTCGGTTATATCGGTTTCGGCCGAATGCATTCTGGTCGGCTGACGGACCAGACTTACACCCCATAGGGTGGGGAGACGTATTGTTCAGGCATAATAATCCACTCCGTGTGGACCGGCCCTGACGATCCAAGGGGCAGTTGCGGCTGTTCCTGAGGGGCGGGCTAGAGCGTCTCGAATCGGTTGAGGATCTTGCCCCTAGCCTCGGTTCATAGATGGAAACCCAATTTCCAAATACGTGACATTTGCGGTTTTATTTGTAAACCTATATATGGCGACATAGTGGTATGGGGCATTCATGCCGCCTATGATTGATACTTATGATTTGAAGTTGTTTTATACACTATGCACTTATTATAGTATCAAATGATTTGTTTTAAACGTATCAAGCATTCTTTGGCTGTTATAAGGGAAAACCCTATCCCCCGGTTTGCGTTGCATTGTGTGATAGGAACTGGGTCTTATAACAGCTTCATCTTTCTTTATTTAGCATTGCGCTGCTGTTTTATGCACTGGTATTCTTGGGAGGAAACCCGTTCCGTGTTATACGGCGTGGTCCCTTGATTTACCTAACTTTTAAAATAAAGAATAATAACTATTTTAGTTCTCACACCAGTCACATGACTGACCTGGAGTTTATTGTTTTGACCTAAACTCTGGGTGCCCTTATTTTGACACGGGCAGCTAGTAGTTTTGGTTTTGCAGATTTATATTCACAGGATCCTGGTTTACGACTGGAACGATATCCGGGAAGCTTTGTATCCGTATATCTCATTCTAGTTGTGTATTGTATTATTTTCCGCTGCTATGTATTTAAATGTAATTTAAATCTCTGATATTTCTGTGTAATATTCTTTTATACTCTGTATATTCTTGTAATCTGATGCATTGTTGTTATATACAATGAAATGTTCTTCTATATGCGTTCTGTTGTGGTTTGTTCTCGAACTATCCGACGCTTTCCTTTACGGGGAAGTTACGGGTCTTCACAGTTGGTATCAGAGCTTTGGTTTACAAAGCAGAGAACAAGACACATTAGAACCGTACGAAGGAATTCATCAGATATTGGATTAGTAATATCCAATGGAATGACTCGTTAGAGATGGGATCAGTAGTATCCTAGAACGAGTGTGAAGAGTATATTTTTAAAATGAAAACGATTTTTGATTTGAAAATTTAAATCAATTATTCGTATTTGATTATTTATTTTATATTGATTAGGACAATCCAAAATATAAAGATTTTTGCGTATGCGCCTAGCTAGCGTGTATTCGAAGTTTTAATATATTGGATAGATATAGCACCACACCCTAGTCGCCCGGAGATGATATTGATGATAGCGATCGCATCATCAACATTTATGTTCGTGTTTCGAAGGTTTGATATCTATATATTTCCTATTGACTGGTGTGAGAACCAAAATTAGATAGGGCTAATTGTTGTGATTTGGCATCAAAAATCTGATTTTTGTATATATATCGAAATTATGAATTTGAAACGTTAATCCACTAATTGATTGAAGTTTGTGTTGTTTGTTTAATTGTTTGCTAATTTTGAACAATTATGCCTAATTGAATCAAATATTGAACTCTATTGAAAATTGGTCGCATTTGTTTGCATATACATATATATCATTGAACAGGTCATAGCAAGGAGGCTAGAGCAGAGAATAAAATTTGTTTGCCCGACAAATAGGTACATGTTTATTACATAATTTACTGTTTTGTTTGGGTGATGATGATTTTATGAGCCTATTGGCTAGCCGCTTGGCTTTTTCTTTTTCTTTTTGAGATCTGAAGGACCGGGAACGCTATTTGCAATTTCCCGATGCTCCCGGTGCAGGGGAGGTTATGGCGAAATTTTTCAAAAATTTAGGGTGTTAGCCAAATTTTTGAAATTTTAAAAATTCTCAGAAACTAAAGAGTTGGAGAATGGAAGCCAGATCAAATGTGGAGCTGAATAATCAAACCACTTTCGACTTTGTTCCTTTTCGGGGACGAAAAGTTTTAAGTGGGGGAGATTGTAACAACCCGTAAAATCTGGGCCAGTTTAAAATTTTTATTTTGGCCATTTTAGCGAATTTAGATTATTTAAAATGAATTATTTTAAATAATATCGACGAGAAATTTATTTTGAATATATTCGAACGTATATATTATACGCGTCGTCGTTAGAATATAAATAATTATATATAATTATAAATAGAATTGAAAATGGCGCGGTAGTTCGATAATTCGATTTCAAACTTCAATTGAATGTACCGGGTGCAAAACAATCCGGATTTTAGTGAAACCAAAAATAATGGAATCTAATAGTGAATATCTTTCCAACGAACCCGAATGATCAAAATTTCTTAGCGGGAATCAAAAGATATGTCCAGTTGAAAATTCTGAATAGTCGCTATGGAATTCAGGCCCTTAAAAATGGACATTTTGCAAACGACCTCGGATTTCGACGAAACCAGTTTTGTTGGGTCCGTGATGTAAAGTTATTGCTAGATTTCAAATTTCATAATTTTTCGAATCAATATGTGAGCGTGGCAAAGGAAAACGCGTTTGACCAGTTTCAGTTGATTTTAATCGACTGGAAATTGGCCATTTTTCAAACGGTCTCAGAATTTGACGAAACTAGTTTTGTTAGGACCGTATCGTCAATACGAAGCTAGAAAATATTTTTCTGGAATTTTTCTAGTTAGTATGTGACCCCGGTAATTTGAAATGTATGTTTAAAATTCAATATAGTGATTTAAATGAAAATTCAAAAGGAAACTGATTGTAACGATCAAATCAGCTTGCGATACATATCCCATTGTATCCGGAATGGGGGTATTACGCTAGGGACGACAGTCGTTGGATCCAATTCAAAGCCCAAACGAAAAAGCAACTTTACGGAGAATTAATTGAATAAATAATTAAATATATTTTCTTTTATAAACACCCCCCCCCCCCCCCGTTACTTTCTCATTTCAGAAACAAAAAAAGGAAAAAAAAAAAAAAAAAAAAGAACCCCGCCTCGTCGATCCCGCCCCCTACCCTAACCACCGCCGCCAGGCGATTTCCGCTCCCTCCCCCAATCGCGCGCCGCTCAGCCCCCCCCCCTCGACGAAGCTTCCTCCCCCACCCCTCGTCCTTCCAGTTATCGAACCCCCCCTCCGCAGCCAAATCGAGGTCGCGACGCCATCGGTGGGGCCCCAACCACCTGCCGCCGATGAAGTCGATGCCCCCCTAGAAGCTGCCGCCGATGAAGTCGATGCACCACCCCTGTAAGTTTTTTTTTTTTTTTTTTTTTTTATTTATTTTATTTTTATTTTATTTAAAAACAGAAAATGTAAACCTGATTATTTTAAAAATGAAAACTGATTATTTTATTTAAATTTGAAAAACTGATTATTTTAAGTTTTAAAACCTGATTATTTTAAAAATGAAAACTGATTATTTTATTTAAATTTGAAAAACTGATTATTTTAAGTTTTAAAAACTGATTATTTTAAAATTTGAAAACTGATTATTTTATTTTTGTTTTGAAAACTGATTTTTATAGGAAGTAAAACTGATTTTATTTTGAAAGGGAAAATGATTTTTAAACTGAATTTAAAATGATTTCTAAACTAGGAAGAGATTAGAAATTTAAAAGGAAAAATCAGATTTCTATATATCGAAAGTCGAAAGAAAAATATAGTTTTTATGTTTTGAACTTCGAAAAAAAATAGGATTTTTATATATTGAACTTTGAACTAAAAATTCGATTTTTATATATTGAACTTCGAACTAAAAATTCGATTTTTATATATTGAACTTTGAAATAAAAATTCGATTTTTATATATTGAACTTTGAAATAAAAATTCGATTTTTATATATTGAACTTTGAAATAAAAATTCGATTTTTATATATTGAACTTAGAAATAAAAATTCGATTTTTATATATTGAACTTTGAAATAAAAATTCGATTTTTATATATTGAACTTTGAAATAAAAATTCGATTTTTATATATTGAACTTTGAAGTAAAAATTCGATTTTTATATATTGAACTTTGAAGTAAAAATTCGATTTTTATATATTGAACTTTGAACTAAAAATTCGATTTTTATATATTGAACTTTGAAATAAAAATTCGATTTTTATATATTGAACTTTGAACTAAAAATTCGATTTTTATATATTGAACTTTGAAATAAAAATTCGATTTTTATATATATAGTGACTACGGGCAACGAAGATGGCGATGATGCGATAGCGATGAAGATTTCTATCAATGAAGTGCCGTGGAGCTAGGACAGCTATATGTGAGAATTTCTCACCTTTCTATTTATTTTCTAGTTATATATATATACTAGGATGCAGACGGTGCTTAGTAGCACCCGACACAATCGTCCACAGACCATGGACTTGTTTGTTTGACAGTTTGGTGATTGATTGCGATATTGTTTGAATGTGGTTTGTGGTGTGAAAAATCGAATCGATAAATTGGTTAGGATTAGACGTGCGCCGTTATAAGGCGAAGGAGTAAGGCTAGGTTAGATCCTTACTCCAAAGTTTGCGGTTTGCATAACGAATTGATTTGATTGATGTGTGAATGGCGTGGGCCTTCACTAGACCGGGGATAAGGCTAGGCCTTGTCCCGTTTCTAGTATCGTGCCGTTATGCCGCCGAAATTTTCTAAAACATGTTAGAAAAATAAAAATATCATTTTATTGAATAAATGAATTGAATAGAAATTCATAGGTTGAAATAAAATGTTTTATCGTTAAAAATATAATTTTTAACGTGAATATGAAAATAGTGAAGTGAATAAATAAATATTCATTTACAAACCAGATGGTTTGTTTATGTACACTTATTTGAATGATATTGATTGGGTCGATAAATTTCACACATCGCCCAACTGCACAAATAAAATCTGTGTTTGATTGTTTGAAACCCCACACGGGTGTTAGGATGAAATATGCAGTTCACTCATCCTGATTGATTAAATATGTCGATCGATTGATTGACAGGCTGTTATAAGCGTTGAATATCTGTATTTGATGCTTATGCAGTGTAGTGCACTTTGGTTGATGGTTGATTATTTTTCAATGCTATGATATACATGTGTTGTATGAAAATCCATATAATTAACTTTATATGGTAATTGATTGGGCCTCATTCCAATTTGAAAAATAAAGAATATTATAAAATAAAAGTTCATGTGTTGACAGTACTCATTCATTGAGATTGGTCATGTGTTGAACGAAATATTTTGATAATAACAACTATTTTGAAAAAGAAATATTTGAAATAGAATATTTGAAAATAGAAATTTATGAAGCCGTGTATGGACGCCATTTTGACGTGAACGATATTTATATCGAATTGAAAACGATTTCGAAATGAAATGAATTGAAAACGATTTCGAAATGAATTGAATTGAAAACGATTTCGAAATGAAATGAATTGAAAACGATTTCGAAATGAATTGAATTGAAAACGATTTCGAAATGAATTGAATTGAAAACGAATTCAAAATAAATTGAAAACGATTTCGAAATGAAATGAATTGAAAACGATTTCGAAATGAATTGAATTGAAAACGATTTCGAAATGAAATGAATTGAAAACGATTTCGAAATGAATTGAATTGAAAACGAATTCAAATGGAATAGAAAGCGAATTGAAATGAATTCAAATTGAATTGAAATTCGAATTGAATAGAAATGAATTTTAAAACGAATTTATAGAGAAGAATTCAATTTTGATTTGAATTGAAATGGAAGTTGAAAATGTTTTTGAAACGAATTCAAAACTATTTATATAATTCGTTTTAAATAGAAATCGACGAAATATATATTATATATATTATATATAATATAATGGCCTGAATAGAACGCGCCGCGCCGCGGCAGTTCGCGAATTTCGACCATTTATTTCAAACGGACATTACAGGAGATCCGACCGTCGGATTCTCCTAAAACCGGAACCGTTGGGTTCGTATCGAAAAGAGCTTTCTAATTAATGTTAGAAATTTGAAATCTAACGGTTGGATTTGGAGATACGTCCAAATCAAATTCGAAAAAGGTCGTTGTAAGTGCAGTTCGATGGCCATTGTTGGAAATCGACTGTACGGGCCTTGATAAAATTATTAAAAATAGTAATAATTTGTGTAAAATCATAAGAAATGATTTGTGAAAGTTTGGGGTGAAAATCTCCATATTTGAAAAGATAAAAAAATGGATTTTTATCGAAATGAACTAGTTTTGAACTAGAATTATAATTCTATTTATTTTTAAATAAATAAATTGAATTTGAAATGGTTTTGAAAATAACCAAAATTTCCAATGATTGCATTGGAGTGGATTTGAATCGAAATTGTCTTCGGAATATTTCGATGTTGGAATTCGTGACATTACAGGTGTTGTTATGGAAATTTGAAAGATATATATTTGTATCGTTATTTCCAATACGACATTTGTTAGTCGTAGAATTCGATATTGAATATAAGCCGATATATTTTCTATTCAGAGCCTTGTATTGAATATCGAATGTGATTTGGGTTTGTCGTGAATGGTGTCTTCACTAACACTGTTCTTGAACCCAGTTGAGAAAAGATTAAATCTTTTTATTTAGATTTAATGAAGTGTACCAATTAAATGATATTTAATTGGAATTGAATTGGTATTGATTTTTGGGTTTATCGTGAACAGTGTTTTAAATAACACTTGTTCTTTAACCCGATAATTAATGGAATGTGATTTTGGGTTTATCGTGAATCGTGTTTTAAATGACACTGATTCTTTAACCCAGATAATGATTAAAACTAAGTGGAGTTTTAATGAATCTTTAATTAGATTGAAAAGATCGAGAATGGAGTATCACCAGTTTTGCTCCAGGCGATAGTTAAATCTTTAATTAGATTTGAACGTGAAATTTAGAAACTAACTGTCGGTTAGCCAAGCAGAATGGTTTTCTGGATATTGATCTGATGTTGGTTTCGGCCTTCGGGGTTAATATTTGGGGAATTATTCTCTTGATTAATTTACGGTTAGTGACTGATGAATTGGAATGAGGCGTATGTTGTGTTTGTGTAACACTTTTATAAAATATACGCGAGTTATTCGGGAAGACCGGGTTTATCCCATTCTGAATAACTGATACGACGATAAGTCGAAGATGAAGACGATGGTCGAAGACCGGAGGTCTTCACGTCGTTTGGGTGATAACTGATGATCTTGATTGGGCTGTACACCCAAGAAGATGGAAACAGTTGGTGATCGTCCAGACGTACTTGGAGATCGATGGATATGCGGGGTACTAGGTGCCTCCGGTTTCGTTCAGCCCCAGAACGGACTTGTAAATGGACTGTGTGTCTGACATTGGATTTCATTCTGTGTGACTGATATCGGTTGCATAGAGTGGTTTGCCTGTGTGGCATGCTAAGATGCAAATGATCAAGGCTTCTGTTGAAAAGCAAAGTCTTGTGGTGATGATCAAAGCACGGCCTTTGTGGCGTAGCTTTGTGTAACGTTTGATTCGCGAGTTTCACACCCGGTATGAATCAAAAACGGGAGACGGACCTCAGGGAGGGCATGCGTTTCTTTCTAGTTAGAAGTGGCGTCAGTGGTTTTACACGCCCTGACGAGTTTGACTTATGTTGTTGTTGCTGTTGCGAGGCGCCTCGGTTATATCGGTTTCGGCCGAATGCATTCTGGTCGGCTGACGGACCAGACTTACACCCCATAGGGTGGGGAGACGTATTGTTCAGGCATAATAATCCACTCCGTGTGGACCGGCCCTGACGATCCAAGGGGCAGTTGCGGCTGTTCCTGAGGGGCGGGCTAGAGCGTCTCGAATCGGTTGAGGATCTTGCCCCTAGCCTCGGTTCATAGATGGAAACCCAATTTCCAAATACGTGACATTTGCGGTTTTATTTGTAAACCTATATATGGCGACATAGTGGTATGGGGCATTCATGCCGCCTATGATTGATACTTATGATTTGAAGTTGTTTTATACACTATGCACTTATTATAGTATCAAATGATTTGTTTTAAACGTATCAAGCATTCTTTGGCTGTTATAAGGGAAAACCCTATCCCCCGGTTTGCGTTGCATTGTGTGATAGGAACTGGGTCTTATAACAGCTTCATCTTTCTTTATTTAGCATTGCGCTGCTGTTTTATGCACTGGTATTCTTGGGAGGAAACCCGTTCCGTGTTATACGGCGTGGTCCCTTGATTTACCTAACTTTTAAAATAAAGAATAATAACTATTTTAGTTCTCACACCAGTCACATGACTGACCTGGAGTTTATTGTTTTGACCTAAACTCTGGGTGCCCTTATTTTGACACGGGCAGCTAGTAGTTTTGGTTTTGCAGATTTATATTCACAGGATCCTGGTTTACGACTGGAACGATATCCGGGAAGCTTTGTATCCGTATATCTCATTCTAGTTGTGTATTGTATTATTTTCCGCTGCTATGTATTTAAATGTAATTTAAATCTCTGATATTTCTGTGTAATATTCTTTTATACTCTGTATATTCTTGTAATCTGATGCATTGTTGTTATATACAATGAAATGTTCTTCTATATGCGTTCTGTTGTGGTTTGTTCTCGAACTATCCGACGCTTTCCTTTACGGGGAAGTTACGGGTCTTCACAAAGTTCAAATTAATGTACCAGGTGCAAAATAAACCGGATTTTAGTGAAACCATAAATATTTCAATCTATTTGAGAATATCTTTCCAACGAATCTGGGAAATCGAAATTTCATAGTGGGAATCAAAAGATACGTCCAGTTGAAAAATTCAGAATAGTCGTTATGGAATTCTGGCCCTTAAAAACGGAAATTTTGCAAACGATCTCGGTTTTCGACGAAACCACTTTTCTTGGATCCATGATGTCAAGATATTGCTAGATTCCAAAATTCGTAATTTTTCGAATCAACATGTGAGCGTGGCAAAGGAAAAACGTTTGACCAGTTTTAGTTGATTTTAATCTACTGGAAAATGGCCATTTTTCAAGCGGTCTCAGAATTTGACGAAATTAATTTTTTTAGGACTGTATCGACAATACGAAGCTAGAAAATAATTTTCAGGAATTTTTAGAGTCCGTATGTGGCCCCGGTAAATTGAAATGTGCGTTCAAATTCAATATATAGAATTATATTTTGATTTTGATGAAAACTGATCGAAACGATGGAATTGACCTACGAAACATATCCCATTGTGTTCGGAATGGGGGTAATTAGCTTGGGACGACAGTCGATGGGTTCAATTTCGAGATCGAAATAAAAAGTTGCTTTTTGAAATCAAATAATTAAATAAATAAAAAATCCCTCTCTCTCTTCCTTTATACTCTCATACCCCCTCGCTTTGTTGTTCAAACCCAAATCGAAAATAAAAAAGGGGGGAGGAATCACGATTCACAGCTGTCCCTCCCCTGGTGAGTTCGCCATCGCCCCAAGTGGCACGCCACCATCGAAGCCCCCTCCTCCTCCTGTCGCGTCTCCTCCTCCGCCTTCTCTCCTTTCCCCTTCCTCCAACGCACAAAGACCACGACCTCCATACCCGACCACCGCCGCACCCTCCCCGCCTGTGCCCCAGCCCCCTCAACCCCCGGCGAACGATGCAGACCCCCCCTGCGACAACAACCTCCGGTTCGACTAAAAATGTGAATTTTCATATGATTTTAATTTTGTTTTCAGTTTTAAACATAAATATCATTACATAACCTGATCTTTAATGTGTGTATATATATATGGCATTAGATAAAAGACGTGATTTTTAGATTATAAAAGACATAAATTTTAGTTAGAAAAGGTATGATTTTCATGTATATAAAAATGCGATTTTTATGTATATGAATTTAAAGAAAAGCTTCGATTTTTATGTATATAGTTTCGAAATATAAAAAAAATATGGTTTTTGCTGAAAAAGATTTGGTTTTTAAATTTATAAAGAAAGGATTTTTATTTCATTAGAGAAAGGATTTTTATTTCGTAAGAGAAAGGATTTTTATTTCGTTAAAGAAATGATTTTTATTTCGTTAAAGAAATGAACAAGAAGTGACTTTTGAAATGAATAGAGAAATAATAAAGATATGATTTTTATATAGTAGAAATTATAAAATATAATTTTTATGAGATAGGGAATATAAAAATACGATTTTTATATTATATAGATAGAAAAAAATTTCGATTTTTATATAAGAAGTAGAAATATAAAAATATAATTTTTATATAGAAAGAAGCGTTGTAAATGCATATGAAGTAGAAATAAAAATATGATATTTATTTATTGAAATGAAATGATAAAAATATAATTTTTATTATGAAGTTAGCGTGATAAAAATATGATCTTTATTATATGAACACCGGTATAAAAATATAATTTTTATCTATATAGTAGCGGTATAAAAATGTGATTTTTATATACATAGCAACAATATAAAAATGTGATTTTTATATATGTGTGGCTACGGGCAACGAAAGTGACAAAAGGCGAGCACGACGAAGATTTCTACATATGAAGAGTCGCGGCGTATTGGTTTAACTTGTCGGTGAGAACTCCTCACTTTAAATCTTGTTTTCTAGTTAAAATTATTTACTAGGATGCAGACGGTGCTTAGCAGCACCCGACACCCGTCGTCCACAGACCATAGACAGCTTGTTTGTTTGATTGATGTGTAGTGAAAATTGATTGTGATGTGGAATGATTGAAAATAAATATTCATGTGTTGAAATAAATTATTTATTGTTAAAAATATAATTTTTAACTAAATGTGATTAAATTAATAATCATTTATAAATCATACGGTTTGTTTATGTACACCCATTTGAAGGATATTGATTGGGACGACAAATTTTACACATCGCCCAACTGCACAAATAATATTCAGTGTTTGTGGATTGAAACCCCACACGGGTGTTGGGATGATAATTGACGTACACTAATCCCAATGGTTTAGTGGTATGTCGATCGTTTGATTGACAGACTGTATGAGCGTTAACTAGTTATATTTAATGCTTATGCAGTTGTGTGGTGCACTTTGGATGATGGTTGATTATTTATCGTTGTTATTATATACATGTGTTGTATGGAATTCATGTAATTAACATTATATGATAATTGATTGGGCCTCATTCCAATTGGGAAAATAAAGAATTGAATAAAATATATATTCATGTGTTGAATTGAATAAAATATATATTCATGTGTTGAATTGAATAAAATATATATTCATCTGTTGAAAATATCCATGTGTTGATTTGAATAAAATATATATTCATGTGTTGAGAATATTCATGTGTTGAAAGAAATATAGATTCATATGTTGAATAGAATAAATATTCATTTGTTGAATAGCATAACGAAGTTATTGAAATATATAAAGCCCTGTTGATTAGATATGCGCCATTTCGACGCGAACGATATTTATATCGTTTATATTCATTTTTATGATGAATATAGAAAAGGAAGTGATTTCAAAATATAACGTTTTGAAAATATTATCATTTGTATATCGATGAAGTGGAATATTCAATTCGATTCGAAATTGAACATGAAGTTGAAATCGTTTCGAAAATGAATTTAAAACGATTTATAAAATACTTTTTAAATTGAAATCGACAAAATCTATATATATATATATATATATATATTAAATGGCCTGAATAGAACGCGCCACGGCAGTTCGTGAATTTCGACCATTGACTTCGAACGGACATCACGGGAGATCCGACCGTCGGATTCTCCAAAAACCGGAACCGTTGGGTTCGTATCGAAAAGAGCTTTCCAATGAATATTAGAGATTTGAAATCTAACGGTTGGATTTGGAATTATGTCCAAATCAAAATTGGAAAAGGTCGTTGTAAGTGCAGTTCGATGGCCGTTGATGGAAATCGATTGTATGGGCCTTGATAAAATTATTAAAAATATAAATAATTTGTGTAAAACCATTAGAAGTAATTTGTGAAGAATTGGGATGAAAATTTCCAAATTTGAAAAGATAAAAATAAATTTTTATCGAAATGAACTAGTTTTGAACTAGAATTGTAACTCCATTTATTTTTAAAATAAATAAGTTGGATTTAAAATGGTTTTGAAAATAATCAGAATTTTCAATACGTGAATTGAAATGGATTTGAATCGAAATTATCTTTGGAATATTTCGATGTTGGAGTTCGTGATTATACAGATATGGTGGTGGAAATTTGAAAGATATATTTATATCGTTATTTCCAATACGATATTTGTTGGTTTCAGAATTTGAAATTGAATATAAGCCGATATATTTTCTATTTAGAGCCTTGTATTTAATATCAAATGTGATCTAGGTTTGTCATGAATGGTGTCTTCATTAATAATGTTCTTAATCCCAGTTGAGAAAAAGAATAAATCTTTCTATTTAGATTTAATGAAGTGTACCAACTAAATAATATTAATTGGAATTGAATTTGAATTGGTTTTGGGGGTTTATCATGAGCGGTGTTTTGAATAATACCTATTCTTTAACCCGACTAATAATAGAAAGTGATTTTGGGTTTATCGTGAATCGTGTTTTAAAGTGACATTGGTTCTTTAACCCAGTTAAAGACAGGATATTGATTTTTGGGAAGATTAAAACTAAGTGGAGTTTTAATGAATCTTTAATTAGATTAAAGTGATCGAGAATGGAGTATCACCAGTTTTGCTCCAAAGCGATAGTTAAATCTTTAATTACATTTGAACGTGAAATGGTAATTAATATTTACCGATAACACCATGGTGTTAGATATGGAGTATTACCTGTTTTGCTCCATGGGATGAATAGGTTGGGATTGGGAAATAAAATAAAATAAATGATTACTTTGGTGTGGTTCGCTGATCCCAACTAGTATGGAAAACCTTAACACGGTTTGAAATGATATCCAAAGGAAGATTAAAGAATAAATTTAGAAAAAATTATCTTTTATAAAATTAATGGAAACCTTTCCTAAGAGTGTGAAAATTTGAATAAAGAAATATTCTGAATTGGAATGAGGCATATGTTGTATTTGTGTAACACGTGTTTATTATATACGCGGGTTATTCGGGAAGGCCGGGTTTATACCCATTCTGAATAACCAGTTCGACGATAAGTCGAAGATGAAGACGGTGGTTGAAAACCGGAAGTCTTCACATTGTTTGAGTGATTACTGATGATCTTGATTGGGCTGTACACCCAAGAGGAGGGAAACAGTTGGTGATCGTCCAAACGTACTTGGAGATCGATGGATATGTGAGGAAAGTGCCTCCGGTTTCGTTCAGACCCAGAACGAACTTGTAAATGGATTGTGTGTCTGACATTGGATTTTATTCTGTGTTGATTGGTCTCTATTAAATATACATCTGTTTGGCGGTGGAGAATTTATTCTCTTGCTTAACGCCCTTCTCTGAGATGTACGAGCTCAGGGGTTGTATATCAATAGACATCAGTCGCATGGAGTGAATTTCCTGTGTGGCACGCCTAAGTAACAAATGATCAAGGCTTCTGTTGAAAAGCAAGGTCTTGTGGTTGATGATCAAAGCACGGCCTGTGTGGCGCAGCTTTGTGTATGGCATTAATTCGCGAGCCTCACACCTCGGTATGAGTCAAAAACGGGATAAGGACCCAAGGAGTGCACGACATTTCTTTCTAGCTAGTAGTGGTGTCAGTGCTTAAACTGGCTGATATTTATATACTTTTCACCTGTGTGGTTGTTGGAATGCGAGGCGCCTCGAATATATGGTCGATAACTGGCACTATGTGAGCCGACGTACAGACCATTATATAGGTCCTATAGGATCGGGAAACGTGTGTTCAGGAATTGCCAATCCTCAAAAGTAAGAGAGGACCAGCCTTGGAGGATCCAAAGGATCGATGTGTGTGGTCCTGAGACATTTGCTAGAGTGTCTCGAATCAGAGAGAAGCTTTCCCTTTTCCTCAACTCATGATGGAATCCAATTTCCAATACGTGACATTGCGGTTTTATTTGTAGAGCCTAGTATGGCGACATGATATATGGTAGCCATGCCGTCTATGATTGATATTTATGATTGAAATTGTTTTGACACTATACACTTATAATAGTACCAAATGATTTGTTTTAAACGTACCAAACATGTTTGGCTATTATAAGGGAAAACCCTATCCTCCGGCTTGCGTTGCATTGTGTGATGGGACCTGGGTCTTATAATAGCTTCATTTTTCCAAAAAGCATTGCGTTGTTTTGTTATCTGCACTAGTGTTCTTGGGAGGAAACCCGTTCCGTGTTATATGGCGTGGTCCCTTGAATTACTCTCTTTTAAAGTAAAGATTAATCACTGTTTTAGTTCTCACGTCAGTCACATGACTGACCTGGAGTTTATTGTTTTAACCTAAACTCTAGGTGGACTTATTTTCCACACGGGCAGCTAGTAGTATTGGTTTTGCAGATTTATATTCATAGGATCCTAATTTATAGCTGAAGTGATATTCGGAAAGCTCTGTATCCGCGTATTTCTTTCAGTTATGTTTTGTATTATTTTTCCACTGCTATGTATTTAAATGTAATTTAAATCTCTGATATTTGTCGTGTATATTTATTCATACTCTGTATATTCTTGTATTCTGATGGAATTGTTGTAATAAGCAATGAAATGTTCTTCTGTCTGCGTTCTGATTCGTTTAGTCCTCACAGTAATTCGTTCTTTCTCTTCTCTTCGGAGATTGGGGAAGTTCGGGTCGCTTAATTTTGGTATCAGAGCTTTGGTTTACAGAGCTCGAGAACAAGACACATTAGAACCAGTGAAAGAATTCATCAGATATTGGATTACTAATATCCAATTAGAATGACTCGTTAGAGATGGGATCAGTAGTATCCTAGAACGAGTGTGAAGAGTATATTTTTCAAATGGAAACAAGTTTTTTTTTGAAAATTTAAACCAATTTATACGTATTTGAATATTTTATTTGTATAGAATTTGGACAATCGAGTATATAAAGATTTTGCATATACGCGTCATGAACGTATATTCGAAGTTTTAATATACTGGATAGATATAGAATCACACTTTAGTCGCCCGGGGACAATTCTGATGATGATTGAACATCATCAGTATTTGTGTTCGAGTTTCAAAAGTGAGATATCTATATATTTCCATTAGACTGGTGTGAGAACCAAAACTAGATAGGTCTATTGTTGTGATTTGGTATCAAAAACATGATTTTCTGTATATGTATCAAAATTATGAATTTGAAAAGCTAATCCACTAATTGATTGCTGGTTGTGCTGTTTGATTATTGTTTGATTAATTAAATTTTGAACCATTATGCCAAATAGTGGATTGTATTGAAAATTTATCGCATTTGCATGCATATACATGCATTTACATTGAATAGGTCATAGCAAGGAGGCTATAGCAGAAGAATAAAATTGTTTGCCTGACAAATAGGTACATGTTTACAAATTTATTGGGTTTGGATGATTTTATGAGCCGATTGGCTAGCCGCTTGGCTGTTTCTTTTTCTTTTTGGATTGATGAGGGCCATGGAAGGCTATTTGAAATATCCTGAAGTCCCCGGTGTAGGGGAGGTTATGGCGAAATTTTTCGAAAATTTAGCGTGTTAGCCAAATTTTTGAAAAATTTGAAAAGTTCTTAGAAATTGAAAAGTTGAAGAACTTAAGCCGTAAAGAAAATAATGAAAGTTGAGTTGATTAGTTAAACAACTTTCAGCTTCGTTCCTTTTCGGGGACGAAATGTTTTAAGTGGGGGAGATTGTAACAACCCGGAAAATTTGAGCCAATTTAAAATTTTTATTTTGGCAATTTTAGCGAATTTTGAATATTTAAAATGAATTATTTTAAATAATATCGACGAGAAATTTATTTTGAAGAGAATTAGAATGTATATATTTATATAGATCGTCGTTAGAATATAAATATTTTATTTTAATTATAAAAGGAATTGAAAATGGCGCGGTAGTTCGAAAATTCGATTTCAAAGTTCAAATGAATGTACTGAGTGCAAAATAAACCGGATTTTAGGGAAACCAGAAATATTTGAATCTATTTGAGAATATCTTTCCAACGAATCCGAGAAATCGAAATTTCATAGCAGGAATCAAAAGATACGTCCAGTTGAAAATTCAGAATAGTCACTATGGAATTCTGGCCCTTAAAAACGGAAATTTTGCAAACGGCCTCGGTTTTCGATGAAACAACTTTTGTTGGATTCGTGATGTCAAGATATTGCTAGATTCCAAAATTTGTAATTTTTTGAATCAATATGTGAGCGTGTCAAAGGAAAACGCGTTTGACCAGTTTTAGTTGATTTTAATCGACTGGAAAATGGCCATTTTTCAAAAGGTCTCAGAATTTGACGAAATTAGTTTTGTTAGGACTGTATCGTCCATACAAAGCTAGAAAATATTTTTGGGAATTTTTAGAGTCCATATGTGGCCCCGATAAATTGAAATGTGCGTTCAAATTCAATATATAGAGTAATATTTTGATTTTGACGAAAACTGATCGAAACGATGGAATTGGCCTATGAAACATATCCCATTGTGTTCGGAATAGGGGTAATTAGCTAGGGACAATAGTTGGTGGGTTCGATTTCGAGGTCGAAATAAAAGGTTGCTTTATGAAATCAAATAATTAAATAAAATAATAATAATAATAAAATCCCTCTCTCTCTCTCTTCCTTTATACTCTCAGGGCCCCCCTTTGTTGCTCAAACCCAAATCGAAAATAAAAAAATAAAAAAAAAGAAAAGGGGGGAGGAATCGCGATTCACAGCCGCCCCTCCCCCGATGAGTTCGTCGTCGCCCCAGGTGGCGCGCTACCACCGAAGCCCCCTCCTCCTCCTGTCGCGTCTCCTCCTCCACCTTCTCTCCTTTCCTCTTCCTCCAACGCACGAAGACCGCGACCTCCATACCCGACCACTGCCGCACCCTCCCCTCCTGCGCCTCAGCCCCCTCAACCCCCGGCGAACGATGCAAATCACCCCCCCCCCCCCCCCCCCCCGCGACAACAACCTCCGGTTCGACTGAAAATGTGACTTTTCATATGATTTTAATTTTGTTTTCAGTTTTAAACATAAATATCATTGCATACCTGATCTTTAATGTGTGTGTGTGTATATATATATGTATATATATATATATGACATTAGATAAAAGATGTGATTTTTAGGTTATAAAAGACATAAATTTTAGTTAGAAAAGGTATGATTTTCATGTATATAAAAATGCGATTTTTATGTATTTGAATTTAAAGAAAAGCTTCGATTTTTATGTATATAGTTTCGAAATATAAAAAAAATATGGTTTTTGCTGAAAAAGATTTGGTTTTTAAATTTATAAAGAAAGGATTTTTATTTCGTTAGAGAAAGGATTTTTATTTCGTTAGAGAAAGGATTTTTATTTCGTTAAAGAAATGAACAAGAAGTGACTTTTGAAATGAGTAGAGAAATAATAAAGATATGATTTTTATATAGTAGAAATTATAAAATATAATTTTTATGAGATAGAGAATATAAAAATACGAATTTTATATTATATAGATAGAAAAAAAATTCGATCTTTATATAAGAAGTAGAAATATAAAAATATAATTTTTATATAGAAAGAAGCGTTGTAAATGCATACGAAGTAGAAATAAAAATATGATTTTTATTTATTGAAATGAAATGATAAAAATATAATTTTTATTATGAAGTTAGCGTGATAAAAATATGATCTTTGTTATATGAACACCGGTATAAAAATATAATTTTTATCTATATAGTAGCGGTATAAAAATGTGATTTTTATATACATATCAACAATATAAAAATGTGATTTTTATATATATAGTGGCTATGGGCAACGAAATTGACAAAAGGCGAGCACAACGAAGATTTCTACATATGAAGAGTCGCGTTGTATTGGTTTATCTTGTCAGTGAGAACTCCTCAATTTAAATCTTGTTTTCTAGTTAAAATTATATACTAGGATGCAGACGGTGCTTAGCAACACCCGATACCCGTCGTCCACAGACCATGGACGGCTTGTTTGTTTGATTGATGTGTTGTAAAAATTGATTGTGATGTGGAATGATTGAAAATAAATATTCATGTGTTGAAATAAATTATTTATCATTAAAAATATACTTTTTAACGTGAATGTGAATAAATAAATAATCATTTACAAATCAGACGGTTTGTTTATGTACACCCATTTGAAGGATATTGATTGGGACGACAAATTTTACACATCGCCCAATTGCACAAATAATATTCAGTGTTTGTGGATTGAAACCCCACACGGGTGTTGGGATGATATTTGACGTACACAATCCCAATTGTTTAGTGGTATGTCGATCGTTTGATTGACAGATTGTATGAGCGTTAACTAGTTATATTTAATGCTTATGCAGTTGTGTGGTGCACTTTGGATGATGGTTGATTATTTATCGTTGTTATTATTATTTATCGTTGTTATTATATACATGTGTTGTATGGAATCCATGTAATTAACATTATATGGTAATTGATTGGGCCTCATTCCAATTGGGAAAATAAAGAATTGAATAAAATATATATTCATGTGTTGAATTGAATAAAATATATATTCATGTGTTGAAAATATTCATGTGTTGAATTGAATAAAATATATATTCATGTGTTGAAAGAAATATAGATTCATGTGTTGAATAGAATAAATATTCATTTGTTGAATAGCATAACGAAGTTATTGAAATATATAAAGCCGTGTTGATTAGATATGCGCTATTTCGACGCGAACGATATTTATATCGATTATATTCGTTTTTATAATGAATATAGAAAAGGAAGTGATTTCAAAATATAACGTTTTGAAAATATTATCATTTGTATATCGATGAAGTGGAATATTCAATTTTGATTCGAAATTGAATACGAAGTTGAAACCATTTCGAAAACGAATTTAAAACGATGTATAAAATACGTTTTAAATTGAAACCGACGAAATATATATAATATATACATTATATATATTAAATGGCCTGAATAGAACGTGTCGCGCCGCGGCAGTTCGTGAATTTCGGCCATTGACTTCGATGGACATTACGGGAGATCCGACCATCGGATTCGGCTAAAACCAGAACCATTGGGTTCGTATCGAAAAGAGCTTTCCAATGAATATTACATATTTGAAATCTAACGGTTGGATTTGGAATTATGTCCAAATCAAAATTGGAATAGGTCGTTGTTATTGCAGTTCGATGGCCGTTGATGGAAATCGACTGTACGGACCTTGATAAAATTATTAAAAATATCAATAATTTGTGTAAAATCATAAGAAGTGATTTGTGAAGAATTGGGATGAAAATTTCCAAATTTGAAAAGATAAAAATAATTTTTTATCGAAATGAACAAGTTTTGAACTAGAATTGTAACTCCATTTATTTTTAAAATAAATAAATTGGATTTAAAATGGTTTTGAAAATAATCAGAATTTCCAATACGTGAATTGGATTGGATTTGAATCGAAATTATCTTTGGAATATTTCGATGTTGGATTTCGTGATTATACAGATATGGTGGTGGAAATTTGAAAGATATATTTATATCGTTATTTCCAATACGATATTTGTTGGTTTCAGAATTTGAAATTGAATATAAGCCGATATGTTTTCTATTTAGAGTCTTGTATTTAATATCAAGTGTGATCTGGGTTTGTCGTGAATGGTGTCTTCATTAACAGTGTTCTTAAACCCAGTTGAGAAAAAGAATAAATCTTTCTATTTAGATTTAATAAGTACCAATTAAATAATATTAATTGGAATTGAATTTGAATTGGTTTTTGGGGTTTATCGTGAACGGTGTTTTGAATAACACATGTTCTTTAACCCGATTAATAATAGAAAGTGATTTTGGGTTTATCGTGAATCGTGTTTTAAAGTGACATTGGTTCTTTAACCCAGTTAAAGATAGGATACTGATTTTTGGGAAGATTCAAACTAAGTGTAGTTTTAATGAATCTTTAATTAGATTAAAGTGATCGAGAATGGAGTATCACCAATTTTGCTCCAAAGCGATAGTTAAATCTTTAATTAGATTTGAACGTGAAATGGTAATTAATATTTACCAATAACAACGTGGTGTTAGATATGGAGTATTACCAGTTTTGCTTCATGGGATGAATAGGTTGGGATTGGGAAATAAAATAAAATAAATGGTTACTTCGGTGTGGTTCGCTAATCCTGACTAGTTTGGAAAACCTTAACATGGTTTGAAATGATATCCAAAGGAAGATTAAAGAATAAATTTAGAAAAATTTATCTTTGATAAAATTAATCGGAACCTTTCCTTAAGTGTGTGAAAATTTGAATAAAGGAATACTCTGAATTGGAATGAGGCGTATGTTGTGTTTGTGTAACACGTGTTTATTATATACGTGGGTTATTCGGGAAGGCCGGGTTTATACCCATTCTGAATAACCGGTTCGACGATAAGTCGAAGATGAAGACGGTGGTTGAAGACCGGAAGTCTTCAAATCGTTTGGGTGATTACTGATGATCTTGATTGGGCTGTATACCCAAGAGGAGGGAAACAGTTGTGATCGTCCAGACGTACTTGGAAATCGATGGATATGCGAGGAAAGTGCCTTCGGTTTCGTTCAGACCCAGAACGAACTTGTAAATGGACTGTGTGTCTGACATTGGATTTTATTCTGTGTTGATTGATCTTTATTAAATATACATCTGTTTGGCGGCGAAGAATTTATTCTCTTGCTTAACGCTCTTCTCTGAGACGTACGAGCTCAGAGGTTGTATATCGATGGACATCAGTTGCATGGAGTGAATTGCCTGTGTGGCACGCCTAAGTGGAAAATGATCAAGGCTTCTGTTGAAAAGCAAAGTCTTGTGGTTGATGATCAAAGCACGGCCTGTGTGGCGCAGCTTTGTGTATGGCGTTAATTCGCGAGCCTCACACCTCGGTATGAGTCACAAACGGGATAAGGACCCAAGGAGTGCACAACGTTTCTTTCTAGCTAGTGGTGGTGTCAGTGCTTAAACTGGCTGACATTTATATACTTTTCACCTGTGTGGTTGATGGAATGCGAGGCGCCTCGAATATATGGTCGATAACTAGCACTATGTGAGCCGACGTACAGACCATTATATAGGTCCTATAGGATCGGGAAACGTGTGTTCAGGAATTGCCAATCCTCAAAAGTAAGAGAGGACAGGCCTTGGAGGATCCAAGGGATCACTGTGTGTGGTCCTGAGACATTTGCTAGAGTGTCTCGAATCGAAGAGGAGCTTGCCTCTTGCCTCGACTCATGATGGAATCCAATTTCCAATACGTGACATTGCGGTTTTATTTGTAGAGCCTAGTATGGCGACATGATATATGGTACCCATGTCGTCTATGATTGATATTTATGATTGAAACTGTTTTAACACTATACACTTATAATAGTATCAAATGATTTGTTTTAAACGTACCAAGCATGTTTGGCTATTATAAGGGAAAACCCTATCCTCCGGCTTGCGTTGCATTGTATGATGGGACCTGGGTCTTATAATAGCTTCATTTTTCCAAAAAACATTGCGCTGTTTTGTTATCTGCACTAGTGTTCTTGGGAGGAAACCCGTTCCGTGTTATACGGCATGGTCCCTTGAATTACTCTCTTTTAAATTAAAGATTAATAACTGTTTTAGTACTCACACAAGTCACATGACTGACCTGGAGTTTATTGTTTTAACCTATACTCTGGGTGGCCCTATTTTCCACACGGGCAGCTAGTAGTTTTGGTTTTGCAGATTTATATTCACAGGATCCTGATTTATAGCTGAAGTGATATTCGGAAAGCTCTGTATCCGTGTATTTCTTTCAGTTATGTTTTGTATTATTTTTCCCCTACTATGTATTTAAATGTAATTTAAATCACTGATATTTGTCATGTATATTTATTCATACTCTGTATATTCTTGTATTCTGATGGAATTGTTGTAATAAGCAATGAAATATTCTTCTGTTTGCGTTCTGATTCGTCTAGTCCTCACAGTAATTCATTCTTTCTCTTCTCTTCGCAGATCGGGGAAGTTCTGGTCGCTTCACCGGCACCCCTAATCCTGCTGGTGAGTTTTTAATTATATTTTTATTTATTTAGTTAATGAAAAATACAATTTTTAGCTAATGAAAAATATAGTTTTTGGTTAATGAAAAATATAAATTTTAGTTAAGGAAAAATATGATTTTTACACAATAGAGATAATAAAAAAATGATTTTTATTTTCTAAGTAGTGTTACAAAAATATAATCTTTATGTAGATAACATAGAAATAAAAATGTGATTTTTTATATAAGTAGCGACGTTACAAAATTGTGGTTTTTTACTTGAAGAAAAATATAATTTTATTTATGTAAAGAGATAAAAATTTGATCTTTATATATGTAGCGATATAATAAAAATGCAATTTTTATTATATTTATAACGATATAAAAAATACGATTTTTATATATGAAGTGGTGATATAAAAATGTGATTTTTTATCATATATGTAGCAAAGTAAAAACGGCGATTTTTAAATATATAAACATCATATTAAAAATGTGATTTTTAATATGAACAGCGTAGAGAAGGCTGCGTTGGAATGTCAGGCAAATCCCGACCATTCTGAAATTCAGAAATAAAGAATGGAGGAGTGGAACCCTTGGTGAGGAGTCCTCAATTTTAATTTATTTTCTAATTGAAATATATACTAGGATGTAGACGGTGCTTAGCAGCACCCGACATCCGTCGTCTACAAACCATGGATGACTTGTTCGTTTGATTGATGTGTTGTGAAAATTGATTGCGTGTTGTGGAATTGAATAAAATATTTTATAGTTAAAAATATAATTTTTAACATGTATATGAATAAAATCAATATTTATAAACAAATCGGACGATTTGTTTATGTACACACATTTGACTGATATTGATTGGGATGATAAATTTTACACATCACCCAACTGCACAGATAAAAAAACCTGTGTTTGATTGTTCGAAACCCCATACAGGTATTGGGATGATATTGGACATACACTAATCCCAATAATTAGTTGTATGTCAATCGATTTGTTGACAAGCTGTGTAAGCATTGAATAGTTATATTTGATGCTTATGCAATGTAGAATGCACTTTGGATGATGGTTGACTGTGTTTCATTGTTGTTGTATACATGTTGTATGAAATCCATATAAATCAAATTATATGGTAATTGACTGTGTCTGATTCCAATACAGAATGAATGAATATTTTAAAATGTTGTATGAAATCCATATAAATCAAATTATATGGTAATTGACTGTGTCTGATTCCAATTCAGAATGAATGAATATTTTTAAATAACGGTTATTTTAAAATAAAGAATATTTTAAAATAATATTCAGCAAAAGATCAAAATCTGATTTTTGATGTCTGATTTGGGATGGACACGAATATATTTAAATATATAAAGCCGTGTTGATTAGATTAACGCCATTTTGACGTGCATGATATTTATATCAATTTTATTCATTTCTATAGTGAATATCACAAAGGAATTGATTTTAAAATATAATGTTTTGAAAATATTATCATTTATATATCGATGATATGGAATATTCAATTTTGATCTGAAATTGAATATGGAATTGAAATCGTTTTGAAAACGAATTTAAAATGATTTATAAAATATGTTTTAAAAGGAAATCGATGAAATATATATAATATATATATATTATATATAATGGCCTGAATAGAACAGTTCATGAATTTCGACCACTGACTTCGAACGGACATTACGGGAGATCCGACCATCGGATTCTCCTAAAACCGGAACCGTTGGGTTCGTATCGAGAAGAGATTTCTAGCGAATATTAGAGATTTGAAATCTAACAGTTGGATTTGGAATTATGTCCAAATCAAATTCAGAAAAGGTCGCTGTAAGTGCAGTTCGATGGTCGTTTATTGAAATTGACTGTACGGGCCTTGATAAAATTATTAAAAATGTAAATAATTTGTGCAAAATCATAACAAATGACTTGGAAAGAATTGGGGTAAAAAATCCCATATTTGAAAAGATAAAAATAGATTTTTATAAAAATAAACTAGTTATGAACTAGAATTATACTCCAAATATTTTAAAATTAAATAAATTGGATTTGAAATGGTTTTAAAAATAACCAGAATTTCCAATATATAAATTGGAAATGGATTTGAAATCGAAATTATCTTCAGAATATTTTGATGTTGGATTTCGTGATTATACAGATATTGTTATGGAAATTTGAAAGATATATATATATATATCGTTATTTCTAATATGATATTTGTGGATTTCAGAATTTGATATTGAATATAAGCCGATATATTTTCTATTCAGAGCCTTGTATTTAATATCAAATTGGATTTTGGGTTTGTCGTAAATGGTATCTTTAATAATACTGTTCTTAAACCCAATAGAGTTAAGAAAATTAGAATCTGACTGGAGACTAGTTAAGTTGAATGGTTTCTTGGGTATCGATCTGATGTTGGTTTCGGCCTTCGGGGTTAATACTTAGGGGATTGTTCTCTTTCTAATTTACGGTTAGAGACTGATGGGATTTTGGGTTTGTCGTGAATGGTGCCTTCATCAACACTGTTCTTGAACCCAGTTGAGAAAAGATTAAATATTTTTATTTGGATTTAATGAAGTATACCAATTAACCGATATTTAATTGGAATGGAATTGAAATTGGTCTTTGGGTTTATCGTGAACGGTGTTTTAAATAACACTTGTTCTTTAACCCGATTAACAATGGAATAAGATTTTGGGTTGTCGTGAATGGTATCTTTAATAATACTGTTTTTGACCCAATGGAGTTAAGAAAAATAGAAACTAACTGGAGATTAGTTAAGTTGAATGGTTTCCTAGGGAATTGATCTGATGTTGGTTTCGGCCTTCGGGGTTAATACTTAGGGAATTTGTTCACTTGCTAATTTATGGTTAAAGGCTGATGGAATGGAATACGATTTTGGGTTTATCGTGAGTCGTGTTTTAAATGACATTGGTTCTTTAACCCAGTTAAAGACAGGATATGATTTCCTAAGTTAAACAATCGTTAATATTGATTTTTGGGAGATTAAAACCAAGTGGAGTTTTAATGCATCTTTAATTATATTGAAATGATATCCAAAGGAAGATTAAAGAATAAATTTAAAGAATTTATCTTTGATAAAATTAATGGGAACCTTTCCCAAAGTATATGAATATTTGAATAAAGGAATATTTTGGATTGGAATGAGGCATGTGTTGAGTTTTTATAGCACGTGTTGATTATATACGAGAGTTATTAAAGAAGGCCGGGTTTATCCCATTCTGAATAACTGATTCAACGATATGTCGAGGATGAAGACGGTGGTTGAAGACCGGAGGTCTTCACATCGTTTGGATGATTTCTAATGTATTGATTGGGTTGTACACCCAAGGCAAGGTAATAAGTGGTGATCGTCCAGACATACTTGGAGATCGACCGGATATGCGAGGACCTCTCCCCTGTACTGGACATATGGGGGAGGAATAAGGTGCCTCCAGTTTCATTCGGACCCAAAACAAACTTGTAAATGGATGTGTGTCTGACATCAGATTTCATTCTAAGTGATTGATAGACATCGGTTGCATAGCGTGAATTTCCTGTGTGGTATGCTGAGATGCAAATGATCAAAGCGTCTGTTGAAAAGCATAGTCTTGTGATTGATGATCAAAGCACGACTTTAATATAGCATAGCTTTGTGTAGCGTCAATTCGCGATCCTCACACACCCATGTGAACTAGAAACGGGAGAGGACCTTAGGGAGGGCATGTGTTTCCTTCTAGCTAGGAGTGGTGTCAGGGTTTTGCACGCCCTGGCATTTTACTTATGCGGATGATGGATAGCGAGGCGCCTCGGTTATATCGGTCGTTCCGGGGCCGATAGTTTCGTCGGGATATGACCAGTTGACGCCCCATAGGGCACGGAAACGTAGTGTTCAGGCATTTTAATCCACATCGAGTGGACCGGCTCTGACGATCCAAAGGTCACTCGAGCTCTGACATGAGACACAGGCTAGAGCATCTCGAAGTGGTAAGGACGATCCCTTGCCTTGGTTCACAGATGGAAATCCAATTTCCAATATGAGACATTTCAGATTTAGTTGTAATCCTATATATGGCGACACAGTGGTATGGGGCACTTATGCCATCTATGATTGATACTTATGATTGAAATTGTTTTGACACTATACACTTATAGTAATAATAAAATATGAAATTTCACGTACCAAGCATTTTTGGCTTTTATAAGATAAAAACTATATCCTCCGGCTTGCGTTGCATTGTGTGATGGGACCTGAGTCTTATAATAGCTTCATTATTCTTTATTTAGCATTATGTTGTTGTTTTAATGCACTGGTATTCTTGGGAGGAAACTCATTCCATGTTATACGGCGTGGTCCCTGGATTTACCTAACTTTAAAGTAAAGTTTTAAATAACTGTTTTAGTTCTCACACCAGTCATATTACTGATCTAGAGTTTATTGTTTTATCCTAAACTCTGGGTGCCCCTATTTTCCACACAGGCAACTAGTAGTTTTGGTTTTGTAGATTTATATTCACAGGATCCTGATTTACAGCTGGAACGATACCCAGAAAGCTCTGTATCCGTTTATTACTTTCAGTTGTGTTTTGTATTACTTTTCCGCTGCATTGTAAATTGTAAATCTTTGATATTTAGTAAATGTGTAATATTTATTCATACTCTGTTTATTCTTGTATTCTGATGTAATTGTTGTAATAACAATGAAATGTTCTTCTGTTTGTGTTCTGATTCGTCTTGTCCTCAAGGCAATCCATTCTTCCTCCTCTCCTCGGAGACCGGGGAAGTTTGAGGTCCTTACACGAATAACTTATGAATTAAATTTCACATTCTGATTATAAGGTGTCTGTTATAAATATTAAGTTAAAAGTTAACATTTATTAGAAGATTGGTTAATGTATTCTTAATGGCAAACCGAACATTAAAAAAGAAAATTTTAAGAAAATGTTATTATAATGTAAGTTGAGTATATGTATATTTGCAACTAAGTGAGTATGATGATGATATATATTCTAAAAATATTTTTGATTAAAATAATCTTGATATAGTGTAAAATGATTTAGAAAAGTTTTTATTAATATAGAAATATTAGTTATAGTTAAAAATATTTCAAAGTTTAAATATTCCAAAATTTTAAGTTTTCTTACAAGAAAATGTTTTGAATTAAAATTCGTTTTTGAGACGACCCCAAGCCCCGTACTGACGGTGGCAAGGGTAATCCTTGAAATATAACACGAAAACAGATGATAACAGAACAGAAATAAATAAATACACCAGATAATGCACAATAGAATATGCTGGATAAACGTAATCATCAGAGTTACACAGTATACAGGATCATACTTAGTACAAATACAGTTTAGCTATACATAAATGTCTACAGCGGAAACAAACAAAATATGTGCAATAGGAGCTGAACAGCATAAAAAGAGATAAATGATAGAATCCATCTTCAGCTCCAGCTATCCAGAAAGATCCAGCTAAACCTGAATACAAGGTTGCCCGTGTAGAAAAAGGGGCACCCGAGTTTGAAAGTGAAACAAACTACGAGTCAGTCATGGGACTGGTATGAGAAATCTATTCAACACATTTAATATATGGCTAATCATAGGACCACGCCACTTTCATGGAACGGGTTTACTCCATCGGATTGCCAGTGCTTTAAAACAAATCTTTCTTTTAAACAACGCAATGCATTTTATAAAAAAATGAAGCCATTATAAGACTCAGTTCCCATCACACAATGCAACACAAACCGGAGGATAGAGTTTTTACCTTATAACGGCCAAGATATGCTTGATACGAATAAAACAAAGGCATTTGATACTATTGCTAGTGTTTATATGTTTTGAAAACAATTTCAAATCATAACTATCAATCATTGACGGCATTAATGCCCCATACCACTATGTCGCCATATATAGGTATACAATCAAAACCGCACAGTCACGTATTTGGAAATTGGATTTCCGTCATGAACCAAGGCAAAAGATAGTCCTTACCGAATTCGCGACTCTCCAGCCCGAGCCACAGGATCAGAGCTCGAGTGACCCTAGGAGCGACAGGGCAGGTCCACCGATGTGGATTAAAATTCCTGAACAATACGTTTTCCCGCCCTTTGGGGCGTAAACGAGCCAACGAATGACTCCATCAGACCCGGATCGTCCGATCAAACTGAGGCGCCTCGCAACAGCAACAACCACATAAGTCAAACTCGTCAGGGCATGTAAAACCACTGACGCCGCTTCTAACTAGAAAGAAACGCATGTCCTCCCTGAGGTCCTTCCTCCCGTTTCTGGTTCATACCGGGTGTGAGGCTCGCGATTTCACGTTATACACAAAGCTACGCCACACAGGCGGTGCTTTGATCATCACCACAAGACTTTGCTTTTCAACAGAAGCCCTGTTCATTTGCCACTTAGGCATGCCACACTAGCAATTCATGCCATGCGACTGATGTCCATTGATATACAACCTCTGAGCTCGTGCATTTCAGAGAAGGGCGTTAAGCAAAAGAATAAATTCTCCGCCGCCAAACAGATGTATATTTAATAGAGATCAATCAACACAGAATAAAATCCAATGTCAGACACACAGTCCGTTTACAAGTCCGTCCTGGGTCTGAACGAAACCGGAAGCACTAAATACCTCGCAAACCCATCGATCACCACGTACGTCTGGATGATCACCACTCATTATCCATATTTCAGGATGCCTCTCAATCAGGACCTCGGTTACCATCCAAACGAGGTGAAGATCTCCGGTCTTCGACCACCGTCTTACTCTTCGATTTCTTATCGTCTGTTAGACCCAAAAGTGGTTCTAACACCCAAATTGATTAGAAACAAGACTATATGAGACAATAATAAAAATGAACACACAGGATTTATAGTGGTTCGGCGAAGAAATGCCTACGTCCACTTATTTTTCACTATATTCAGTAATCCAGTTACAAATGCAATGTAAGATTCACTCACAACTCACTTTTGTTCACTCAAATGATTAAAACAAGAAATGAAAGATGATTTGGATTCTCCGGGAGTAAAGGAGTTCGGATGATGGAGGTACTTGGATTCTCAAAAGAGCTGAAAAAAGCTCCTTCTCTTTGTCTCTAGATGGGGTATTTATAGGTGTGAATTTGCCTGAGATTCAATCCGGGTCGGAACACGTGTCATCCATCGCACTCTCTTCGGGTTCGGATGAACTATCAAGCTGACAACACATCAAAGAGATGGACGTTAGGGGTAGGAATTAGTCATGTCCGGTCCGGTTCTCCAGGCGATTTTATAGGAGATTAACATAGATCATGGGTGCGGGTCGGAGACATGCAGGTAAGGGGGTCGGATCGGGATACCCGATCCGACCCGGATTGGTTTGGGCGCCACTCCTTCTCTAACCTATTCCGCTCCGTTCCTGTGCTATGGCGAGCAGATGAACTTCCGATCCGTTCGAGATTCATTCGTCTTCCGTTCCGATCAGATAAGCTTTGCCAATTTATCCAGTAAGAGACATCCGATCCGAACAGAGAACTCTATCTGATCCGAACCGATATGCTGCTATCAATCTGAATTGTGATGTTTTCTTCCGATCCGAACCGGAGTCTTATAACTTAAAATACCCTTCAATGGTTGGTTTCTTGACTTTGTGTTGCCTAGTTCACAAAGTAGGCTAACATTTTGCCCCCTCAAAGGATGCTTCTGTTGTACAAAGCGTGCTTTGACGTCGTTTAAATGCTAGTTCTTGAATCAGAACAGTCAGGAATAATGCACAGATTTCCATTCGGTTCGGCGTCCGACCCGAACACATTTTCTTCATTTCTGAGCAAATTTGGGAACTCATCTCGCCATGTAATGCTTCTTGCAGGTATGCTCCTCCTTTACTCTCCTTCTCTTCAATTCGAGTCGGATGCTGAATTAGCGTGTGAAATTTCCACTCGGTTCGGATTCCGATCCGAAGCGTTTTCGTGGATTTAGCTCTTAGACATTGGGCCTTCAGAGAGAGTTGTGCTTCTGGGCCTTCATTCCGGTCCGAGCGGGTGAGACAAAATAGGAAGACGAGGAGTCAACACCATTCCTTTTATAAACTCGCTACCGTCCTCATTCCTTCCTTCTTCTTTTTTGCTGCGCTCCCAACCATAACATTGAAAACTCTAAAAACTTCAATATTCCGAAATCATTTCTTGTAGGTTTCTCAAATCAAGCACATAGGTAGCTTTTTAATCTCGAATAACTTCGTAGTAAACGTACTTGATTTCAATTCGTGTTGGATTGGGATGGTTTAATCATAGGCTTCGCTTGAACCTTCCGCCGCCGCTGGTGGATGCGCCATCGCTTCGAGGCGTTGCGAGGCTGGAGAGGGCAAATATCTGCCCTTAACAATTGCTTTGGTGATAAAACGGACTCGTTTGTGAGTAGGGGGGAATGAGGAAGGAGACGAAGAGTGGGATGACACACTGGAGTCGGTTCGGGTAGAAGACGGAGGATCAAAAAAGGAAGGAGAAGGAAAGGGGATCGGCTCGGATTGCACATTTTAGAAAGATGGGAGGAAGGAAAACGTCGGTTCGGGTCGGAGAAGTGAATGGGATAAGAGGTTGAAGTAAATGGATCGGTTGAGTGGTGCTAGTTCGGTTCGGATCGGGTCACCCGATCCGATCAGATCAGTCCTGCTTCCGAACCCGTTGCTTCCCTTGTCTTGAACTGTCCAAGCCTTAACGATGCATCCGAACCGAACCTACATCTGCATTCTAGACGAATATGCTTCGCGGACAGTTAGGATAGTGCCTTGTGAACATAAACGAGAATTAAGAACAACTCTGACTATCGCTTTCTCTTTAAAGCTTCGTCTTACGTTGCTGTACTTTTATTTTGTATTTCCCACATTTGCTGCACACACTTTAGTTCACACACATACACAAAAAAGGGGGGACACAGGATAATTCACTCTAATCCGTGCTATTGCTTCTTCAATAGTTCCATGACAATGAGGCCCAGACGCTCTTCTCGTTTAGCTGAGAGGAAAGAAGCTCCAGAAACTTCCAACAAAACCACTCTCGAGGATATATCTTCTTCATCTGACCCAGAATGGGACAGCGAGGGTCCGGATTACGGAGTTGGTCATCGGGAAAGCGATGAAATGTCTTCAGAAAATGAAGTTTCCCTAGGCTTTGAGGAGGAAGGAGGGATCGGTGACAATCGAGCACCCGACGAATTTGACTCAGCCATTATATTGGAGTCGCCCCCAGATTCCGTAGAATCGACAATTGACAACGACCGACTTGTGAGAATTTGCTTGAAGTATGGAATAATGAAGAGAGACACTTTAGTGCCCTCACGTTCTGACCGTCCTCATAACCCTCCAGAAGGATATATGACGGTTACTCGACTGATGTGCATGGTTGGCGCCATTCCTCCATTCTCGCCTTTCATCGTTGACTTCTTAAGACAAATGCGGATTGCCCCCATGCAGTTGCATCCCAATTCATATGCCTATCTGCATACCTTATTCATAGCATATCGTGAAATTCTAGGCGTGGAGCTCACGTTCGACGATGTTCATTTCTTCTATAATTTCAAACACCGGACTAGAGAAACCCCTTCTTTCTGTTACTTTGAGTCGGTCCCAAAGAGGAAGATAATCTCTACGCCGTTTAGCAGCAAAGCCGGAGATTCCAGACTAGAGTGGTTCTATATAAAGCAACAGTCTGGATGCGCCAGGAGATGGACAAAATCAAGTAAAGCATTGATCTTCTGAATCCGGACTCTATACACTTGAATCATCACTCTGACCTGTTTTCCTTTTTGTTTGCAGTCGACAACCCCAAACAGATATCGGACCAAGCATTCTTTGATCGGATGCACCGTCTTCTCAATGGCGACCAAAAATTCCTGACTATTGACGAGGTCCTTAAAGATGAGTACCTTCATTTTCACGGGCTGCTATCCGTCTTCCGTAGCATCGGTCATGGGACGGTCCCTTATGCATATATTCCTCCAGTGGAAACAGTTCCAGAAATAGGAGAAGGCTCGGGAATTCCTGCAGCTCCTCTTCAAACTTCACCTTCTCCCTCTTCCACTCAAGATGATGAACTGGCTAATCTGGCCAAGAAACATCGTGAAGGGTATATTGCCCCCGAGGAAACTATTTCTCCAGATAAGTCAAAGTCTTCCCAAGTGTCGCCACTTCGCGCTTCCGAGGGGGATGTTCCCAGCACCGACGAGCACATATTTCAGGGTTTGGGGGATCTCCCCTTACCCGAGACCATATATACTTCAGAAGATTTCAGGAAGGACCCTTTAGTCTTTACTTCTTCTGAAGAAACTACTCCTGCCAAGGCCAAAGAGCCTGCCCGCACCAGTCTAGCTTCAGACTCGGGTTGGTTGGGGGGACACACACACCACTTAGGATGCACTTTATACCACAGCATTAGCATTCATTGCACTTCTTTCTCCATGAATCCATTGATTCTAAACCTCGCTTATTTTTTCGTGCAGGTACAATGTCTCGGTCCTATTATGACATAAGAAAGCTTCGTCGCAGCATGTCCAATCCTCCTCAGGATGTCGAGCATGATCGCCGGGATGACCGCGGTAGGGAGGAAAGAAGACCTTATGATCCCTATCGATCTCGGCCCTCACGCTCCCGCTCACCAGCTCGACCGGAACAAGAAAAATCCAAGAGCTATCAAGGTCGTAGGGAGGAGGATAGACCGCAATCTAGGGACTCCACTTCCTCCCATGAAAAACGGAGTAGAGAGAGAACTCCTCCAAAGGAAACTGGGTCTAGAAGTAAGCAAAAAGTCTCTGCCACTAAACGACCTAGAACAGACAAAGGTTCTACAGAATCTTCCTCAGGAAGGGACACTGAGCTAACAATCCTCGTTCCTCCTCCACCAGATGCGGGAACCGCAGTAAGGCTGGCATATTTAAAAGAGCAATTTCCCGAGCACTACTTCGAGACTCTGACCTTCCTACCTACCCTTGAACCTATTTCTTCTAATTGGGCAGAGGAGGCCAAGGCAAAAATCGATTTGGTGGAAAAACAATATACCGAGATGTTCAAGTATTCTCGCAATCTTTCCAGAATCATCCGCACGCTAATGACAAATGCTGACTCAATGCACAAAACTGCGGAGGAAGATGCTAAGGCCCTAAAAACCTTAGGAAAAAATTTAGAAGATACTCAAGCTCAACTAGCTATCGCTCAGAAGAACGCTTCTAACTTCAAACAACAGTTTGAGGACATGCAAAAGCGCTATCATGATTTGCTTGAATCCCACACTCAGGAGCGTTCTGAGTTGAAGAAACAAGCTGACGAGGCCAAATCAGAGGCTGCTAAGACACGCCTTGCTTATGCTGAGCTTGAGCAGAAAAATGCCGAGTTAGCGAAAAGGAGTGCTGAGTTAGAAAAGAAGAACGCTGACTTGGCTTCGAAGCTGTTGGAGGCAGAAAACAGGGCTGCTCTGGCCGAGGGCAATGTGGAATGCGCTATTAAATCTGCGGAGGAAGCCCGCAAACAATTATCTGAGGCGGAGGTTGATATTCAGGGCTTCGGCGAGCTAATGATAGAATTCTTCGCGCACATTATTCGTCGTCGAAACATTTCTTGGATCGAGGACTATCCATCTACTCTGGTTCATGTGTGGAATCAAATCGTCGAGTGGGAAAAAGAAGAACTTAAGGTCGATTCCCTCGATGAAGATAAGTTGATGGAGAAGTACTTGAGAGACGACGAACCTGAGCGTCTAGCTGAAGGGCGCCGTTTAATTGCTGAGGCCATGGAAGAAGAGAGGCGGAAGTCTAAACAGAAAACCATTCCTGAAGCTGGTTCCTCTTCTTCTGCTCCTGTAACTCCTGAAGTAGAAGGGTATGATCCCGAAAACCCGGGAATTCCCCGAACAACTTTGCTATCTCCCATTCCTAAAATAACTCCAGAGGTAGTAGTCACCCCCGCTGAAAAGTCTTCAGAAGGTATCCCTATCTTTTCTCCTCAATTTGTCAAGGCTACTACTACCTTTGGCTACATGAATGAACGTTCGATGAGAAATCCTTTGCTCTTGCCTGAGTTGATAACCGATGTTTCTCATTTTGTAGGCGTTGAATCCTCCGCGAAGACAGATGTAGTTCAAGGAACTACCACTGGGACAAAGCCCGCTGATAGGGTCAAAGAAGGAGAAGACAAGGCTGCTTCCACAGACTTGGGGGAAAGAAGTGAACCAACTAAGGTCACTACTCCCCATGATGAAGAAATGATTGCAGCTTTAAAAGACGACGGAGGAGACGAGGGGCATGATGAGGAACCGGAGATTGTAATAACTGGGGAATCGAAAAGCGCTGATGACGTTACCTTGGCTGCCATGAAGGCTGATCAAGACAAGCGCTTGCAATTAAAGGCTGAAGAATTAGACCCTGAGGTCCTCAAGCCCCTCGCAGTTGTGGATGCAGGTTCAAGGTTAGTTGTTAAGCTCTCAACTAGATCTATTACCGAAGAACTTGCTAAAAAATCTTCTCTTGATTCCAGTGCCCCGCCCTCCGGGAAGAAGTCTGCTGGCCCCAGTACTACATCTTCAGGGAAAAAGAAATCAAAGCGGATCTTGACTGAAGCCGAGAAGGAAGCAAAAGATGCAGAAAAAGCTGCCAAGAAATCGAAGGCTCATTCCAAGCCCAAATAGTGGGTTCCCCTGTATCTTTTTTAACATTTTTGTGAAAAAATAAGCACTGCTACAAAAGCAGCTTCCGCACTTTCTCTTTTTTTTTTTAGCTATTTCCCTGTACAAATTCATTCATTAGTAAATAAAAAATAATTCACTTTTTGCAATGTTTATTTCTTAGCAGTTCTGCACTTATGTAAAAATGCATATCTGTAGTTATGAAACAAAGTTGTGGAGAGGGGAGATATGTGTATGTATATGTGTCCCCAATCAATCTCCATAAGTTATTCAGTGCTTAACCATGCAATCTGAATGCTCCCGATTCTCTAACGGGATAGCATTTCCTGTGTCATCAATACCTGTTGTTTTTCCTGGCATTTCTTTTATACTCTCTCTCATTCTCTTGAGATTTAGATTTCGAGTTCAGTCATTTGTCTATTCCCCGGTCGTTCAACGGGAAAAGATGTCTTTCTCGGCGCTCGGTCGGAGACGCCTTTATACTCTCTTTCTCTCTGGAAAGTTAGAGTTCGGAGTTGAACTTCTTTCTCAGCGCTCAGTCGGAGACGCTTTTATACTCTCTCTCTTTCTCTGGAGAGTTAGAGTTAGGAATAGAATTTCTTTTTCAGCGCTCAGTCTGAGACGCCTTTATACTCTCTCTCTTTCTCTGGAGAGTTAGAGTTAGAATGTCGTTTTCTCATTCTTTTACGTCTTATCGCACAAATAATCATTGTGCTTCTTTTTATGTCCAGACTGTTTTCAACCTTTTTTAGGCTCTCAGTTGTCCTGTATTTTATAATCACAACAGAACAACTAATGAATGTAAATGCATAAGAGTAAATAACACACAATATTTTTATAGTGGTTCAGCTAAGTCGTAGCCTACGTCCACTTTATAGTCCTTTATTCATATCATCGGATTTTCCCAAGGCAAGTCGTGCCTTATTACAGAGTTTACAGAAAGAACAGCAAAAAGTATAGCATTTCTAATCCAAATATCGCATTAAGTGTTGGGCATTCCATGCTCGAGGGACTTCTTCGCAATCTACGGTCGTTAACTTGAATGTTCCTTTATCAAGTTTCCGTTGGATGACAAAGGGTCCTTCCCATTTTGGGCCGAGGTGAGGAAGAGATGGAAAAACTCTCTTTAGCACCAAATCTCCTGGTTCAAAAGTTCTGAGGCGAACTTTTTTGTCATAATAGCGTGCCATCTGACGCCGATGTCTTGCTGCACGCAAGTCTGCTTCGTCCCTTTTCTCTTCGACTTCATCAAGAGACTCAAGTAAAAGTGCTCGATTCGTCATCGGGTCATAATACGTCACCCTGTGGGAAGGAACTTCCAGTTCAACCGGAATTACTGCTTCTGAGCCAAAGGAGAGAGAGAAAGGGGTATGACCGGTAGCCGTTTTAAACGTTGTTCGATATGCCCACAAGGCTAGGGGCAATTCATCAACCCATTTTGCCTTTGCACGCTCTAATCGCTTCTTGAGGATAGATTTTATTACCTTGTTTATCGCCTCTACTTGCCCATTAGATTGTGGATAAGCCACTGCAGTATATCGTTTGTCTATCTTATATTTCTGGCAAAAATTTCTGAATTCAGTGCTATCAAACTGGGTCCCGTTATCAGTAATAATCGTCCTTGGGATCCCGAATCGGCATATAATATTTCTGACCACAAAACTTATCATCTTTCTTGCGGTGATCTTAGTTAAGGGCTCAGCTTCCACCCACTTTGTGAAATAATCTACGGCTACTATTGCATACTTAGCTCCCCCTTTAGCAATCGGTAAAACTCCAATGATATCGATTCCCCATGTGGCAAATGGCCAAGGACTCACCATCGATTTAAGCTGGGTTGACGGTGCCCTGGGGATTTTGGCGAATCTCTGGCACTTATCGCAGCGTCGTGAATAATCAGCTGCATCTTTGTTGATCGTAAGCCAGAAGTATCCGTACCGCAATATTTTATTTGCTAAAGTTTGACCTCCTGTATGATCTCCACACTCACCTTCGTGCACTTCTCTCAGTACACGCTTGATGTCGTCGTGTGCGATACATCGTAACAGGGGCATAGAAAATCCTTGTCTATAGAGAGTATCGTCTTGCATAACATATCTGGCAGCTTTGCGAACTACAGCTCTTTTCTCACTTTTCTTCGATGGGAGTGTCCCATTCTTAAGAAAACTCTTGATTGGAGTCATCCATGACTCCTTCTCTGGTTCCGCTTCAAGGACGAATTCCATTTCCATTGACTCAAAGCTTGGCGACTCCAACGTTTCAATTGGAATTACCTCAGTCTCTTCTGGATTGTCAGAACCAGCCAATTTTGCTAGTCTATCCGCTTTCTGGTTTTCTACTCTGGGAATATGAGTTATGTTGTACCGCTCTAAGCTATTTAATAGCTCTTTCACTTTCTTGAGTTAAGCGACAAGTCGAGGTCCTCGAGCCGTGAATTCCTCTCGCACTTGACAAACAACAATCTTAGAGTCACAAAATATGTCCATCATTTTTACCCCCGAGGTCTTTAGCGAGTTTCAGTCCGGCAATCAGGGCTTCATACTCAGAGTCATTGTTTGTTGCCGAAAATTCTAATCGCAGGGCGTAATATAACGACCGTCCCTCGGGAGTGACTAAGACAATTCCAGCTCCGGATCTTCGGTCATTTTTAGCCCCATCTGTATATAATTTCCACGGGTTCATCTCCAGCTTATCCTCGGATTTGACCACTCGGTCATTGATTATTTCTTCCTCTGGAATGGTGAACTCTGCAATAAAGTCTGCTAGAGCTTGCCCCCTGATTGACTTTCGTGGTTGAAAATTCAAATCAAACTGGCTTAGTTCTATGTTCCATTTAATCAACCTTCCCGACGCTTCGGGTCTCTGCAACACCTGTCTTAACGGCTGATCGGTGTATATGGTTATTGGATGGGCTTGGAAGTAGTGACGAAGCTTTCGGGATGCAATCAGGAGGCTGTAAGCAAGCTTCTCGATCTTTGGGTAGTTGCGCTCTGCCGCTGCTAATTTCTTACTCACACAGTATACTGGCCTTAGTACTTTGCCTTCTTCTCGAACCAGGGCTGTGCTGACAGCGTGAGCCGAGACTGCTAGATAAACAAATAGTTCTTCGTGATCTACGGGCTTTGATAAGATTGGCGGTTTCTCTAACAGCTCTAACATATTTTGAAAGGCCTCGACACAATCGGGAGTCCACTGGAAGTTCTTCTTTCCCCTTTTTATCAAATCAAAAAACGGAACGCATTTATTGGTGGCTCTGGAGATGAATCTACTCAGCGCCGCTACCTTCCCTGCCAGACTTTGGACGTCTTTAATTCTCCTTGGTTCTTCGATATTTCTAATCGCCGCTATCTGGCTAGGGTTGATCTCAATTCCTCGGGAACTCACAATGAAGCCAAGGAACTTTCCCGACGCTACTCCAAATGAACATTTTAAAGGATTCAATTTCATGCGGTATTTTCGCAAGATACCAAACATTTCCGCTAAGTCTTGCGTATGACTGGGAGACTGCTTTGATTTAACAAGCATATCATCCACATAAACTTCCATAGTTTTTCCTATTTGATCATAAAACATTCTATTTACCAACCGCTGATAAGTAGCTCCAGCGTTTTTTAATCCGAAGGGCATTACAACATAACAATATAGCCCCAAATTCGTAATGAAACTTGTATGCTCTTGGTCTGGTACATGCATAGGAATTTGATTGTATCCAGAGTATGCATCCATGAAAGAGAGAAGTTCATGACCTGCTGTCGAGTCTACAAGCTGGTCAATCCTGGGAAGTGGGAAACTATCCTTTGGGCAAGCCTTATTTAAATCTGAAAAGTCAATACAAGTTCGCCACTTTCCGTTTGGCTTCTTTACCAAGACGGGATTAGATATCCAGTCGGGATAAGTCGAATCTCGAATAAATCCATTTTGCTTCAATTTCTCTACTTCCTCTTTGAGAGCAGCCGACCTCTCCGGGCCCAGCATGCGTCTCTTTTGCTTTACAGGTGGATGCTTCGGATTTACATTCAATTTGTGACTGATAATGGAAGGTGATATCCCACACATGTCAGCATGGGTCCAGGCGAACACATCTAAGTTTGCCTTCAAGAAGTCCGTCAGCTCTTCAGCACGACGTGGATCCAATTGGGAACCAATCTTCAAAACTTTCGTCGGATCAGCTTTATCAACAGGAATTTCCACTGTCGCTTCATTAGGAGTTGCATTTCTAGCCTCTGGTTCCTCGTCTTTTCTAGGATCCAGGTCTTCAGGTGTTCCTTTGGGCAACTCCCTTGGGTTCAATCTCTCTAATTGCTATGCCGAGTCCCCCTTTGAGGGAGATGAGGCATTCTTACTCTCAGCATTAACTCCTTTCATCAACATCTTCAGTTCGGCCACATAGCAGGCCCGTCCAGAGACCTGATCCCCTCTTATTACTCCAGTTCCGGCTTCGGTTGGGAACTTTAGTAACAAGCACCAAGGGGCAATACAAACTCTAAATTCAGCGAGGGCAGGTCTCCCTAAAAATGCGTTATATGGAGAATCTACGTCCAATACTACGAACTGAAGCATTCGCACTCTTCTACGTTCTCCTTGCCCTAGGGTCACGGGCAACTCTATATATCCCATGGGAGCTGTCGTCGCTCCGTTGAAGCCTCTAATCCATCCTTCACAAGGTTTCAGATCTTCGGGCTCAAGCTTCATCTGATCAAATGACTTCTTGAACAAAATATTAACGGAACTTCCGTTATCTACTAATACCTTATGGACCAAGGCCGGCCCAATGGTGGTAGTGATAACCAACGGATCATTGGTGGGAGATTGTATCCCCGTGTTGTCTCGACTGCGAAATACCACGTCATCGAACATGGTTTTTTGTTGTTTTATAGGGGTGACATCTTCCAAATCGTCACCTTCATTCACATCTAGATGCTTGGCAGCATTCACATATTGGTCCATTGACCTAAAACTTCGGATTGCCGGGTGAGGTCCGCCTACTATGGAGTTGATGACGATCCCTTTACCTTTCTGCTGCGCGGTAGGCTTAGGAGCAGGTAGGATCTGTTTCGGAGCCTGCTCTCCTTGCTCCCTGTCCCTCGGGGCAACCTTGTACTCATCCAACTTTCCTTCACGCAGCAGCTTTTCAATTACATCCCTCAAATGCCGACACTCATTGGTCGAATGTCCATGTGTTCCGTGAAACAAGCAAAATTTCCCTGTCGCCATTTCTTTCTCGGTCGAATCACGAGGTGGCGGTCTTTTGTACTGCAACACATTGTACGTGTCCAGGTAAATATTTTCCAAGGTGTCAGTCAATGGTGTGTAGTTCTCGTAGTTCTGGAATCGGGGCCTTTTGTTTGGGTCGCTTCCCCTATTTCTGTTTCTCCTGTTACCGTTTGAATTACGGTTGTTGTTGATTCCCCCATTTCCAGTATTGCTGTTTCCACCCTTGTTTCCTACATTTACTTCAACCTTACCAGTACTTTCCCCAGACTGCTTCACGGCAATATTACTCTGCACATTCTCCTTTGAAGCTGTCTCAGACTTTCTCTTCCGGTTTGCCCTGGCCTCCTCTCGTCTTAAATAAATATCGGCTTTTTCGTAAAATATCGCCCTTGTGGGGGGTGTTTTCCCAGAAAGGTAGTCTCCAAATTCGGATTCAGGATCGACTCCTTCCTTCAATGCCATCAGAATAGTGGGCTCGTGCGGGTCACTGACCTCAGTTACAGCTTGGTTAAAACGATCTAGATATGCCCTTAAAGACTCTCCCGGTGCCTGTTTGATTCTCGACAATTCAATAACACTCTTGGACTTTCGGGCATGTAGTCGGAACTGGTTCATGAAACGCTCGCTTAGTTCTTTGTAATTAGAAATTGAACGAGGAGGAAGTCGGGTAAACCAGAATAATGCCACATCTTCTAGGTAAATTGGGAACGCTTTGCACTTTACTTCATCAGGGGCAGCAGCGGCATTCATGAGCCACGAATACCGCATCAAATGCTGTCCCGGATCAGTCCTTCCGTTATATTTGTCCATCTGTGGCAAGTTAAAGCGTAGGGGGAACTGGAAGTCTAGGATATCGTCAGTGAACGGAGTATGGCTTCGCTCAATGCCATAGTCTTCATTTGTATAATTCCGGCTCTCGGACATAATTCGGCGAACCATTGCCTGTACATCGGCACTAGTTAGGGGCTGCTCAGGTTCCCTGGCCCTAGTGTCCGAGTTCCTTCTGGGCTCATGCTCCGGAGATGCCCTTCTTCTTCGAGCTGCCTCTGCTCGATTCCGTTCCCTGTGTTCCCGGTCGATCTCGGGAAGAGGGGACTGGAGTCTTTGCCCCCGAGTGGGGCTATCGTTTCCTAACGCTCGTGCGATATCCTCGCGAGATCCCAAAGATCCAAACGTTAGCTGTTCCACGTTCTGAGGTCGTTCGAGTGGCCTTCGTTCACGGGGCCTCTCTTCCTCGGAAGATGAAGATTGATCTACGGGTGTGTGACGAACCGGTGATGGAGTTCTCTGCCGGCGGAGCACATTGATCTCCCGACTCATGAGCCTCATATTTTCCTGCATCATGAGATTAGTGCGCTCATGAACTCTCATAGCTTCCCTCGTGCTCTCAAGCATATCAAGCAAGCGCGAGAAATCTCCTTGGGTGATTGGAGCAGATGGATTGACCTGATCTCCAACCCTGGCAGCTGGAATTGGAGCATTCGTGGGGATTCGAGTAGATGTTCCAGCTTCACCAAGCATCGGGTCGGATCGGAGGTAGGAAGTCGAGTCGGATCGGAGCTGGGGTGCCGGGTCGGATCGGTGTGCAGCGAGCAACTCAGGTCGGTTCAGATTGGGGGAGTGCACTGCTTCAGAGTCTCCTACCCGGATCGGATCGGAGCTTTCCCCTTGCTGTCGGTTCGGATTTCCTGCATTGATTCTTCCTGCTGCTGAACTCTGCCCCCGAGACCTTGTTACAACAGCATGTTGCTGATCTTCGCCAGCTCCATTTCCTTGAACAGACTGAACTTCCTTGCCTTTTCCTTTGGCCATGAGTTTTTGACAATTACTTCAACGAATGTAAGAAAGCGGAGAAACTTAAGGATTCACTTCTTTGAACTCAACGGTCCAAAAAGTAGAAAGAGATCCCGGAAAATAAAGAATTTAGATGAGGATTCTCAGTGAAAGCACCAAAATGTTAGACCCAAAAGTGGTTCTAACACCCAAATTGATTAGAAACAAGACTATATGAGACAATAATAAAAATGAACACACAGGATTTATAGTAGTTCGGCGAAGAAATGCCTACGTCCACTTATTTTTCACTATATTCAGTAATCCAGTTACAAATGCAATGTAAGATTCACTCACAACTCACTTTTGTTCACTCAAATGATTAAAACAAGAAATGAAAGATGATTTGGATTCTCCGGGAGTAAAGGAGTTCGGATGATGGAGGTACTTGGATTCTCAAAAGAGCTGAAAAAAGCTCCTTCTCTTTGTCTCTAGATGGGGTATTTATAGGTGTGAATTTGCCTGAGATTCAATCCAGGTCGGAACACGTGTCATCCATTGCACTCTCTTCGGGTTCGGATGAACTATCAAGCTGACAACACATCAAAGAGATGGACGTTAGGGGTAGGAATTAGTCATGTCCGGTCCGGTTCTCCAGGCGATTTTATAGGAGATTAACATAGATCATGGGTGCGGGTCGGAGACATGCAGGTAAGGGGGTCGGATCGGGATACCCGATCCGACCCGGATTGGTTTGGGCGCCACTCCTTCTCTAACCTATTCCGCTCCGCTCCTGTGCTATGGCGAGCAGATGAACTTCCGATCCGTTCGAGATTCATTCGTCTTCCGTTCCGATCAGATAAGCTTTGCCAATTTATCCAGTAAGAGACATCCGATCCGAACAGAGAACTCTATCTGATCCGAACCGATATGCTGCTATCAATCTGAATTGTGATGTTTTCTTCCGATCTGAACCGGAGTCTTATAACTTAAAATACCCTTCAATGGTTGGTTTCTTGACTTTGTGTTGCCTAGTTCACAAAGTAGGCTAACATCGTCGATTTAGTTATTCAGAATGGGATAAACCCGGTCTTTCTGAGCAACTCGCGTATATAATAAACAAGTGCAACACTAACATACACACGCATCATTTCAATTCATTAGTCACTAACCGTCAATCAGTAAGAGAACGATTTCCCAAATATTAACCCCGAAGGCCGAAACCAACATCAGATCAACACCAAGGAAACCATTCGACTTAGCCAACCTTCAGTTAATTTCTAAATCACGCCCATATCGTTTATAATATTTTACAACGATTTGTCGCTATTTTTATTTATTTTAAAATAGCCAATTTATTCAAAACGACGCTTTGGGCCATAACGCGACCGTGGCGCTGTTTTTCTTCAGATTTGATTTACACATATCTGAAAATCTAACCGTTGGATCTTCACAAAATTTACATCATTAGAAAGATCTTTTCAAAACGAATCCAACGGTTCCAGTTTCGGGAAAATCCGACGGTCGGATCTCCCGGTATAATCGTTTGAAGTTTCGATTTCAAAATACAAACTACAGCGTCGTTATTCGATTAAATATAATTATATTTATATATATATATAAAAATATAATTAATTTTGGCGCTGTTTTTCTTCAGATTTGAATTAAACATTCTAGACAATCCAACCGTTGGATTTTTACAAAGTTGGTGCCATTGGAACGATTTTTCCAAAGCGAACCCAATGGTTGCGATTTCAGGAAAATCCGATGGTCGGATCTCCCGTACTAATCGTTTGAAATCACGGTTTCAAAATACGAACCGCAGCGCCGTTATTCGATATATTTCAATTCTATTTAAATATATATATATATCGATTCTTCGATTTCAAAACTATATTCTATTCATACATTTGATAAAAATGATATTTTTATCTAACTGTCTTCTATTTCAACATTTCACTATTTTTAACAATTCATGTATATAATAAAAATGTATTTTTTATTGTAATACAATTCATTTCAAAACTCTATTATTTTATATAGTTCATATAGGTAATAAAAATAGGATTTTTATTATAAAACCATTTATTTCAAAACAAGATTATTTTATATAGTTCATATAGATGATAAAAATGTGATTTTTATTATAAAACAATTTATTTCAAAATATGCATACCATTCAACACATGAATTTCTATTCAACGAATGAATATCGATTCAACACATGAAGGTTTTCTATAGTTTATATAAATCGATAAAAAGGTGATTTTTATATTTAAAACACGAATACCATTCAACACATGAATTTCAATTCAACGAATGAATATCAATTCAACACATGAAGGTTTTCTATAGTTTATATAAATAGATAAAAAGGTGATTTTTATATTTAAAACACGAACACCATTCAACACATGAATTTCAATTCAACGAATGAATATCGATTCAACACATGAAGGTTTTCTATAGTTTATATATATAGGTAAAAATGTGATTTTTATATTTTAAAACACGAATATCATTCAACACATGAATTTCTAATCAACGAATGAATTTCAATTCAACACATGAAGGTTTTCTATTCAACGAATAAATATAGTTTCAGCAAATGAAAATAATTCAAACACATGAATATTATTCAAAATTTCGGCAGCATAACGGCAGGGTAGTTAAAACCGGGACCGTCCCTAGTACGACTCCTCGCTCTACCTTAAAACCTCGCGGTTTTTGACAATGGGGATCATGCATCTAGTTCACACGCAGGCGGCATGTATATTTATTTCATTTCCACAAACTAATCCTATGTGGTTTCAACCAAATATTTCTCAACCACAAATGGGTATTTTTCAACCACAATCAATCAATATCAACCACAAACAATTCCAATCAACCATTCGCTATCAATCAATTTTCACACCAATCACAACCAATAAATATCGTCCATGGCTTGTGGACGAGGGGCGTGTGTGTGTATATATATATATATTATATATATATATATATATAGCAATTCACTTCTATTTCGACACATATATAATTTTTACAATGCATATATAACTTATACATCGAACGTACAACTTATACAACGCTTATACATGAGGTGTACAACGCTTATATAACTCATACATCGACTATATAATTTATACATCATCGTTTTCCATATCGTTTATAAATTAGAAATCTCACATTGGGTTCCACTCCACCAAAAATAGCAGAAGGCTCAAAAAAATGTGTGGTCTCTTCTAGAATGTAGAAGACGTCCACACAAGTCCACTGTCTCTTGTTTCACTGAATTTCGTCAAGAAACGAAAAAGATATGATTTTTACAGTGAAATCAAAAACCGTAGCGCTTTAAACTGCTATAATATAGTTAAAATAAAAATAGCCGTGTACCTTTCTGAAACGTTCAAAACTAGGTCACGCGATTTCGTGAATCGATGGCTCGATCGGGCTACGCAGTGTCGAAGGGGGAGGAGAGAGCTTCTCGGCGCTGGTGGTGGGGTCCAGTTCGACGCTGGCAGAAGGGTGCGGCGGCAGTTGGAAGTCGTTGACTTTGAGGCATTGGATCTCGACGATGGCGCAACTACAGGGGTCAAATCAGGTATGGATGTGGAGAGGGGATCGAGACCTTCAAAAAGTTCAACTGGAGGGGGTGGCAAAAACGCCTGTGGCGGCGGCGATCGGCCTGGGAAGCTTTGGAGCCTCTTCCGCCTTCGATCGGGGAGAGAGAAAATTAGGTTTTCCTTTTTTTTATTTTAAAAAAATATGATTGGCCGGGGGAGTTTTAAAGGGGTTTTCTGACACGACCACCAATCTAAACCCAACGACTGTCGTCCCTAGTGTTTAACCCTTATTCCGAACACAATGGGATATGTTTCGTAGGCCCATTCGACTGTTTCAGTCAGTTTTTCCTTCAAATTAAAATATAAAACATTCAATATTTGATTTGAACGTGCATTTCAATTTGCCAGGGCCACAAACTGATTCGAAAAATTCCAGAAAAATAAATCTGGCTATGTTTTGACGATACGGTCCCAACAAAACTAGTTTCGTCGAATTCTGAGACCGTTTGCAAAAAAACTCATTTCTGGTCGATCCAATTTAACTGTAATTGACAAAAACACGTTTTCCTTTGCCACGCTCACATACTAGCTTCAAAAATTATGACATTTGAAACCTAGCAATAACTTCACATCCTGGATCCAACAAAAGTGGTTTCGTCGAATTCCGAGGTCGTTTGCAAAATGGCCAATTTCACGGGCTATATAATTTCCACAGCGACCTTTCTGAAAATTCATTTGGTCATAACTTTTGCTTTCCACAATGAAACTTCGAATTTTCAGATTCGTTAGAAAGGTATTCGCTAACAGATTTAAATATTTTTGGTTTCGCTCAAGTTCGTTTTGTTTTGCACCCGGTATAGTCCGACAAAGTTTGAATTCAATTTTTGAAACTGCAGAGCCATTTCAGGCCTTGTTTATAATTATAATTAACTATATTCATTTTCAAACGTCGATTCAAACTCACTTTTCATTGCTATAATTTAAAATATTTATTTTAAATATTTAAAATCCATTATTTTAGCCAATTTAAAATTTTTAAATTGGTTCAAATTTTCTGGGTCGTTACAGTTTTTTAGAATGAGTTCATAATTAGAAATTTTAAATTTCTAATTAGTAGAGAAATATTATTAGCTCAGGTTCAAATGAGTTAAGTGGGTAGGGAGGTTTTAATAAGTTTAGTTTATTAAAACCATATCGTAATATAAATATCTAAGTTTTGTAAATCGTTTGATGTTATTTGAGCTAATCAAATGTCATCTTTTTTACATACCCTAAGGAAAATGTGTCGAAGGGTTGACTCAGTAGGTAAATTCATAATTTTTTGAGTATTTATTTGAATTTTGGATTGAGATAAATAAATTATTAAGTAATGATAAATTGGGTGTTATGTATATGATCTTAAGAATTAACAGAGTGTTATACATAGGTATTCCTATTAGAGTGGTTTGATTTTGTTTTTCACTTAATGTGATGTTTCATATGTTAATTATAATTGAAATAGAAAATTCAACGATTTTGGGTAGTCATGATTTTCAAGTTGAACATGTAAACATAGCTTTGTTTATAAGTGAACTTAAAAGAAGATGATTATAATTTATTAATTTAATGAGTCTGAACATATGAAATGAATTAAATTTAATAAAATTAAGCTCATTCAGATTTAAAGTTCAAATTAATGTATAGGATCCAATATACGTTAGAATTCTTTGAAACAAGAATCTTCCAGATCTGTTGGATTATAGTTTCTATAGAACCCGAATCTAACTCAAGCTTCGATAGATTTGGATTTTTGGAAAAATAATCAATCTTCCTAAATTCAGGTTGTTACAGCTTTCTAAGGAAAGAACAAGATTTCTTCTTGTAGATTTGGAGTTTTGTCAAAATCAAATGTTTAGAAAAATCGCAGTTTGATTGTTTATAAAATAAAACTAATAATTTAATATAATGGGGAAAATGACTTTTGCTTGATTTAATTATGAAACCAACTAAATTGTGTAAATAGGATATATTTTGGTCCTTTTATTCGCATGATGTGTGATCTAGAGTTTTGATACATAACTTTGTGGTAATTTGCATTAATCAGAAAAAGGATTTTTCACTTGATTTTGATAGCGAACACGTAACTTGGATTATTGGTATGATATTGAAGTTTTCCATTGCAGTTAAAGGCTATGTTAAGAAGATTGATGTTATGATCGAGAAACTCAATTGGAGTCCGCCCTAGAAAGGTCGAGTAAGCGGTACTTGTTCTGAAGTAAAGTCTATGTGTTCGTGCTAGTGATTAGATCAGATTTAGCATACGAACGATTTATGTATATGAACGGACTTGGGTGTAATTGAGTTAGTAGTTTATGACTTATCTAAAAATCTAGGTGATATTTATTTGACATTTTAAATAATTTCAAATATAAAATTTTCGTTTATGGAATCTATTTGGTTGTCTTGTTGGTTTATTCTATTTCAAAATTTGATTTTCTTTGGTTGGTTGATTGTGTGCTTTTATAAACTATGTTTATGAAAAAAAAATGTTGCTTGATTAGGAATTAAATCCCGGTAAATTTTAAAAAGTGATTTCAAAAGAATTTGAAAAAAAAGCATTTGATGTAAATTTCCAAATATTTAGTTATGACTAATAGGAGCTTTTCGAAAGACTCGCCAGGTAGATTTATTCACTCTAGTTGTTGATATAGGAGGAACTAGAATATCATTGGATGCTCCATATTGTTTTAGAGTTATACCATGCTTCAGTAGGAGAAGCCATCTCCTTGTTATAATCAATTTTGATTTGGTTTTGTTTCATTCATAGAAATTTGAAAGTATGCTTTAGATATTAAACGCGAAAAGGCAGTTTTAACATTTTCTTTTAGAAAATTGGATGCATAGTGGTTTGTTATAGGGAAACCTATGTAATTTGGTTGCATATGTTTGTTTGTTGTTTATCGCACCGTTATTTCCTATTGTATCATGCTTGGCTATCGCTATGATTGTTGTGTTGTTTATATATATGTTAGTTGTTGCTATATTACTTGTTTATTTGCTTAACTCTCTTTCGGTTTATGTAAGTATTTACAAGTATATGGAAGCAAAAGCTTGCTTGCTTTCTTATAGCTTTGGTTCCATGGTAAAGAAAAAATTCCCGAAAAAATGGTATGTATTTCGGATTACCTGCCGTACATGGGTCTTATATATTATTTCCCCATGGTTTGGGATGCCTCATCGTTGATATGACATGTATAATGCCATATACCAATGTTGTGAAATTTTTCGAATTGAGCAGTCCAAAGGAGGTGCTACTGAAATTTTTCGAAAATTTCAGGTGTTAGAAAAACTTAACACAAATTTAGTAAGAAATGTTTTTGAAGTAAAATCAACCTATAGTTTAAACTTAAGGATTTGATGTCATTCCTTTCCCTTAGGAATTTCGGGGACGAAATTCTTTTTAAGGGGGGGGGGGTGAATGTAACAACCTAGAATTTAGTTATTATATTTTAAATATTCAATTAATTTTAAATACTCAAATGGCCGGATTTTTGAAATTTTATAAGTTGAGTTCCAATTAAGTGGTTATCTAAATAATTGAAATTGTGGTTAAGTGTTAACTAAAGTGAATTCGACAACTTCATTTGACATAGTTTAGTTAACATTTTATTTTAAGTCCATTTATTAAATATATCTCGGAATTCGACGAAACCAGTTTCATCGCATCTGGAATTATAAAATATTTTAAAGTTTCAAGTTTCATAATGATCAAATTACTGTTTGATTGTGCATGTTAGAAATGCGTAGTGTTTATTGTTTTGAAATTAAATTAATAAACCTAAACCACATTTTTAAAATAAATTACAATTCAAAATTGTGGTTAAGACTTAATAAAGTGTTGATGTGATGATGAAGTGAAATTTTTTTTCTTAACTTGTTTTGTTTGGTTAGCTTGAATTAGAAGAATCATGAGTTTTTTTCCTTTTAAAATACGCAAATATGTTATATGATACAACATACAATACTTCACTCTTTTCTTATTTTCTTTCTACTCTCCCTTCTATCTAATGGAAAAAAGCAAACCCCTTAATCCAAAAATAAAAATCAAATCCATTTCTTTACTATAAATCACAAAACCTTCATCTTTGTGTTTGTTTAATCAATACTGAAATAACCCTATATTTTAAACCATATTTATGAGATAATTAGGGTTTTAAAAATCAGTAAAAATGTAATTAACAATGATGGGTATGAATTTATTGGATTAAATATATATGGGTGCATGATAGAGATACATATGGGTTCTGGAAATAATAATAATTAGCGACTTAAATCCTTATACTTAAAAATAGGTAGGGTATCATCGATATGTCGATTTTAATAAAGTAATCAGATGCAGACATTAAGGCCAGAAAGGATTATACTAGATTAATTAGTAATAGTCCATAAAGAATTTGAGTACTTATATCTATGCATATGTTGATTAATAATATAGTATGAAAAGTAATTGGGTTAGCTACGGCCATAAAATGAAGGCAAACAATTATGAGTGGCAAAATTATAATTCTGGATGACAATGCCATTCACATGACTAAATGGGGAAAGTAGTAAATAATAAAATATTCCCCTCTGAATAAAGAAGAGAACCCAATATCAACCACTCTCCTTTTACTTGAATGATAATTGGATGAAGTAATGGGTGTTAAAAATAGTACATAAGTAGGTAGTGATAGTGCAGGGTAAAATAGATATTATATAGGCTTTGAAACCCTCACGGATTGATATAAATTGATAAGCTAAGGGATTAATTAGGTTAGTCTTTCTCCATAAGATAAAGCTAGGGTACAACAGCAATTTCAAGAGAAATACACTGGATAAAGAGTTAAAGAAGCAAGGCATTTTGTGAGTAATTTTCTCTAAACCTATGGCATTAATTCCTATGATGAAAGGCAACCTTATTTGATATATGAAATGATTATCTTTTCAATTGTTAAGTTATGCAATAACACTATTATGTTTGATGAAATAATAACTTATATGCATGATGAAATCATCTTGTATTCTCTCAAGAGTAGAAAGCCACCTAATACTATCATTGTTTGATTTGGACATTATTAAATAGAAATGTTAACTTGAGAATATGGTAAGAATGGAAACATATAGGTAAGGCAGTGGGGAATAAAATACTGCTTATGTCTTGTATATATATGGGAGGATAAGCCAGGGGTGTAATGAAGTATTTCACATGTTGAATCCCTGTTGCTCAATAAAAATCCCTCAGAAATATTATGTTGTGATTTACTTACACTTGGTTAAAAAGTCAAGTAACAGTGAAGCTCAGATAAATAATAAGGGTTAGGTTTTGAGGATGTGCCACTTCCTTGAAAACATCCTTGGCCATACAATCGGTATCAATAATGATATATATGCCACATAGGAAAACATGTAATGACTGCTATGATGGTTGTATGATGTGTGTATTTATAGTTGGTTTGTGCGTATAAATAGATGGTTAAAAAGTGAGGTTGGGAATAAGGGAGGAATACATAGGTGTTCAGGATATTTAAGTGACCTTTTGAGGAGGAGAATGAGTGAGATTACCGAAAATGAAAATGGAGAAACCAATGGGCGGTAAGGCTACTTAATATTTGTGCATTGTGGATATTGTGCAAGCTTACACTTGGCTTGTTTAAGCCCAGGGACTCAAGTGATTGTGGGAAATGTTATACCCAATCAATGTGTACAAAAGAACTGAGTAGTAAAAAGGCGAAAGCCCTATTGGAAAAGAAGAGTGTCCATGGGAATGAGTTAACCCAAGAGTAAGTATTACTGGAAGCAAGACAGTAAGAAGACTGGGGAAAATAGAGGAATGTAGAGGGGATATGGGAGGGTTTGTATATGTGTTAATATTTTTATTATGCTTGAAATATGTTGTGAAAATGATATATACATCTGCACATACACATTGAACCTTTTATAGGATGTATAGTCAAAATGGTAAGGAAAATGAAAACCAGGACTTGCAGATCCTTTCACACAGATAGAATGGTATACTAAAATGTATTTTAAATATTATACTTTGGTTAAGGAAATTAAAATGGTAGGGTAATAGAATTTACTCACATGGGCTTAATTATCTGACCTTATTTTGTATAATTACTTTTGGGGCAGCTTCAGGAGTGACAATAGGTCAGGGAGAAGCTAAGTAAAAGATGGATTTGAAGTGGCTTGATGCTGATGAAATGCTTGCTTAGTTAATGGAAATAGCTTAGTAGTAACAGTTAAATAATTGAAGTGATTCAAGATAAGCTTTGTATTGCAGAATGTTATGAGTGTTTGCTATTCTATGGTTTATTTAGTAGCCAGTATGAACTTTCTTAAGTAACTGGTGGAATGATGGTTAAAAACTTAATTAGTTATCTACTTTGAAAAGTTATGTTATGCCATTGGAGATATGCATATATGTATTTTATATCTGCATAAATAATTGGGAAAATTGGAGTCTTTAAGCAGAATGATTTGTTTTAAGTGATGTTGAGTTAAAAGCTATTTTTTATGGAAATTTATGTAGTTTTATTCTCTTAATGAATGGGAATCCAGGTGCATGTCCAGGGTGCACCTAGCCAATTTAAATACATGGATGTATGCTATTCTTGTTGTAGAATATGCACACATTTATGGTTTATGCTGCAGAGCAATTTTACCCTTTTTCATAAAATGTTATACTCTGTTTTACTCTTTAAAAAATATTATTGGAATATGGCAACATCCAATCAGTTTGAGAGATTTTTATAAATTATTTTATTAAGGTTTTTATGTAGTACATGGAACTTAGTAGATCAAAAAGCTTAAAAAGCATGACTGCAAGTCGCTTGTAAATAATAGGCAATTTGTCCATACAGTTTTATCTCTATTTTAGATAGGAATTGAGAATTTGCAATAGGGATAATGAACACCCTAAATGATCTGCACTGATTACTTAAATTAGAGAGTTTTGATATTGCATACGAAATTAAGATCCAACACTGTTGTATTAGTAAGAAATTAGATACAGATTGGGTAAAATATCACCTAGTTTTTCTATGTGCACTTGATTGTGGAGCTCCTACAATCAAATGTCTCTTGCCAATTTAAAATTACAACTCTGATATATGGCAAGAGGAGCTTGCTTATCATCATATATGCAAGCTACAGAAGTGAAAATTAGATTGATATATTTATATTAATACAGTAGGGATCTTCATTAGGTTGTCAAAGGGAAAGTGATCCTTTGAAATAAACAGATGATCTAAAAAAACTTAACTAATAGTTAAGAGATAATTAAAGGCGTCATCTCAGATATGTTCAAATCATTATACTTTTTTCTATATTAGATGTCATTTTTAGGATTTCGACGCCATAGTGGTCAGATAAGGGTTAGCCTTCAACCAAAATTTATGCCATTTTAACTTGTTTTGGAGTCGTCGTTGAGTTCGTTGGGGAATGGATCACCTGTAACTAGAAATTGACATCGTCCGGTCACTTAGGGAAGAGCAGCATCAAAGTTTGGTTGGGGGATTTCTGGTTCGAAGTCGCATATGGTTTTTGGTGTTTTGCGGTGAGTCAAGGTTTTTCTTGGTGGTCAGGCAAAAATTAGGTCGTTAGGAGATCAGAGTTTTCTCCGGCAGTGGAGCGGTCATGGGAGGAAGCAACGATGATGTGGGAGAAGGTCTTATATATTCCTTTCCTAGTTCTTTTATGATGCAAGGTTGAAACCAAGAAATTTTTATTACTTTCCTGATGTTTCCGAACATTTTCAATAAAACCCTCGAATCGAATTTTCTAAACGAACAAGAGCCAATCCGAATTGATCTTGTAACAGATCTACTACAGAACGAATACGTTCATGTTTTGCTGTAGTGGGATTTTTCAGGGAGGAGTTTAACCGCATTTTGTTAATATTTATGTTTAAGGTTTGGCTAGTCAATTACTATAATTAGTTACCAGCTTGGTAAAGCTGTCAAGCGTTTAAATGATCCATGAGGTTGTGGACTACACAAAATGACTTGGAACAAATAAAGAACTCGTGAACAATCCAGAGAGATTACAAACATTGTTCTTATACAAAATACATCTTCCATTGAAAGATATGTTTTTAAGGGCTAGTGTCAACCCGCCTTTTTACAAAGGTCGTTGCACTTCGAGCTTGGATACACAAATCGCTCGATCATCATGGTCGATGACCCGAATAGATGATTGGATAGCTAAAGAAATGAGCATGGATGACTACACGAACTTATGAAAAGTTAGATTCACTTGGATAAAGTGTCGAGATGAAAATGACTTAAAGCATTGGAATAGCTTGAATTGATTCATCATAAGTCATGCGCTTTTGATGGGACACCACACTTTGCCTTGGATCGGATCGTGCTGCAATGCCGACTCACCGGATCGGGTGAAGCTCTATGTCGTGTATCGACATGAGCATGGAGAGCTTCAAATCTATCTCGGCTCGCTGCATCGAGTTGGCTATCGCATGTTACTATAGATCGAAGTATCAAATCAGGGGTGCAAAAATATGGATTCAAACATATTAAAAATGGATATGGAAATTATGGCTAAGGGACCGAGTCGATGTCACTAGATCAATACGTATCCAAGCCCCGCATCAGTACCAATCAGATGAGATAGTTATGGCTGATCCATCCCAGTCGTGTTGACTTAATCTATTTCGAGATATGGGTTTTTCTTCTAGATCTTAGGTCGATCTAACACTTCTTGAATCAGTAAATACAAGACGTTATGTCTCATTTGAGTGATCTTTTTTGTGACACCCCACATCCGCTAATGTCACTCATTAAGAGAATGCATTAAGTTTCATGAAGCTTTATAGGTAAATAGACACAGAACATTACAAGACAGATATAAAAGATAGCAGCAGAATTTAAAATTTTATATAAAACATAATCCATAACATCATGGTCCAAAATATCACAAGTCTGGAACTACATAAAAACCATTACAATAATGTAAAGCTTCTATCTTGTACCAGTAGAGTACAGAAATACATAAAAGAAAAGCATAATAGTGATGACCCGCCCGTCATCAGCCGACATTTCCAATGAAAGTGCGTTGTGCTTATGCCTGACCACCACGGGACGGTCGTCAAAGAAAGGAAAGAAGGGAATTTGAACTAACAAGGAACCTGTAGAATGTCTCACAGCACATGGAATAAAATATAATAATAACATACTTGACATAAAACAGGCGAGATAGTGCATAAGCTGAGAACTAAACCATAATCATCATAGCAGCGGAAATTCAAAATATAGCTTATGTTCCACATCATCATTATTACAACTTTGGAGAACTGTCTCTAAAGCAAAATAAGAAAGGTACACTACTAATGCCCAAAGTAGTGACCAGCAGCGACACAGGGAGAATATCAATATATATCATACGTGGAAGCCTCCTGCTCGTCTCCGGTACAGCTACTCGTGCATACCACCTAACCTGTCTCTAGTCTGCTCGTTTAAGAGCACCCAGAGTAATAAGAAGAGACATAAAACTCTGGATCAGACAAAAGTCTGGTATAAGCGATAAGCAGCAAAAACATAACAACAATAGGCATACTAAACCATACCTGATCCTAGACCTGCAACCAAAGAGTTAGCACAACAGGATGTACAATACTCTAAGGTGACATTAACATATGGTGTAAAGATAATGGGGGAGGGGTGTACATGTCATAGAGATGGAAAACAATCAAGCATAGCAACCATCCTCACATCTGTCACTCAGTGCGTAAAGCATACGATATCCACTACGTTGACCGCCCAAATCCTTTACTATGATCACTCTGCCCCCATAGAGTCATGGCGACTCCACTGCATTGATCCATAGCCACTAGTCCTTGTTATGTCCACTCTGCCCCATGAAGTCATGACGAATCCACTACACTGGCTCATATCCTTGCTACGATCACTCTGCCCCATGGAGTAATAACTACCCCACTGCACTGATCTGTAGCCTAACAATCATCTCTCGGTGGTGAATCAAAGTTATGGACGTCGACAACTCCTTAGCACACGTCCCGCAGCAAAGTCCCATCGTGAAGTTCACTCATTGGTTCCCATATGGATCTTGAGTTACAACCTCCCATTTGGACTACCTTAGCATCTCGGGTTTTGGTCTCCTCCGGATCGGTTCGCTCCTTCAGTCATCATCGGTTCGGTTCATCCATCTTGGTTCAGTTAGTGATCGCCTTCTTTGGATCAGATTGCTCCATATGGGTCAGGTCGCGATGACCCCATCGGTTCGGGTGGGTCTTCTCCAGTTGGGTTGACTCATACGCTTCTTCTTTTGGTGGTTCAGTTCGGAGTAGTTCCCTGGTTCGGATCATGAGCTTCTGTTTGGTTCGGGGCTTCTGGTCCTTGGTTGGCACTCCGGTTCGGGTTGTTGCATGTAGGCCATGAGTGGATCAGTTCATGGTCACGGTCCACGAGCGGGTCGGTTCGGAGAACTCCAGATGTAGGCGGGTCGGGTTGTGGGATGCTCCACAAGCGGGTTGGTTCGTTCCCTCCTCCACCGATCCGATCCGGTTCGGGTCAAATTCCTACAACTTTTCCAACGACTGTTTTACGCCATACGACGGCGTTTTCGACCACTCTAACTTTTCTAATCAACCACAAAGCATACCATATAGTCATAGCAACATAAAGAATCAACAATAAGCACCAAAACAACAACTTAACATGTCAATATGGATCAAACATACCCAAAAACCCTACGTTTTCCCCTTAATCCCCCTTAATCATGTTTAAGCATACAATTAGCAAAACTTATCCAAATTAACCCAAATTTCTATCAGAGCCCTAGAATAATATTTTAGAATTTTACAAATTTTTCTAGATTTTTCTGAGCCAAAATTTCGTTAATTAAAACTAATTACCCCTAATTAACCGTAATTAGTGAGAAACTATGCAAATCACTCACCTTAGCCACAAATAAAACTTAGATCTGAAAGTATCTCTGATTTGGGTTGAATCTCTATGTAACACAGCAGCTCTATTCCCAATTTGATGCTAATTTGCATTGATTAGGTGTAGATTAGGCTAAAACTTGATTAAATGGTGATTAGAAGGTGATTTGGGTGTTGGAGGCCATTGTTAGGGTTAGCGAAATGTTTTAGGCGGCCGAAAAAATGAAAATAGATCGTTTTCCTACTGTTCTCAGCCTCCCCATAACCCTATCCCGAAATGGGTTATGGGCCCACTTGCTAATCACCCTAATTAGATCCGGTTAAGCTGTTTTTCACCTTGTAAACCTTGTTGCAGCCATATCCTCCAAATGGTGAGTCCGTTTGGATAATGTGACCAGTCTACGGAAAGGTAGACCATCATCCGGATCTAATGGAAGTGGTTTCAGGTTAAAACACCTTACCAATCAAAAGTTATGGCCGAAACATGATCAACTAGGGGCAAAATAGTCATTTAAAAATCAGCAAAAATCATGAACATGGGAAATGACCCCAATAGTCGTCTCCCAAAGTTACATGGCTATACGACTTTGCATGAGAAAGAAATAAATATTCTATAATCCCCAGATGCATAGAATGCGAGTCGTTACATTCTTCCCCCCCTTAAGAAATTTCGCCACCGAAATTCCTTAACTAATAAACAAGTAAAAGGATCCTGCATGCCTACCAACCATTCACAACAGTCAAACATACAAAACAACAAACAAGTCTATCCTAGCATGCAGAAAACTAAATTGCAATTAAAATCTTACCAGGCAAAGAGTTCTGGATACGTCTTCCTAATGCTCTCCTCTGTCTCCCAAGTATAGTCATTCTCATTCTCGCCCCACTGAACTTTGACTAGATCCAACGCTTTCCTTCGAAGTTGCTTCGTATCGTGCTCGACAATACGAATCGGCTTGCGGTTCCCAACTGCCTCGGGTTCTACTTCGATATCATCCAACTGATCAGGTGAAATAGTCACATCGGGGTCGTGCACGAATTTTCCTTAACTGGGAAACATGAAGTACATTGTGAACTCCCGGCATCTTATCCGGCAACTCAACTTTATATGCCAAATTCCCTACTTGCTCGAGGATTGGGAATAGACCAACAAATCTTGGTGTTAACTTGTCTCTCCTACCAAATCGTATCACGCTCTTTAATGGAGAAAATATTGACAAACACGAAGTTGCCAATAGAGAATTTTAAATCTCTTCTCCTCTTATCAGCATAACTCTTCTGCCTATCTTGGGCAGCCTTCATTCGTTGTCAGATAATCTTGATCTTATTTGTGGTTTCTCTTATCACATCTGGCCTAAGCACAAATTTCTCACTGGTTTCTAACCAACATGACGGTAAGTTGTACGGTCTTCCGTACAAAGCTTCATATGGAGCCATACCAATACTGGACTGATAACTATTATTATATGCAAACTCGACTAGATGCAAATGGTCATCCCATGATCCATCAAAATCCAATATGCAAGCTCTCAAGAGATCTTCTAATACTCGATTCACCCTCTCTGTCTGACCATCGGTTTGAGGATGGTACGTGGTACAGAGATATAATTCTGACCCTAGAGCCTCTTGTAAGCTCTTCCAAAACCCACTTGTAAACAACGAGTCTCAGTCACTCACAATGCTTTTAGGTACTCCATGAAATCTCACTACCCGCCTCATATATAGTTCTGCTAACTTAGCTGTTGTTCTATTCGACTTGACGGGTATAAACCTTTCACTCTTAGTCAATCGGTCCACAATCACCCAAATGATATCATGGCCCGATCTAGTTCTTGGTAACCCATCAATGAAATCCATTGAGACTTGTTCCCATTTCCATTCTGGAATTTCTAACGGTTGCAACAAAACTCTAGGCTTCTTTTGCTCAGCTTTAACTAGCTGGCAACTCATGCATTTGGATATAAACTTCACAACGTCTCTTTTCATCCCTTCCCAGTAGTAGGTCTGCCTCATATCTCGATACATTTTGTTACCACTAGGATGTATGGTCAGTTTCGAGTGATGACATTCTCTAAGCACTTCATCTCTCAATCCATTGACATTGGGCACAACTAGTCTTCCATTCTTTCTAAGCCATCCATCTCGATCAAGCCCATACTTATTCATCTCCTCATCGATACCCATCTCTAACTTGGAGATGATTTCCAATAGGTTAGGATCGTTTCTCTGACTGGAACCAACCCGCTCAATCAAAGTGGGTCTGATCGTCAAACTTACTAATACTTATGGATCTCAGTTCGCACTTTGGTCTGAAATCATACCCAGCAATGTACTCCAGTTGCTTCCATTCAAGAAACATAGCCCCTAAACTGGCATGTCTTCTACTCAATGCAAGCTCTACCGCATTGCCTTTTCCTGGTGTATATGTGATATCGAAATCATAGGAAGCTAAAAATTCTAACTATCTTTGCTGTTGGAGATTTAGATCCTTTTAAGAGAAGCGATACTTTAACGATTTATGATCGGTAAACAACTCAAATCTTTCTCCCAAGAGATAATGTCCCCACATCTTCAACGCGCATACGATCGCTGCCAATTCCAATTCATGGGTAGGATATCTTTTCTCATGCGGTTTCAGTTGCCGACTTGCATAAGCTACAACCCTACCTCCTTGCATCAATACAACACCCAGTCCGGTACCACATGCATCTGTATATACTATCCTCTCTTCATTCCCCTTAGGAATGACTAACACTGGTGCACAAGTCAACTTTTCCTTTAGACTCTTGAATGCATTCTCGCACTTTTCGTCCCAGACGAAAGCTTGATTCTTCTTGGTTAACTGAGTCAACGGTGCTGCTATCTTGGAGAAGTCTTGGATAAACTTACGATAATATCCAGCTAACTCCAAGAAACTTCTTACGTCTATTGCATTCTTGGGCACAAACCAATCTTGTACCGTAGCCACCTTCGCAGGGTCCACGGCAATACCATTCTCTGAAACAACATGGCCCAAGAATCTCACCTTCTCCAGAAGTGACACTTAGAAAACTTTGCTTTCAATTGTTGTTTTCTCAACACCTCCATCACTATCCTCACATGTTCCTTGTGTTCTTCCTCTATCCTTGAATAAACCAAGATATCGTCTATGAACACAAGAACAAACTTATTCAATTGATCTCGGAATACTCTATTAATAAGATCCACAAAATATGCTGGTGCATTGGTCAACCCGAATGGCATGACCAACCACTCATAAAATCCAAAAGGCCGTTTTAGCTATACTCTCAGCTTCCACCCTAAGCTGATGAAAACCTGTCGCGAGATCCAACTGGGAGAACACTCTTGCACCACTCAACTGATCAAATAAATCATTTATCCGCGGTAGAGGATAATTATTCTTCTTTGCCACCTTATTCAACTCGCGGTAGTCCACACACAATCGAAGGGAACCATCTGCCTTGGTAGCAAACACAACTGGTGCTCCTCACTTGGAGACACTTCTTCAGATAAATCCCTTCTTCAAAAGATCGCTTACTTGCACCCCGAGCTCTCGCTGCTCCCTTGGCGCCATATGACGAAGTGGCATCACTATAGGTCTGGCATCTTTCACCAAATCAATAAGAAACTCAATCTCTCGGTGTGGTGGAAGTCCGGTCACTTCCTCAAAAAGGTCTGGATACTGGCCAGCCACGGAACAACTGATAACTCATCATGCGGGATGCCGAGGGAATTTAGAAAACTAGCCATTACCCCATCATTAGGTAGACCACCAAACACTACCCTCCGCTCATCATCCGCTCTAACTATCACCAAAAAGCCCTCACAATCTACCACCACCCCGTACCTGTGGAGCCAATCGACTCCCAAAATAATGCCAAACCCAGTAAAGCCCAAAACAAAGCAATCATAAGAAAACATACATCCATGACTCGATGAGACCACATTACGACAAATCATGCTAAGCCTAGTTGAACCACAAATCGGGTTCGTCACCGCTAAAGGTCTATCGACTATCACGGGTTCCAATCCCAACCTATCTACCAGGTCACTAGATACGAAGGAACGGGAAGCTCCGGTATCAAATAATACTCGAACAGATACATCATAAACAGAAATCATACCTTGAATGACGACATTCTTTCCTTTCTCCGCCGTGGTTGGGGCATTCGACGAAGAAGGGACAACATTAAGAGCATATGCTTTCACAATCTGCTTCTCTTTAGGGGGTTGCAGACATTTATCCTTGTGATGTCCCACTTGGCCGCAGTTGAAGCAGTTCCTGTCCACTGGCTTCACTTGACATTCTTTAGCATAATGGCCCTTCTTACCACAGCTAAAGCACTCCAAATCTTTCTTATTCTTTTTCTTCTGGCCATCCTTGGTCTGATTCTTCTTTCTCTTATTCTGAGAACCATTCTTGCCTCCACCGTATGCTTGCGGTTTTGTCTCCTCTACAGATGCAACCTCAGTCTTCGACTTAGGGTATAGACTCTCTGATCTCAAAGCTTTCCCCACAATCGATTCAAACGTCTCATCGATATGGTTTATAAGCCTTTCCCCCAAGTACTGATCTAAGCCTCTTATGAGCTTCTCATTCTTCTTCTCAGGAGTGTCGATAAGAGATAATCCATACTTCGATAAAGTATCGAATTCAGCAATATACTCCGAGATTGCTCTACCATTCTGCTTAAGCTCCAGAAATTTCCTATACAATTCAGATTTCTGAGTAGCTGGGATAAACTTATTATTGAATCGGGCTTTAAACTGATCCCAAGTAACTTGATCCTCTGGAGTAGCTGCCTTAATAGCATTCCACCAATTCATTGTCTGTCCTTGCAGCTGACGGGATGCTAGCTTTCTCTTCATCGCATCCTCGATACCCAAGTCTTTGAAGATACGCTCATAGCTATCCAACCAATCTTGAACTTCTGTAGCTAATTCCGTTTCGTGGAATGGCTTCCCACCAAGACTAGTGTAGTCCTTGCAAAGCTTGGCGAAATCGGCTCTAGGCGCCTGCACCGCTGCACCACCACCATTTGCGGCATTGAGAATTGCTCCTTGCACATTTATAAGCATTTCTCTCATGAAGTCAGTGAACATCGTCCTCATATCAGGAGCATTTCCATTATTAAATCCTCTACCAGTACCCCTAGCATATCGGCTCATCGTTCAATCTGTAAGGAGAAAACGATTAACCATCTCTACAGTTGTGCCAGTGCAGTGCGACTTCATCACTACATATACTAATAGTGTATATATATATAGCTTTTGAAAACTAAAACATCACAAATATGTGCTCTTTTATACGTACTATCTCTCCCTCGTGTCTTTCCCTAGGTTAACTATGCAACCTAGAGCTCTGATAACAAATGTGACGGCCCACCCCGCACCAGCCGACATTTCTAATGAAAGTGCGTTGTGCCTATGCCTGACCAGCACGGACGGACGTCAAAGAAAGGGAAGAAGAGAATTTGAACTAACAAGGAACCTGTAGAATGTCTCACAGCGCATGGAATAAAATATAATACTAAAATACTTGACATAAAACAGGCGAGATAGTGCATAAGCTGAGAACTAAACCATAATCATCATAGCAGCGGAAATTCAAATTACAGCTTATGTTCCACATCATCATTATTACAACTTTGGAGAACTGTCACTAAAGCAAAATAAGAAAGGTACAAAACTGATGCCCAAAGTAGCGACCATCAGCAACACAGAGAGAATATTTATATATATCATACGTGGAAGCCTCCTGCTCGTCTCCGGTACAGCTACTCGTGCATACCACCTAACCTGTCTCTAGTATGCCCATTTAAGAGCACCCAGAGTAATAAGAAGAGACATAAGACTCTGGGTTAGACAAAAGTCTAGTATGAGCGATAAGAAGCAAAAACAGAACAATCACATGTATACTAAGCCATACCTGAACTTGGTCCTGGAACCAAAGAGTTAGCACAACAGGATGTACAATACTCTAAGGTGATACTAACATATGGTATAAAGATAACGGGGGAGGGGTGTACATGTCATAGTGATGGCAAACAACCAAGCATAGCAACCATCCTCACATCTCTCACTCAGTGCGTAAAGCATATGATATCCACTACTTTTACCGCCCAAATCCTTTGCTATGATCACTCTGCCCCATGGAGTCATGGTGACTCCACTGCACTGATCCTTAGCCACTAGTCCTTGCTATGTCCACTCTGCCCCATGAAGTCATGACGACTCCACTGCACTAGCTCATAGCCTTGCAACGATCACTCTGCCTCATGGAGTAATAACTACCCCACTGCACTGATCCGTAGCTTAACAATCGTCTCCCGATAGTGAATCAAAGCTATGGACGTCGACAACTCCTTAGTACACGTCCCGCAGCAAAGTCCAATCGTGAAGTTCACTCATTGGTTCCCATTTAGATCCTCAGTTACAACCTCCCATTTGGACTACCTTTGCTTCTCGGGTTTTGGTCTCCTCCGGATCGGTTCGGTCCTTCAGTCATCATCGGTTCGGCCATCCTGGTTCAGTTCGTGATCACTTGCTTCGGATCAGATTGCTCCATACGGGTCAGGTCGTGATGACCCCATTGGTTCGGGTGGGGCTTCTCCACTTGGTTTGGCCCGTACGCTTCTTCATCTGGCGGTTCGGTTCGGAGTAGTTCCCTGGTTCGGATCGTGAGCTTCTGTTTGGTTCGGGGCTTCTGGTCCCTAGTTGGCATTCCGGTTCGGGTCGTTGCATGTAGGCCATGAGTGGATCAGTTCATGGTCACCGTCCATGAGCGGATCGGTTCGAAGAACTCCAGATGCAGGCGGGTCGGGTTGTGGGATGCTCCACAAGCGGGTTGGTTCGTGCCCTCCTCCACCGATTCGATCCGGTTCAGGTCAAATTCCTACAACTTTTCCAGCGACTGTTATATGCTATACGACGGCGTTTTCGACAACTCTAACTTTTCTAATCAACCACGAAGCATACTATACAGTCATAGCAACATAGGGAATCAACAATAAGCACCAAAACAACAACTTAACATGTCAGTATGGATCAAACATACCCAAAAACCTATGTTTTCTCCTTAATCCCCCTTAATCATGTTTAAGCATACGATTAGCAAAACTTATCCAAGTTAACCCAAATTTCTATCAGAGCCCTAAAATAATATTTTAGAATTTTACAAATTTTTCTAGATTTTTCTAAGACAAAATTTCGCTAATTAACACTAATTACCCCTAATCAACCGTAATTAGTGAGAAACTATGCAAATCACTCACCTTAGCCACAAATAAAACTTAGATCCGAAGATATCTCTGATTTGGGTTGAATCTCTATGCAACACAAAACTTGATTAAATGGGGATTAGAAGGTGATTTGGGTGTTGGAGGCCATTGTTAGGGTTAGGAAAATGTTTTAGGCGGCTGAGAAAATGAAAATGGATCGTTTTCCTAATGTTCTCAGCCTCCCCATAACCCTAATCCCGAAATGGGTTATGGGCCCTCTTGCTAATCGCCCTAATTAGGCCCGATTAAGCTGTTTTTCACTTTCTAAACCTTGTTTCTGCCATATCTCCCAAACGGTGTGTCCGTTTGGCTAATGTGACCATCTACGGAAAGGTAGACCATCATCCGGATCTAATGGAAGTGGTTTCAGGTCAAAACTCCTTACCAATCAAAAGTTATGGCCGAAACAAGTTTCAGCTAAGGGAAAAACGGTCATTTAAAAATCAGAAAAAATCATAAACGTGGGAAATGACCTCAATAGTCATCTCCCAAAATTACATGGCTATACGACTTCGCATGAGAAAGAAATATTCTACGATCCCTGGATGCGTAGAATGTGGGTCGTTACAATAATTCCCCAAAAGAGACAAAGCCATAGTAGTAAGGATAAGAACTTGAGCAATACTTTAAAAGCAGCACCAAGCAAGATGTTAACCAAATCCTGATTCAGCCTGAATATTTCCACACTGCGAACCTGGGGGGAAACGAAAGAGAGAAGAGGAAGCAAAAATGGTCAGACATAAAGTCTAGTGGGTCTAGTTACTTTTAGCTAGTAAATAAGTAAAAGTATCATGACAGACATATAAGGTGGATAAGGAAGATAACAATATAAAAGGTAAGTATGATTAGGTAAACATGATAGAGTGTATACGCTTCTCTAATGATTACTCCGCACTAATACTAGTACAACCAGAATGAGATGATCCCAACAACTATCAAATGGTAGATTTAGGCATATGCCCAGATGTACCCTAACTACTACCCTAATCGATCGGCTCCCTACTTCGTAGATACTCTGTACCAGCCCTACAGTAGGAGGTATCACTTCCTAAAGTGGCAACCCTTCGTTGATGTGCTATGGTGTCACAGTCGTCTTATCCCCCTTTACCCGGCCCATGCACGCACATGTCCCCGGTAAGTTTGCGCCGCCCACACTGTCCTCCTTGTTTGGATCTTTTACAATCAGCACAAGCGTGCCCCGACTCCGACCTAGGGCAGAGTCGTCGTTTGACCCCATTATATGTGTTACTGACTGAAACGGGTCCCACACATAATACGATACGAGCTCTCCCCTTTGTTTTTTATCCCTACTAGGATTTCCACCGGTTATGCTTACCGCTAGGTGTCTTTAATTACATAACCTATCATTTCCACAAGTTACACTTACCCAAAGGTGTCTTTAATTACATAACTCCAACATTTCCATAGGTTATGCTTACCTAAAAAGGTATCTTTAATTACATAACCCTATCAAGTTAAGTTTGTAGGCATATATATACATGTTACCCGCCCCCTCAGATTTACTTAACCCACCTACTGTTCAGACATATTTACTTAAACCCTATTCAAGTTCATGTTCATACAATCCCTATGGATTCAACTAGGTTAAGTAATCCAATTCATTACCATGTCCATTTATGGTTATAATGTGCTAGACCTCCCACATTAAACCTACAACTTGCGAATGATGGTTATGCCGGGCGGCTCCGGGCAGACTTCTTCCATAAGTTAGGTTTAACCTCGTTTCAAAGCACATCTCGTATTTATGTACCTAGACCTCTCACATTAGATTCACTACTTGTGGTCGCTAGATATGTCGGGTTGTTCTAGGCAAACTTCCACCACAAGCGTAATCTAACCTTGTGTCTAGGCACAATTACAGTTTCTAATTACTGTAATCCTAGGCATTTCTTTATTAGCCAATTCTTACCTATGTCGTTATAGTTTTCATGCCCCTTTTCCCCAAATATGTTAATAGTGAATTATATGTCCAAATTCATATACATAAACATTATTCAAGTTATGCTAACTTTTCCCTTTTTTCAATTCTGCGCAAATTCCCTATTCACAAGATATGCCCAATTTCGATGTTTTTTCCCTCGTTCCCAAACTAACGCATTCGCATAATTTAGCAGTATGCCTAGGCTCGAAAGTAGTCTGACTATATAAAATAAAAGGGAAAGGGTTAAGGGAAGATGATAGAGGTGATTATTCTCACAGAATTGACATAAACATATAATGGCAAAATGTTGAGATGGACATATAAGAATGGATCTGGTGAGCTTGTGATAAAAATTGGTTCTAACATAGTAGGGGTGCCATAATAGGCATGATTAGATCCAAACAAGGATTTAGATGTCCAACAATTGACAGATCCAAATTAACTACAACATGATAGGTACAAAGTGATCTAAATATTGAATTAGATCTATAATCACAGGTAGATCTAACATGATAAAAGTTAAGATCCAAGCCATAGTTAATTCAGAATGTCATGGGTTTACAAAATATAATAGATCTGATATGATTCAGTCACAGGGATAGATTCAAATTACAGTCATATCATGTTTTACTTTTAGTTATTTAAATCTAAAGGTAACTTAAACTCACAGTGTTCAGATCTAGAACAACAGAAGGAGAAAAGTAGTTGATGAATGACAAATCTACACTTAAATCTCTAACTTTGATTGCAGAAGAAGAAAAGTATTTGATTTAGTCTAGGCTCCGATAGCATTTAGGCCTCCATTGTTTTTCAGTGAAGAAAACAGGAGAAATAGAGCCGTATTTATAGCTGCCATCCCCCAGAACCGACCTGCCACGTCAGCCCTAGGGGGTCAACACCCCCCTTGAGGGGTCGACCCAGGGCTCGACTCCCCTGGCTGGGATTTTTCCCTCTCATCCGAATTTTCGTGATTTGAACGATTTTGAACTTGATTTTGAATTATTGGACCTTTTATTTATATATACATATATATATATATATATATATATAATTATCTTGCGTGTATACAAACTTCAAACCCTCATAACTTCTTCAGGCGATGTCCATTTTACGTAAACCAAATGTCTATCTTGACTAGAATTTTGAGACGGACGCAATTGCGTAGTCCGTTTCCCTTAATTCTGAATATTAAACTAATTATTCTTGAATTTATCCTATTTAGTGTTGTTAAAATTATGAGGTGTAACATTTTTGGCTTCTCTATGCAGGGACTTACCCATTACTCCACCTCAACTTCTCCACCTCCATTTTCTTATACATGAATCAAAATTGTGTTTGTACTCCTATAGTATAAATAGCCCTTTACTACAAGTGGACGAAGGCAAGATCGTTGAATCACTATAATTTTATTGTGCCCTTTGCTTTAATGCATAATTTTATGATCTCTGACCGCTATGGTCTGTGATATATTTGAATTGGAATAATTTGGGTATTAATGACAAAATTTGGAGCTAACATATGTCAAAATGCTATCTGTTGTGTCGGTTTATCACAACAGTTTTGTACCATCCCGGATTTTAGCCTATTTATTTTGAATATTTAAATTTTAAATATTGATTTGAAATAATAAATGAATTTTAGCTTGGGATTTATTGATTTAATAATTGATATATGATTTAATTTCAAAGATATTAAATTACCATAATACGAAATGATAGTATTTGAATTTAGAGTTAAAAAATGAATCTGAAACGTTCCTGTCGATCAATATGAATTCTACATTGAATTAAAACGACAATAATAATAATTTATTATCGATAAATTTGGTTGGTTTGAATTTAAAATATATATTAATCATTTTTAGTTGATATGTGAAATATACAAATTTCGAAGGATCTCAGAATTCAACGAAACCAATTCCGATGGATCCATAATAGTATATTATTATCGGTTTTCAAATTTGGTACCATTTGGATTTATAGTTTGATCATGTGATTATAAAATGCATAGAAATTTATTAAATCAAAGTATATTTAAATTGTCAGTTTAATATTGAAACAATCGAATTAAATTACATAATATGTTTCATTAAGTTTAGAAAAGCGAATGGCGTTGGAAATATCAGTTGTTACAATCAAATAGCGGTTCAGAGTTGTAGGCTATGGGCAACGAGGTATTTTGATTATAAATTTTATGAAAAATCAAATCAAAAATTTATTTAGCCAACCTCTCTGCATAACTTAAATTAAAAATTGCATGACCTACTGTTTTTCTTGAGCAATGAAAATTGCCTCCCAGCTTTGATATCAAGGAGACAGTAAAAACTAATGGTGTGCACTCCTTGTTTTCCCTTAGTAGATATATAAATGAGATGAGTCTCTTGAAACTAGCAAACACTTCAAGCCTCTATCTTCATTCCCTTTCCAGGCAAATGAAAATCGATTTCGTCAATTCAAAGAAAAAAACATGGAAGATTGGAAATAGAAATCGAGGCTTTCATTTATCAATGCAATTGAAAACTTGGGGTTCCTATAGCACAAATTCTCGTTAGCGCCATGATTGGAGAAGGAGGGTACAGGGCTGCGATTTGGGAATAGCAGAAGTCAGTGTTGGTTTGGGTGCAACTATGGAGGAGTTCGATTGTTGAATCTAGAGGTGCGACGATGGGTTTGATTACAGTTCTAAGGAGGTCGATTTTCTGATGAACGGAGCAATGCATCAGGGGAGTTCGAATCTTTGATTTTGGGTGTTTGACAGTCAATCTGGTGGATGAACTAGAGTTCCATGGTTGGATTAAGGAGTTAAATTGAAGTGGGATTATCGCTAATATGCAGGAGAGGATTTCAGCTTTGTGTAAGGGTGTGATTGGGTGGAAGGACGATGCATTGTCAGAAGAGGCCGACATCGTTCACAAGCAGACTGGAGTTTGAACTAGTTAGAGTGTGGTAATGAGATGTAGTGGGGTTTGAATGAGGGTGCAGTAAAGATAACAGTTGAGTTCGATTTACAGTTGTATGGTGGAGTTGTCTGGTTATAGGGAAGGGCTGATGGATTGGAGAACATTTAGGAGTTGGTTTTTAGTTTTTTGATGTAAAGAGGAGATCAGTTTTTGGGTGCAGGTTACTAAAGGAGTTTGGACTGTGATTTAGATGGTGTGATTTGGGAAAATGTTGTGGAGTTCGGCAGTGGGTATATCGAGAAAGGGTGGAGCTTATGGCTTGAAGGAGGGCAGTGATGTTTAAGGTATGAATTTATTCAAGATAGGTAATCAACTTAAATATTTATCATGGTGGAATGGTTGTAATTTATTTTTAATTAACAAATAATGATTAATTAAATTAGTATTAAGCTTATTAAAAAAGTAAGGTATATCCTTTTCATAAGTAATTTTGTAAAGATAGGTAATTAAGGTGTATAATAGTGATTAGATTTAAATTAATTTTATCATATGATAGTTAACGTATAAAATGTATACAATTGTTAGACCAAAAAATGGTCCTAACACCCAATTTATCATGTTTTGTAGAGAATAATGAAGAATCATAATCTAAAAGCATAGAAAAGCAATCAACACACGAGATTTATAGTGGTTCGGTATTAACAAGCCTACATCCACTTCATAGTTTCTCAATTCATCCAGAAATTATAATTACAATGAGTATAGACACACAATCACTCGATAACAATGAAAAATGCTTTCCGAATTCATTGATTTTGTCGAAGAAGATCTTGATTCTTCATTGGCAGCCATGGCCGAAATATGTAGAGTTTCCTTAGGCCAAAAGTCCCCTTATATGATGTGTTGTATGTGTATTTATAGGTAGAAATTCGGTTAGGGTTGAGTGGCCACGTGGCAGCTTCAGAGTAAATCTCGGAAGTAGTGGAGAACATGGGGAAATGGTCTTTAACTGCCCAGAATTCGGTTAGGGGTAGAGACCCGATCCGGTTGGCCCGATCCGGATAACCCGATCCGGATGACCCGATCTGGTTTACCCGATCCGGATGACCCGATCCGGTTTACCGGATCCGGTTTGGTTGGTCAGAAATATTCGCTTTAGCTTGATCCGAAATGGTGGAATCCAACCCGAAGCTTATATGCACAGAAATACGAGTTTTCCCATCCTTCGTTACTTCGTCCAAGCAGATATCGATCTTTGGCAGTTCATACTCAAGCCCTGAGTGGCCTTCTTGATAGAGTTCTTCGGCTTTGGATAGTCTGGTCACAAAGCAGGCTAACATTTTGCCCCCAAAGTACATCTTGTTGCAAATAAGATGTGCTTTGAATAAGTCGAGATGAATCTTTTTGGATCTTTTTCTGTATAAATGGCTTGTCATATACCGCATTGCTTCCGTTGATGCTTATCGGGCCAAATTTCATGGCTAGGGTGGTCAAGATGATCAAGTAATCGTTTAGACTTCGTCGAATCAAGAGGTAGAATTCCTTCATCATAGGTCATGCGGTATGTTTGGCTCCCGTGTGAGATCGTACATGTAAAAGTTGATGCCAAACGACGCCGTCTTCCTAAACAAGTCAAGTGCATTACTAAGCTAAGATTTCTTTAATGTATAAGTCAATGTATACAATAGCCGTCCAAGTCATAGTATGGTGTCAGAATCTTCGTATCTTGAGCTAGCTTCTGGACCGTTCGGATAGAGCGCATCAGAGTCGACATATGAATTTGTCATTTTTGCTTGGAATTGGACTATCTCGATATCAGGATATTAATCTAGGACTCCATGATTGCATCTAATCGTAATAATAGTGCATCCGAAAGCCATGATCACTTCAGATTGTTTTATAGTCCCGTGATCACATACGAGTCAGTACGAGATGTTGTTGAAAACATGCAAGCCAATAGCTGGTAGGATTATCACAATTGTAAGGCAGCAGAGGAGTTCATCATACTCTCCATTTGATGCAGTTACAAATCAAGTCTTTGAATTCTTGCTTGATCCGTAATTTCGCTCACTTGGATGGTCGGGATGAATCACGTCATATTCTAAAGATATAATGTATATGTTCTGAATCATGCATTGAGTCAGGGTCATGTTTAAAGTCAATCTGTCGGTTGAAGTTGATGTTCCTAGCATTAGTGGAGGACGAGCGAAGTCAGTGCTTATGCCCCCAGCATTGTTGGGGGTTATGATAGGTCAATCGGACATCCAATCTTTTAGCCTTTATACTTTTTTCTGCCGCATCGGGTTAGATATGTAGGTTCAACAATCTTAGTCACCCTGTGTCGTTATGTGCACATTCCCAAGTCATCAAGGGTTGGAGATGTATATGCGAATGGTCGAATCACATTCGCGTTGGGGTCAACCCATCTGTTTAGCCAGAAAGCAGTGATCGCCTTATTGAGTATATCAGCAAACTTAGATACTCTCCTCGCATCAGCTGTGGAGTTGAGTAAGCTCGTCAATCTTGCAAGCGAGCGAACGTCGTTAGTGAGTTATTCGAGCTCCTTCGTTCACGCTTTGGCATAATCCGAAATAGCCATCATAGTCTTGTTGAGTCTATCTCCCATACTTGGTTCCATTAAGCTTGACAATCAAGACCGCGGGCCCGATTAATGACATTGGTCATTTCCAGAATTGTAAATTCCTGTTAGTCTTTCCTGGGGCTTTTCTTTTCCCTTTATTATTTCAAGAGTCAGATGGTGCTCCATTTTGTCGTGAAGACATTGAGATCATCCATTTCAACATTAGCACACTCTTATTGCACGAATCTGTCTGTCTCAAGATAGGATTTTCCAACGTTTCTAGGATAATCTCATGGTAGAGAGATACCGAGGTTTGTTTCAGAGGTGAATCCGCCAAGTCCTCTTGGTGGGTCTCGATGCAAAGAGATTTTGAGGTTTGAGATATCCAGAATACCGGATACTACAGCAATCAACGCCATATATGGTCCAGGTCGATTTATCGATACCACTGCGGTGTTGAATCTTTCAAGGAATGCATGCAGGGTCTCACCTGATCTCTGTTGAAGCATCAATTAATGTTGCCAATTTGGCCCTCATCTTTGAGAAGTTGTCGCTAATTACCTAATTTAGCGCTAGTGCCCCCGGTATGAAGTCTTAAATTGGGTGGAAGCCGGTTTCTGGCTTCTTGGTTGCGCATAGGTAATAACAGTCAATCAGGCTTCTGTTTTTTAATTCTGGATGGTGATCCGCTACTTGGATGTATGCAGGTTGTTCTTGAGGAGCCATTCTTCTGCATATAGTCTGGGTTATTGTGAAGCTCAGATAATCGTAAATGTGCCTAAAGCTGGCAGATAGTCAGATGATGATGTTCGAAGCTCTTATCCTGTACTCCCCATCCATGGGGATTTTACTAAACGGTGGTCATCAAATCCACGTATTCTCTGAGTTCATACTCCCTCATCGAGCTGTGAGTTAGAGTTTGATAGAAAATGATTTATTTGTGTCCAGCTCATGTTAGTCCTTGGTCTCCCATCCAAGCTTTGAGGTTCGGAGTCGGATGGCAATGAAGTTAGACTATAGCTTTCTCGAATGCTCTCGTCTTCCCCTACATGGGGAGCCTCATGTTAAGGTTGAGCTGGATTTTAAACATTCCTCCGAATTGGAGCAAAGGTTGGTCGGGCTTCGTTTAATTTTTCGGTGGTTCTTGCATATCCATCGTTTTCATCCAAAATGTTACAGTCGGAAGTTGCATGCTACAAATGCCTGGGAGGAGGTTGGTTGCATCTTGTTTCATTAAAGACGACTATGCCAACTTGTCCTAGGGTCCCATATGATCTGGACCATGGAGCAGGGAGTGTTTGAGCCAAGTTCGTTGTCGCTTGAATTTCCATGGTGCTCGCTCCAGCGAGTAAGCCGTAGTTATTCGGCCTTCCATCTATCCAAGTAAAAAAGTTATCCATCATTTTCTGTCGTTTCCAGAGAAGTTTGTCTCACTGAGCCATCTGAGTTCTCAAATCAGCGAGGGTACCATCTATTTCATATCTAGCTTGACATGCTGAGGGATCATTGCAAGAAGAAATTTGCTGACTTCCTTCGTTCCAAGTGCCTTTTGCGCCAATATCCTCAGCACGGAAGAAATTTCTATCTTCCTTCTTCTTAGCCTTTGAGTTTGAGTGTCAGGCAATTTGCCTCCTCGCAAGTTAGAGGTCAAAGTAATGGCGTCCTCCTTTATATGGGGTCTTTCAACCGGGAATTCGGTCTGGACTAGCAAATGGACGTTCATTCTGCATCCATTTCATGGTCCTCAAGCAGCAATGTGGCCCCAGTCCAGGGGTAATGGCGAAAGGTCGGTAGTTGTATCACCTCCCATTCAAATTTAGACATGGATGCATGGAAAAGAGACATTGCTTTATAAGCTATTGTGATTGAGTTATCCAAGTGCTCGAGTTATCACGTTTTCCATTCAACGTATTTGCGAGGTAGCACTCGTCGTTGCACTTGGGCTATGGCCAGTCACACATGGGTGTGTATGTTGATTTCATATATCACTCTTAGGGCCTCCTTTCGGTCATTGCCTTAAGTCGTGTGACACGTCATTGAACAATTCACTCTCAAGGCCTCCTTTCTGTCATCGCCTTGAGTCTCCTGAGAAGTTTATCATTAGGCATCAATGTCGGCCTTCTGGACGTAGCCCATTGTTTGTTTTCCACCGGCCTGTTGCGGTTGTCGCGTGTGCGGCGCTCGCATTCTTGTGTTGTTATCTTGTACAAGCCTGCACTCTGTAAACAAAGCAAATCTCTAAGTAATAGGTAATAAAGCACATCACAATCAAGCAAGGGTCCCAATTCAGAATCCCTGCAATCAAATAATATCTAGCAAATCATATAGAATTTATCTAAAGGGGTGATGTGTGTATGCCCCCAATCAATCATGAATAAAGTGCCTGCCCAGGGCTTGTTTGGGATTGATTAGGATCGACAGTGCATTGCCCCTCATGTCCGGACATGAAGGGTTCGGGCTCAGCTTTCACTCTTGCCCCCGGTACTACAGCAGTGTAGGAGCCCTTTTATGGCATTTAATCAACATGTCTTTATACTCTCCTGTCGTATGCCCAGGATAGAATTCGAACTCAGCTTTCAGTCTGCTCCCCGATCCTTCAGCAGGGTAGGAGTTCTTGCGGTGCCAGTCTTTGGCGCCTTTATACTCTCCCGTCGAATGCCTAGGGTAGAGTGGAATCAAGGCGGTCTTTTAATCGTGGTGCACCATCACGCCTTGGGGACGTCGTCTTCCCGTCCTTTATACTCTCTCTCGAATCATGAGAGTTAGAGTTGTCCAGGCGAACAGTCGTGTCATTCGCCTTGGCGCTCCTTCTTCAATCTATTTCAAAGACTAGGAGTCTGCCGTCTCGAGTGTCGTTCTCAAACTCGATTTTAGTCCTTACTCCACGCTTCACTCTGGCGGATGGAGCTTTTCGGGCAAGCGGTCGGATCACACTCGCCGAGGCGCTACCTCATAATTCCCGATTCATGGGTAAAGGTGGTTGTTTGCAGTAATCAAGTCTCTCTCATCCCGTCAACTCGTGGGATGAAGTTTGGTCGAATCTGCAATATTGTCCTTTAAATGTTCTCTCAAATCATGAGAGCTAGAGTCACGGATCAAGTGATCTTTCAATCATGGCACACCCATCACCCTCGTCCTAGGTTGGTACTTCTATCCAATCTCTGAGGATTAGAGTTAGTCGGGCAAATAGTCAAAAGACGTTGGCCAAAGCTTTGCGTTCCTCCGATCAATCTATGGGAGGAGTGATTGGCACCAAACTTCGGGTACCTGCATCATTCATATCGCATGAGTTATTCATGTCCATAACTCAGGAAGCATGTAAAAGTAAATTGTATGATTGAAAAGTAAGCATATCAAGGGGCAGTGCTGCCTCCTTTAACGGATCGAGCCATGTAGACGGTCGAACTGCATCCATCCGGAATCGGATTCCGACGTTGAACGTCAATGCACAATTATCTTGAGGTCTGCCACGTGTAAGCCAATGAGTGGATGGTCACCTCGGATCCATCTTAAGCTATACAACTTCTCTCAGGCGAAGGACGTGGCTCTGTAAACGAGTAGTTCAATCAGGCTCGTTACGGCAATGCTCCATAATTCTTCCTGTAGGTGCTCAAAGTTTGATCGGTACCAGATTCGGGGTACCTACATCATTCACATATAAATTCATCTGAGTTAGTTACATCAATAACTCATAAAGCATGGAAATATAAGAGTCGTGGTTAAAAAGTAATCCTGTTAAAGTAATGAATATCATTCTGTGCGAAGATGGCATTGCACGCTCTTTGCAGGTCCATTTTTCCTCACTACATCTCTGTCAAGGGATGGCTGTCAAAATCTTTAGCTGGTGATGAACTTCTTTTCAAACCGTTGTGGGGTGGCGGTCCTGAGAATGAACAGACCTTGATTGAGGACTTGGAGTGACAAAGGCAATTAGGTAAATACTATAAGCGAATGACGAGGTCGCATCTTATTTGAATCGCCTTCTTGCCTCCATGCTAAGGGCAAGGATTGAGTATAAGGGAGTCATGGCTGCTAGGGGGATAGTCATATCTCATCCATCCGCAGATATGCCTTTAGTCCCACGTTGGGAATAAGATCTAATGCACAGATAATCAATCAGCATCCAGGCTTAAGTGCTCTAAACCTTTAACTTGCCACCTCCATCGAGTAGCATCTCCTAATTAGCTAAATAGCAGGCTCTTCCAGTAACATGGTCGCCATGGACCATTCCCATTCCATCTTTCATTAGGAATTTTAGCAATAGATACCAGGGTGCAATGTAAGCTCTAATCGCCGCTAGAGCTGGTCAGTTTAGACCTTAGTCAGATAAACTTGACTACAATAGCATGGCTTCCAAGGCTTGAAGTAATGTTCATGTTTTCTATCACAATTTATGTATGAAGTCGAGAGCTAACGGTCGATTCATATTTGTTTTGATCTTGAACTCTCATCTCTTGACAAAGGTCATATGGTGACTGGTGAGCAGTCAAGTTGCTATCATCCGAGCAAAGATTCATATGTCAATCATGGCCTACAGGGGTTCAGCTGTTACCTATCGCTGGGCACCAAAGTATGTTGACCTAACCCTTATTCGATGGAAATCAGTCTTCCTCAATGCGATTGACAGCAAATAGCCATTGCAAAGGTTAGCTAAGTTCTTCGGGAGGTGAGACGCAGGACATTTTATTCATCACATCATACAATTGAAGTGTAGCTTTGGGATGTTGGGATCCTTAGCTGCTTTCTGGTATCCCACTATTGACAATCATGGTCACTAAGATCATATGAATCATCTTTGAAGTAGTGTTCGAACTGTTCTATATAACCGTCATTCGATGCTCCGCCGATTGGACAGGTTTAAGTCATATAAATGGGATGGTCACTACTCATTAGGGAACAACATCAGTTACATTGCTGAAATCTACACTATCGGAGTTCCAGAAGATGAGGCTACTATTAGACAATCATTATCTCGTATACTGTCATTGATAGCAAGCTAAATCTGACTGACAGCTCCTCCCATTGAATGGCATCGGCAAATAGAGGCTATGGCTTTTGGAGGAATCCTAGTCGTTGCCATTTGGTTGTCATATTCTTTGACTATCCACCTTATCTTCATTAACAAAATTTGATGACTATTGTTGGTCAAAATATACGTCGAGCCGAAGGCGAGCCGTGCTCCGAGCCGAAGGCGAGGCCGTCAGCGGGTCCGGGCGCAGCGCCGGCGGGGGTCCGGGTCCCCGCAGTCCCGGCGGCGATCGACCTAGCCGGTTAGGCCGAAAATGTGGGCACCGCACGATTTTTTCGATTTTGGAAGATGGAGCCTTTTCTGAAATGATCTTAAAAATGTATTTTTTCCAAAAATAGCTGTTTCGGGTTGGATCGGATCATCCCTTCAAATTACGGATCGGGAGTGCCTTTAGGCTGGGTCGGATTATGGATGCACCATCAGTAACATTCATTTCCTCGGTTCGGTTCGGGGCACCCTCTTTGGTTCGGTTCGGGGCACCCTCTTCGGTTCGGTTCGGAGATGCATCATTGGGTCAGGTCGGGGTATCAACAGCAACTGGATTCGAGTCCTGCTCAACAAGTCGGGTCGGAGCACTGTCCCCGGGTCGGTTCGTGGTGCCACTCCTTTATGGCTCGGGTCGGGGGTACACATCCGATCCGATGATAAAGCTTGCCAGGAACTTGAATTACTTGGCTCTCATTCGAGGTGATAGGGGATCGGGTCGGATTGAGGTGTCAGTATCGGGTCGGTTCGGGTCCGACCCGACCCGGCCACACCTGAACCAGTGACTGGAACGAAACCTGCAACCTGCTTGTCATCTTGTTCTGTACTCACTTCATTTCTGCGAGAAGCCCGTTGCTTTTTATCTTTTCTTGTAGGCATGGAAAACGTGGATTATCTCTTCCGATTTGGTGATCCAAACAATAGAATAATAATCCAAAAAGCTGAGGATTCAATCTTCTCAGTGAAAGCACCAAAATGTTAGACCAAAAAATGGTCCTAACACCCAATTTATCATGTTTTGCAGAGAATAATGAAGAATCATAATCTAAAAGCATAGAAAAGCAATCAACACACGAGATTTATAGTGGTTCGGCATTGACAAGCCTACATCCACTTCATAGTTTCTCAATTCATCCAGAAATTATAATTACAATGAGTATAGACACACAATCACTCGATAACAATGAAAAATGCTCTCCGAATTCATTGATTTTGTCGAAGAAGATCTTGATTCTTCATTGGCAGCCATGGCCGAAATATGTAGAGTTTCCTTAGGCCAAAAGTCCCCTTAAATGATGTGTTGTATGTGTATTTATAGGTAGAAATTCGGTTAGGGTTGAGTGGCCACGTGGCAGCTTCAGAGTAAATCTCGGAAGTAGTGGAGAACATGGGGAAATGGTCTTTAACTGCCCAGAATTCGGTTAGGGGTAGAGACCCAATCCGGTTGGCCCAATCCGGATAACCCGATCCGGATGACCCGATCCGGATGACCCGATCCGGTTTACCCGATCCGGATGACCCGATCTGGTTTACCCGATCCGGTTTGGTTGGTCAGAAATATTCGCTTTAGCTTGATCCGAAATGGTGGAATCCAACCTGAAGCTTATGTGCACAGAAATACGAGTTTTCCCATCCTTCGTTACTTCGTCCAAGCAGATATCGATCTTTGGCAGTTCATACTCAAGCCCTAAGTGGCCTTCCTGATAGAGTTCATCGGCTTTGGATAGTTTGGTCACAAAGCAGGCTAACAACAATGTTGTAACAAGCATACATATTTCATACATCAACAGATTTTGACCAAACGAAGTGCATTGAATTTGTATAGGCGAAGGCTAGTGTATGAGTCAAACTAGAATAATTTGAAGCCGATGATATGGAAGTTAACAGGATATTCGGCAAAGTTAAAAATCAAGGTGAGTAAACTCACTTTTTGATTCGATTATAATTTATTATAATTGAATTTTTATTTAATAAAAATATTTATATGCTATTGGTTGATTACTTAGTTGCATTGCAGTTTATTGACAAATTGTGATTAGTATATATATATATTAGTTATTTAGGTTTGGTGGTTGCGGCTATTATATATATTGGATATTTTCCTGCAGTACCATTAGTGGATACCTGCACTATCGTTAGCAGATGACCCTACCGCCCCACAATATATGAGTGAATAACCTTCAATACCGCGATATCCTGCCTTGAAGCAGAATTGGTATTATTTATGTTGTCTGACATCTGTGAATGCAGGAAAACAGGCTGGAGGGATCCTATTGGATTCCTCAAAATTTATTATTATTGTCTACCTGTTTATATACGCGTGATGTGTTGAATTTGATTAATGGTTTGTGTTTGGATGTTGAATATCACTAGCCCTAGATATCGATATTTAAAAATATCATAAAAAGGGAATTTTAGATTTGAAAAAGAAATTTATTTTCAGAAATTGAAATTGAATTTCGAATTGGCTAGGAAAATATTAGCTTGTTTTGAATAATAAAAACAAGTAGTTGTACTTATGAACGATGTTTATAAATTATCATCGGATAATTTAGAATGTAAATTCAAGTATGATTTTTTTTAAAAGGGAAACTTTATTTTTCCGAAATGGAATTGGATTTCAAATGAAATTTGAAATCGAAAACTTGTTTTAATATTTAAAATAAGAAGCGAAATTTATAAACGATATTTTTAAACAAAGAAAAATAATATTATTCGATAATTTGAAATTTTAATTCAAGTATGAATTAAAAAAAGTGATCTTGGAGTCGTTTCAACAAACGATGGAATTTATTCCACTGTTCGGAATGTAAATTGAATTGAAATAAATCCATATGGATTTATGATTTGAATTCGGCAATGTCAAAAAATTTTAGAAATGAAATTATTTTTCAGAAAAGATATGGAAATTGTTTTAAATAAAAATCTAATATGAAATGGATTATAGGTTCATATATAAATAATAATAAATAAATAAATGAGAATCGAGTTCAAGTGGATTATTAAAGTGGAAAGTTGTCTTTAATATAAAACAAGGAAGTTAATTTACAAACAAACTTTATAAATGTGATGAAGAAATTTTCGTCTGATAATTTAGAAATGCTTTTTTCCAAAGCGAATATGGCCTATAAAACCATATTTTTAATAGGCTAGAAGCTGAGATTTAATCGAGATTTGTATTATAAGCTTTATCTATCTCAAGATAAGAACGTTGTCGGTCAAGGTCAGAGAGGTAAATAAAATACCCCAACTTGAACGACTTCACTTTTATCAAGGGATGATATTAGTTTGTAATGGTGAAGGGTGTTGAATAAATTGATTTTCCCCGTAAAGGAAACTTATAATTGGAATACGATTATATCGAATTGTTATAATATAATTTATGTCCAAAGGAATTGGAATTTAATATAGAAGTTGGGTCGAGAATAATTTATAACTGAGTATGAATTTTGAATAAAGAAATCAACGATTTTGGAAAATCGAGATGTTTAATATTTGGAAAACTGATTTAATTTATATTTAAATATTAGAGAATGGAGTTGGAATTCATTTATAAACGAAGTTTTAAATGTTTATATTTAATTCAATTAAAATGGACCTGTCGCAGCGCGGTAGTTCGTAATTTGACGATTCAAACTTCAACTATGTATATAAAGCTCAATATAAGTCGAAATTCGATAAAGCAAGAAATGGCCGGACCTATTTAATAATAGTTTTCCAATGGAAGAGGAAAATTTGGGTTTCATTTTATAGATTTTGAGTTATGTTAAAATCAAATTTTCAAAACAAAAAAAAAAAACAGCGCCATAATAGTTTTCAAACCATAACGGTTTAATTAGTAAAACAAAAGGATTTTAAGTGAATAAAATCCAATTTTTCATTAGAAAAATCCAGATTTGAGTTATGAAGTAAATATGAACTCAAATTCAGTAAATGGATTGATTTTTGGAACGAAAATCAGATTTTTAATTATCGAATGAAGTTAACTAATTTCGAAAGAAATTAGTTAATATGGCTTGATCGAACTTAGCATTTGTTAGGTAAACTGAATTTGTAAATTGAAATTGGGAATTCAAATATGGAACATGAATTGGAATTTGGAAGCAAACAATGAGTTTGAATTTGATTTGTGTAAAAATGAATATAAATATATTTGAATGTGAGATTTTCAAAATTAAAAATAGAATAAGCAAATAAGCTAATTTGAGAATAAATTAGCAAATTGAGATAAAATGATTAGATTGATTGAAATAAATTGGAAATAGGTGAATATATGTTAGACAGGTAGGAGATGAAGAGCATAAAGACTATAATTTGAGTGCTCGACAAAAAGGTACATGTTTCAATTTCCATGTGAGATTTTATGAGCCTGTTAGGAAAGCCGCTGGGCTTTTTGATTTTCTTTTTGAATGGAAATGGCCTAGAGAGACGAGTTAGGGTTTGAGCTATTGACCGGTACAAAGGAGATGCTGGCGCGATTTTCCGGAAATTTAAGGAGTTAGAATATTTTTGTGAAATTTGATAACTAGAAATCAAACTGATACCACACTTGATATTTTCCTTTTAACAAAGCTTGATCATTGAATCTGATTTAATACTTGATTGATTTTGCTTGGACTGATAAGAACAGTTGCTATTGTAGAATTCCCTTTGAACAGATACTATACTCTGATTTTCTAAAACGTTTGAACTGATGCTATATTATGATCTTGAACAAATCAACTTATACTATGCTTTGGTAATTTGGCATTCGGCATGTTTGATAATACAATTTTCGTTGACCTTTAGCTTGCCATGTCTTGGAATTTTTGAACTGATATTTCACTCGAAAATTGAATTGATAAGAACAGTTTCTTTATTTGATCACGCCATCTTTTTGTAAATGCTGGATCATTTGTCTTGGTCCTGGCCACTTTAGTTTTGACTGCAACACTTTTGTTTACTTCATGCTCGAACCTGAAACTTGTGTCATGACCTGTATATGCACCATTGATCTAGCAGTCATGTAGATTTCCATTTCTGTTTGTATAAAGTGAGCTGATCATGCCATGTGTATTGTTGTATATTTATGCATTTGTGTTCATCAATATTGCTTCCCATCTTATCTGCACTTGAACTACTATGTACTTGCTTTACTTGCTTAAGAACATACACTATACTTGATAATGTATACTTCACTTGTACCCTGTTATCCTGGAAAAATTTGTCGAGTAACTGCACCATGCTTTCACCCTAGTTTTGCTTTACTGCCATGTTTCTTGTAGTTGAACTGATACCATGAATTTGAAAAACTTCCGCACTAATGTGTAATTGAGCTTCATCTATATACATGCTCCACCTCCAATTTCTGTCTTGCTTATATGCTTGTATACATGTTTGCATCTGGTTCACTTGACACTGTAAATGTACATGCAAACATATATGCACTTGCTTGTGCTCTGTAGCTTGCATCTGAGTTTACTGCTGCTCCACTTCATTTGTGTATGGCTTGTTCATGTTTCATATGCACTGATCACTTTGCTTTGTCCCATTTCAGTTTGTATTGCTACTTGTATGTACATCCTAAAATTTCACTAGCATGTAGTTGAACATAATCTGACCATTATTGTTGCACCATTCTATAGCTGATTGTTCCAACATGTATGAACATGTGCTTGTGCCATCTTGCTTTAGACATTTGAGTTGCACGACCAATGTTGTCTTTTGCTAGATCACTTGTCTTGGCTGTTTGGCTCCATATCATTGTTGTTGTCTTGCCTCGACCATTTTGAGTTGTTTTCTCATGCTCTTGAGATATTTTCATGTGCAAGTGCACTGAGTCGAGAAGGTCCACATGGCTACTCCTCAGTTGCTCGCTAATTGGCGAGGCAGTGCACACATGTATATTTATACATGTGTGTACATGCAGTCATCAAACAATTTTTCCTAACACTGCATATCAGACCAAGTCTAGAAAAATGATGAGAAATACACCGTAATTATGAGGCAAATAAAATTTAAAAATATGTTTTAATTTGTTTGTATTGAATTTTATTTTTGTTGCAGTCTACTGTGTGTGTTCTTCTGTATGTGATAGGTATGCACATGATGAACTTGATTGGAGCACGTGAAGATTCAGAAGACTAAAGACAGAGTGTCGGTGTGTGTGTATATGTAAATATACTGAGTGATGAGTGATGTATGTAATGAGGAATCTGTGTATATGAAAACGATTATAGACGTGAATAAAATTGTACTGTTATTTGTAATAAATAGATTTGATTGAAATAAAATATTATTTTATTGTGTTCAGTTCAATCTGTCTATTTTGATTTGAATTCCTTCAATATTACAATTTCATGTATGATGTGTCATGTCAGAAATATTCAAACATATTTAAGTGAATGGTAAATAGCGGAGTAATAAATAGTTGTACTATTTGAATGTTTGAAATATAATATTTATATTTAAATAAAATACAGTATGAATATATGAATGTCTGTACAGTCGTATTCTATTTAAATATAAATATTATATTCCTGTCTGTGATGTATATATAGAACAGTACAGTAACAAACACCTTAAAATAATATTTATTTGGTTGTTATCATCAAACAAAAATCATATAATTGTGTATACAACTACGTCATATACAACATGGAACACTCAAAGTGAACTATTTTCCATATGAGCTTGCATGATGTTTTTTCAACTCAGTTGAGATTCCTTCCCTATAAAAATTTGCATATAAATTAGACTAATACCTAAATTTGTTATCAAATATAAATTTAATGATGTTTATAATAAAAAGCATTATTATTTATGTTGGTTTTTCTTGTAGTGGCAGTAGCTAGCTCTCTATGTATATTCTTTACAAAGTAGAAGGATGCATCTTCATGTTTTAGATGACACAAAAACAAACAACATCAATTTTGAAAAAGACAATATTTTTCTTCAAATTACTACTCTGCTCCATAATTGAGGTGCTTCTGCTTTTTGAGTCAGACACATGGCTTAGACTTCAGATATTGAGGGACTTTTTTATTTTTATTTTCTGAATTAGTATATGGAAAATTTATATGTTATAGTTATGATATAGTAGACATGATTTTTGAAGTGCTGAATTGGTGAAATTTTGTGGTGTTGAAACGGTGGCATGTAAGTGGTGTTAGGATAGCCATATTTATAACCGAGTAAAGAAGTAATTTGGATTAAAGGGAATCAGTGCTATGTCTTGTAAATGTAAGTACTGGTGCAACTCTTATTGAGCAATGCAACTGTAGGTTCAACCAAAACTGCTAGCGTGTTATTTACAATAGTGTCTAATGGTCCAAAAATATTTTTGAACTGAAATAAGCTTTTACTAAAGCTACTGCCGGTTCTTTGTTTGATAATTTTTGAAAGAATAGCCTCGATGCTTCAACAAAGGAACTTAAATCCATGATTTTGAAGAAGCGGTTCAATTTGCAAACTTTATTTGTTAAGATTACATATTCGAATCATGATATTTACTAGAATACTACTCTATTTATCATTACTGTGGCAATATTATGGAACTAAGGAATTGCATACTATTGTAAAATTAAGGATTTGCATTTATAGAATCCTGATTTACTCTATATTATTCTTATTGGTCAAGTTCTTAATTGATAACTAAAATATGCAAGTCCTTAATTGGTCATATCTTTTACTTAAAGCTCCCTGGGTTCAGGGAAATACTACGACACTACCTAACATGCACAAGAAAGTTGGGAAGAAAAGTACCTAAAGCTCTATAGGAGATCTAGAAATCGGTTGAAAAACACATGAATGCATACCTAAATATTGACTTATGTTTTCAAATTGTTGTGGACAATTTCTACCCTCCTTGTTCACAGCCTGAATTTGCCATGGGACTACCACCTCACTCTGCTCATGGTTTTCTGCTATATTATTTCAAAATGATGTTGATTCCTTGAAATCAAACATAATGGAAAATATGTGTGACTTAAACCTTTGTCCATCTCTTCTCTCATCAACATTGAGGATTATATGGAGATAGTTAAAATGTAAAGTACAAAAGCATTATACATAGAGAAGCGGTGAGCAGAAATGGTATAAGTATGCCAGTAGTACCGGTCATAGGTCCATCTTTGGAGGCAGTGGTCGTTTCTGCTCTACCTTTGGTTACTATTGAGAGCTCTGCAGTGTTCCAAAGGATTAAATATAGAGATCTTATAAGGTACCAGCAAAGCAATTTATTTTGGGTATATTGTGCAGCATGTTGTAACTGGTATATTCATACATTCTACATTCAAGTGTTGTACTCAATACTCCTTATGTATTTAAATAAACTATAAACTTGCTAAGATATTAAAAAAAAGTTGTACAACTAAATCTGTATTGGAGAATGAAAAGGGAAAATATTACTAGCCAAAAGTGATTAATTTTATTAAAAGATGAGAAAAAATATTTACCTAGGTAACAAGATTTTGTTTGGGTTTAGGCTTGGTTAAGTTAATTGCTCTCCTCTCACTGATAAGTTCCAAAACACTACCTCGAAATTATATATAACAGATTTTATAGTCAATCGACTTGTCAATGCATATCCAGGTGCACAATATCCGTATGTTCCCATAACTCGAGTAGACACATGACTCTTAACGCCATTGTGTCCTAGTTTAGCCAATCCAAAATCTGATAGTTGGCATTATATCCTTCCACAAGTAAGATATTGGAACATTTCATCTCTTGATGTATAACTTAAGGGTTAGCTTTATCATGCAAATACTCTAATCCCTTGGCGGCACATGTAGCTATTTTCAAACGTGTAATTTAGTCAAGTGGTTTCTTATCCGACTAAGTCATATATCAAGAAGAATATTATTATTCTAGTTTTCATGTCATAGTCATCTTATAATATTTATGCCATAAAAGGTGAATCAAATGATAGAAAATAAAGAGAAAGTATTTTGCCACTAAATCTCACTTAACACTTATAATACAATAATATTTCTTCATAATTTAACAAAGTTATTTGAGGGGTTAAAATAAAATACTTATGCAAACAATGATCAAAGAATAATTTTAAAACTCTAATCTAATCAATATGGCAAGGAAGAATAATGCTTTGAATTGAATGGATGGGATATAATGTAAAAGATAAATGGCTGTCAAGACTTGGCATTACTAAAATATCAAGATGAGTCATTGAGCAACTATGGTTCAATAAATTTAATTTTTTTAGAATTTATGCTTTCAAGGATACGTATTGAGAAAGATATCAATTAAATTGAAGTACTTTACTGCATATACTTCATGAATATTAATTTAGAATAGAAAAGAAGGTTTAATACAGGTACTATTATATCATTCTAATTTAGAATAAATAATATAATGGTAAATTCTTATTAGTATAATATCCACCTGATATTTGATAACATTGTATTACATTTTACAATGGACTTATTTCACATCTGCGCATTGCATAAGCAAAGCACTAATAAAAGAAAATAACCCAAAAGCTACAAGAAACTTAAAACATTTTCACACAAGAAAATTACCAAATACTGATGGATTATATACCATAAATATGGTTTTCGACTAATCCAAGTGGCATGTACTAGGACTAAAAGACTTTTTTCACCTTCAGCGCAATAGCTAATCAAATTGGCGTGGTTGGGACGATGAAGCATACTTAACATCGTTACTGTCAACTATTTAGGAATTATAAACAGTGACAACTGAAGAAATAAAAAAAGGAAAGGATGTGACAACCCTCATATAAGCAGCGAGCAAGTTCAGAAATAATGACCCAATTTTGTTTTATGTAACATGATGTTAAATTATTTAAAACATATTCTGGCATTATACCTAAACTGGCACTCTCATAGGTAGTCATAAATGAAGACTTTCGTTAATTTATGGATCTACATTTTTCTAACTTTAACTCCATTTCCAATTTTGAGGTATAGACTTTAGAAATAAAGTACAAAATACTTCTCCCTTAATTCAAGAAATAGAACTACATAAACTAACCTATGTGTTTATACTTTATACCATCTAAATCATCATAAAGAACATGATTGAAAAAACATTTATCATAACTAAAATATAGTTCAGACAAAATAATCGTAACATGATCCATGTATCAGTTTACAAAATTGCCTATCAACGTAAAATGAATTAGATTTATTGGTTCACTCAACCTTATCCGTTAACTTATGATAAGCAGTCAGAAATCTTCACAAATATCAATTTGCATAAAATGGAGATGGACAGTTCCATATAAAAAAATTACAGTTTCATTGCAATCGATTGATATAATAAAATACATATAGTTATTATGATAGATAGATATTTAATAAAAAGTACATTTGAAAGAGAAAATACCTGTAACTGTGATGAGCAAGTATTTATATCACAAATCTTAAATGGCTTTGAAACCAGCCTCTCTCGTTGCCTAACTTCCTAAAGAGTTATTTCACCTTTACAAGACCCCGCTGCAAAAGTAATAATAATTTCAAAAAAAAAAAACCACCTATCCAAATAACACTAACTAGTAATAAGATATATCAGTGTTGTTATGATGAATGTATACCTATAAGGAGTCTATGATGAGAAGGTTAGAAGTTCATGATAGTCACATTTGATCCTTGATGCAGTATGCAAGCAACGGTCCTTGGAAGGTCTTCTAAAGATCTTCCAACTGAGAACGTAAAGAGCACATATTTCCTTGTTTACACTAAGTAAGAAAATATAATACAAACAATGAATCAATTTAGTAGTCTACACTAATAATTATCTTTTAGGGTGTCATCTCATTTACATGAGTAGCGGGTCTTAATCGCTTTAGCTCAAAATCAACATTTTGATAGTCAAACATGCTGATAACATTTTGTGGAGTTCTTGGACGCTTTAGCATAGACGCTAGTAGCACAAAAAATGTTTGATTCTTGAATAATAGAGGCAAACAACTAGAAAAATCACATGAAACATTTGATTATACAAATTCCAAAATTTATATACAGTCTAATGCACCATTCAAATATTGAATATTAAGACTATTAAAGAAATGGGTTATCTAAAATAAGATTTGAAATGTCTGATTTAAAATTTAAGATTTAGGCAATTAAGAATGTCATGGAACATTAACATCAAGCTACCAAAAGGAGAATATAATATTATGTACATCATTGTTTATCCCGTGGATTAAGCTCTAACATGTTAATGTTCACTGAGTTTGAGTTTGAACATATTTGGCTATGCAAAGTATATGACATCCGTTCAAACATTAGAAACCTATAAAGCCATGATGCCATTAAAATTAACATAAATCGCTTCTGGTCCACCGTTAGCTTCGATCCTACCCACCCCTGACCTGCCACCACAACGCTCTCCCCTTACTACAACTGACCCTCCACACGAAGTACACCCCCACCCTAATCCGCAACTAACGCCCCTTACCAATGATTAAGTGGTCGTCATTATTTGCTACAAAGGCACGCAGGACTAGCCCAACACTTCTGGTTGCCCTAGGCAAACTTGAAGGGAAAAAAACACCATGGCTAAAATATAGAACCAACTGGGTGTCGAACTCACACGCATATACCATCACAACAACACTCCAACCACTCAGCTACCAATTCCTTTGTTAAGTATGTTGCCCTGTATTGTTTACATATCACAATTTATAAAAGCACACCGGCTATGTTCTGCTGCCCCTCTCCACCACGCCCTGTGGTGCTGTCCTAAGTGACCGTCTCGGTCGCCTAGGCCTTGGGCCGGGCCTGAAGGAATGCAACGCCGAAATTTTCATACCTCCACCGATAACGTTCAAATATGTAGGGAATAGACTAGTGCCAACGGAGGATATTGTCAAAGCCAGTGTTGATGTGTGGCAAGATTATCTCATTGGATTTTTTCCGGACTCCCTGCTATATTATACGTATGTTGTCATGCAACTGAAGAAAATTTGGAAACCACAAGGACCCATCAAGGTAAAATTCAATGGCATTGTTTTTTTGTTCTTGATATATGTTGTGGAAGATAGGAAAAGGATACTGGAAGCTGACCCCGTTGTAATTAGAAATGAAGTGTTTATAATTAAACAATGGGATATTACAATAGGCAATTCTCGTAGTGGAGTCAAACACATAGCAGTATAGATAAATTTATCTAACCTTCCCATGGTCGATTGTCTAGAATTGGGATTTGTTGGCTTGCAATGCAAATTGATCAATTTATATGCATGGATCAAACTACCAAAACCTTGATAGAATTGGGCACGCGAGATTTTTGGTTGAAATAAATCCTGATAGTGAGCTACCCAGATCCTTTTTTGTGTAATTGAGTGATGACAGTGAACAAGTAGTGGAGGTTAGTATATGTGGAAACCAGATATATACACAAGTTGTAAAGTCTTTGGTCACAAAATAGAGAATTGCCCTATAGTTTAACAAATAACAGTTATGTTGAGGTAGTAAATTATAGTCATAGTATAGAGAAGGCTAGAAAGGTAGGTGAAGTGAATAGTTTGCAGCAGCATGTCGGCAACTTTCGACCTTCTTCTAACCCTATGAAGCAGCCTAGGCAAATGCATGTAAGGAGCAACAATAAAATTCCAGTGCACATAAATAGATATTCCAATAGTTGGAAGAAAGTAGAAAGTAAGAATGACAAAATGAAAAGTGTTGGTATCAAGAATGGACATGGAAGAATGGAGATAAATGATGGTAACAGTTTTGGTGTTCTCAGTAATATATGTGAGGAAACTGCAGTACTTGCTTCTTCTTTGGACTGCGAAGAGGGTGCACTTATGGAAACACTTTAGAAACATGATTTGGCTAATAAGCATCAAGCTATTGAGTGTGATAAGGCAGAGGGGAAACTTGTTGAAGCAAAATAAGTTAAAGAAAAAGGGAAACAGTGTCAGGATCCTGTTGTTTAGGAACATGCTTATCTGACAGTGAGGTGGGAACTGGCAAGAATGAAGCATTGCAAGTTATTATTAATGATGTAAGTGAATTTGAAAGCACCCTTCTTGTAGTGGTGTCGATGTCAATGTGTCGTTAACAATGACGTCCTTACAAAACTGCATTAATTACAGTCTTAAGCCTGGATTCCTTAACAACAGTAGCCCTGTTTTGAAAACAGATAAAAAGAGGACCTCTAAACGTCCTATGAATGTCTCTGCTGCTGCCAATGACCATGAAGCAACCACATTGACCGTTGGATCATCTATATATAATGCCCAAGAAAATACCACATCAAAGATTATCTCCACGGACAAGCAATGGGGTAAGCCCAAGCAGGATCACCGTTACGTACACATCCTCCCTTCTACGGCATATAGACCTAGCCCTTCGATCACTGCTGTTGTTGCTAAAACTCGCTCTCCGGTGATCAAAATCCAAGTACTCCCTTTACGAGGAGTAAGCTCCGAGAGCTTCAACTAAAGTAGCAAGTGTATCGTTTGTGCTGAGTCAGTTTTGGACTCATTGAAATATCCATGTAATGTAATTGTAGTATGTTATGTGATGTATTTGTTTCAGTTCATTTGTAATTTGCTTTATTGTTCATGCTAGACGTTGGTTGTAGCATTTGCTCCCTGCGTGGAGTCTTTTTTTGATACACACATCGTGTATCACGTGTCCCTATTGTATTTATTATTTTGACATAATAATAGTGTTACGAATCACTTTCAAAACCGGTCGGCTTTGCCAAAAGAAAGGCAAGACTTACCACATTTTTTGGCATAACTTGTATTTATGGTTAATTGTTGTCATGTTTTCAAAGACATCTATATAGCCAGACATGAGTATGACACACACATATATACATGCCTATATGCATATAGAGAAAGGAAGGTGGAGGGAAAGTGATGCAAAGTAGTTAATACTTGACCCTGCTATCTAGATATATGTGACTTCTCTTAAATATCAGGAAGATATCTGGGAAATGTCAGCATATTTATTTACAACTTATACAATTATGGTGGTGATAAAATATGTAAATGTCCACATGCAATTGATTTTTACTTTAGCTCTATCTACAAAATATAGGCGTGTCTATTAACGATGTTGAAATGAGTAACAGACACTTTTTTACCTAATGGCCATATTTAACTGACTGCACCGATACTAATATTGCAGGTATATTGGAAATATCAATGTCTACCATTGAAATATCGCTAAATGATACAAAAAACATTGGTTGGCCTCTGATATGATATATCAGTGATATCAATGATAGTTCTGGTATTAACTACTTAGCACATGCACACACACACACACATACGTATACATATATAATCCGCTAGTGAGTGTAATTTTAAGCAAGCATAGACCTTGATTTTGTGCAATGGGAATTGGTGATTCTGAGACAATAGAAGGTTGAACGAAGGAAGAGGCAGCTACATTGACCATCCACCCAGCTAAAACATTGGGGTTCGCTGCGGCTGAAGGAAATGCCTTCATAATAAGAAAATTGATAAACAACGGCAAGTAATAAAATCTAGAAATATAAACAATATAAATGCAACAAATACCCCATGAGGCCCAAGTTGTGTGTACATTGATGTTTCTTTAGGGACACCTCCAAGAGGGACTAGGACAAGAGATGCACGAGCTCCATTCGGAGGGGTGCATGTATGATCAACAAACCAGGTCTTGATGTCTGGATTTAGCATTGGATTTTTATGGAGTTAATGTTTCCAATTCACACTACAAGGTACTACACCTTTGATTGATAAGGGTTCGTAATCTTGAACCTTTCAGAATAGAAAAAGTTAACTTTTCCCTGAAGAGAGGGTTCACTTCAATTAACTTTTTAAGCTCTATTTGCATGATAGTTGTTCATTTTCTCTGCAAAAATTCCTATGAATTAAGAAGCAGACACAGGATTAATAAGCTTGGAATCAAATCTGTGGTGAGGAAATTCCTATTTGAATGAGACAACTAAGAGTAATACCTTGAAATCTGCGTATTACAGATGAGAGCATAGAGCAGGCTATGAACATCCAATAACCGCCGAAAGTGAAATTGATTAAACAACGCACCAATTAAAAATTATTTTATCGTCTGATGACGGTTTCAATTTTCAGCGCAGTGAGGATTGTACGAGCAGAAGTTGATTTTAATTTTAGCAGAAAGTAATAAGATTGGGGAAAGTATCATGCGATGCGCAGTTGAAGATAGTGAGAATGGTGTAGAAGTAAACATGGGAGGCAAAACTACGTACGAAGACGAGAAACACTAAAACTAGGAAGACGAAAATGAAGGAATGTAATTTTGAGGAAGACGGGGAGGGAAGTAATATAGGTTTAGGCGGAAAAATGAAAATAGAGGAGGGAAGTGAAATGCAATAGGAGGGGATTATTAAACGTAATCACTATTTTAGTGAATTATTAAATAAATGCAACCAAACCCCCTAAAAGAAAATAAAAAATCACATTGGTTGTATTTACATATAAAACGCAACCAATGAATGCAACCATATGTATGTTTTCTTGTAGTGATTGCTCTTCTTCAATAATAATTGTAGTCATATAGATATTCTCTCTCTTTCTTAATTTGGTTATTGATTCAATTGTATTTTGTTTATTTTGGCTTTATTTTATTAAGTATAAACAAAATTTTGGTGAATCTATAAAAAGGATGATTGGTTGCAATATTTGTATATTGTTATTATTTCCAATCTATTGCGTTGTTATTTTCAGTCAAATTCGTCTTCAAGTGATTGGATGAAAAAGATATTTTTTTTGGTTTTTTTGTCTTTTCTGATGTGCACAAAACCCCAATAGATTGGTATCAGAGCTCAGATCATCACATATCTTAGAGTGATTTTGGATTGCAGATTTTAGATGTCGGAGATGATGTCATTTCCGAAGATGGCTATTTTGAATGGGAAGAATTTGTTATATGGAAGCCGAAGATGGAGGATGTTCTATACCTCATTGTTTTTCATGATTCGATTGATGGGGATGACAAGAAGCCCTTTGATATGGATAAGGGAAGATGGAAGAAGACGAAGAAGAAAGCAATTGTTTTGTTTCGCCTATGCCTTGATGTTTCGGTTCATGTTTTAAACAATGGTGGTTAATGGCCCGCCTTTTTGCCTGGTTTTTACCGGTAATTAAACCAACTTAAACCGTTCATAAAGACAGATTGTTAGGGGTATTTACACATTTGCACAAAATATAAAGAACTTTTCCATTATCATTAAAATAATATTACATCAGAGTTACAAGAGATACATCAGAGTACATCGATTACACGGTGGAAAAGATACTAAACTCAACAGAAGAATGCGAATGCTCCAAGACATAATAGCACCAGCTAAAAACAGAATCCTGATCCAACCAACTCCAAGACTAAATCCGAGAACCAAACTACGAGGCTGCCCGTATGAAAAATTTTGGGCACCTAGAGTTTAGGTGTGGGAATAATAAATTCCAGGTCAGTCATGGTACTGGCGTGAGAACTCAAAACAGTTGTTTTTAGGGTTTATTTTAAAGTTAGGTAATTCATCGGACCACGCCGCTAATACGGAATAGGTTTACTCCATGTGAATACCAGTACATAGAAATTCACAATGATTTTTTGAAAAATGAATCTAACGTAAGGTCTCACGGCACACACATAATGCAAACACACACATGGGCGAAGTTTATCCTTATGTAGTCAAAAATGCCTTTGATACATAAAATCCTCTTTCAATATTATTACTAGTGCATAGTGTGAAAAATCCTTTCGAAAGTAATGTATTAAAATAGCCAGCATAGGTACCATATACTATACTGACATATGGTATACAATCAAAATCGTATAGGCTCTTAGTGGAGATAGGGTTTCCAATAATGACCAAGCAAAGGAACTTCCTTCCGAACCGAATTTTGAACACCTCTAGAGGGATGTCCGAGGATCAACAGTGATGCTCCTCATGCTAACACAAGGTCGGGTTACCTCTGTAACTTGGTAACTTAGAGTATGCCTGAGTATGTCATCTCCCGGTTGTTACCGACCTTTCCGAGCGTGCGCCAATAACAACCACAAAAGTAGATGTTTTTACCATATAGGTTAATACCTGTGCTCTATACAATAATACATCTTTTATCTAGAAGGAGACAACACCCCATAACCTTGTTGCATTTCTTCCTGTTTTGGCCATTTACCAGGGTGTGTGGCTTGCCAAGGTCATGATATACACAAAGCTACGCTTAAATAAGCCATGCTTTGATCATCCATAGCTCATCACATAACTTAGGAATGCCACATTTTCCATTCACAATGCACCATTGGTTTCTATCAATATACAATCTCTAAGCTCATACGTCTTAGAGAAGAGTGTTAAGCAAGAGAATAAATTCTCCACCACCAAGCAGAGATATATTTAACAGAGATCAGTGCTACATAGTCAGTTACAATGTCAGACACACAATCCATACGAGTCCGTTCTGGGTCTGAACGAAAAACAATCTGGAATTCCTTTACATACATTTGGGCTTCTTGCCACTTAGCTGATGTAAAATCCATCTGCAAACGGGAGCTACCCATTTGAGACATTCGACAAGTCGTCCTTACGATATGAAGGGTTCCGGGTCATCAATACTGTCTTTAATTACTCCACAACGTCATATATTACTTGGACTGGTTCTCAGACATACATCTGATCCCGGTCTTTCCAAATAATAAGGGCAATTTAAAAAAAACACAATTACGGAACATACGGGCTTTCAACCAAATCTCCTTCCATCTTGGATTTTGTTAAATTAAACTTCTTTAAACCCATTCTAGAATTATCTTTAACAAAATTCCATATTTCAACTTTACTCTTTTAAAACACATCCCTTAAATCAAAGATAATCTAGCCTCATAGCCTTAATAAATTTTCTGTTTGATAACTCGTTTTCGAAATCCAATTTCCTTTAAAAATCCTTAATCCACATTTCAACCATAGTTTCCAATTAAATCGATTTCCCAACATTCATTTCTTTAATCTTAATTAAAAGTTATAATTCCTTTCCAATTCCTTACTTTTAATTTCCTCATATCAAATATTTGATTAAATACCAAATTACGATATGAATTTCCACAACTCAATCTCATCGGGTTTCAAGAATGATATTATTGAAAATACGATTCATGACGAAACACAAATCACTCGATATTGAAAATAAGTTACATAGAAATTGTATCTACTTATATTCGATATAAATCCTGATAATCAATGAATACTATAAGTGGAATAACTATATAATAATAATATCTTCCAAATTTCTCAAATAGTATACGTTTACACCACAAAATTTCATATCAAATATCTGAAGATTAATTCTATCCAACTTATCTCAATCAGATTGATAAACCTGTATCTTAATTAAAAGATTTATCTAACTCTTTGACATTAGATCTGGATAGAAATATCATCAACTTATCCTCAATATTAATCTTCATATCCAACTCACACTATAAGCGCAATAATGGTGAACTACCTTTTAAATTCCTTGAATAGTAAGAGTAACCATCTGTCGAATTAATATCAAACATCTGAAGATTTATCTCCAACCATCCAATTATTTAAAATTGAAAACCCACATTTTAATAGTAAATAAATCAATTTAAATTCCATATAAAATATTTCCAATACTTTTAAACCTTGGAAAATGTTAACGATTTTTTTCGTCAACACCGGAGTCAGGTCGACGGGGATGGACTTAAGAGGGAAATGGACTGTTTATCCTTCTTAAGTTTGGGTCAAATCGCTATTTCGGGGTATCATGACCAAGTTCATTAAGAAATCTAAACTCGTTGATAGTACATAAGCTTGCGAAAGGGGTTTCAATTGATGGAAAGGGGCCATTTCATCCGGCCATAAATATTGATTCATGCCAGAATCCAAGCATATATAGAGGGCAAATAGTAAATCGAAACAATAATAACTAAGAATTAGTATGACAAACTCACGGTAAATACCATAGATGTAGATTTACCCTTTAATAACCTTTAACTTTGCTTACACGAACAAAATTGAAGAGAACCTTAAACCAATCTCCATTTTTGGGTGCTTTTGAGAGGAAGAGTACAAGAATTCAGATCCCCCTTTAATGTGACCTCTGGGGTCCTATTTATAGAGAATTTGGTGCATCTTTCGCTGTTGGGCCATTTGGGCTTTTAGGAGCCTCTATCGGCCACCTTTTTCCTTGGACCCAGATGTTTTCGCTTACGGTTGTCTTGTGATTCTTTTTTTTTTTTTTTTTGCATAGCAAGCGGGTTTGGATGGCCCCTTTTATTAAAATTCAAAACAGTTATAAAGATAAGGAATACAAATAAAACATTAAATACATGTTATGATAGTTCGGACCAATACAAGTTTAGTAGTAGAAACATTACTAAACATCCTAGTGTTCCTCTCCATCCACAAATGATACAATGTCTTCTTCAATATTTTCAAAAGTAAACAACCACTGATGCTCTTCCATCTTGTGTATTTAAAAATTAAATACCATTCATGTGTCGATGACCTCATAGAAGTATGAAGACCAAAGTGAAGAAGCACTCTCCTCCAAATAAATGCAGTATAATTACACTCAAAAAATAGATGCTTTAAGGTTTCAGAATAGTTATGACAAAGCAGACACTCATCACTATCAATAATGTTCATGGCATGTAACTTATTTCTTGTATGCAACCCATTTAGCAAAATTCTCCACAAAAGCAAGTTCTCCTTTGGTATACTGTTAGACATCCATACCCTAATGCTCCAAGGAATATAACAATTAAAACTATTCATTCCACCATACACAGTTTTCACCGAGTGCTTCTTATAATTCCAGTAAGAATGAATCGATGGAGATGGGCGAATAACTTGCACAATATTATACCATAAGGATGTAATTACAGTAGAACTCTATGAGAAAGAACAATAGAGCCATTCACCACCACACTAGTCACTTTAGCACTCTCTCTAATACCAGTTAAATTCCTCAAATTAAAATCAACACAATTAGCCAGGATTTTTCCTTTACCACTCCATGGATCAAACTAAAAATAAAGCATATTCTTATGAAGCAAACTACACTGAAACAACGACGGAAATATCAATCTATTGCTTCATAATTTTCCTCCATGTCCAACTGCAATCAATTGGGGTATTCATTATCTAGAAATGATCATTTTTAATTAAATTTTATCTACTCTAGCATGCCCATAGATTGTTGTCAAAATAGTAGAGTTAATCAATTCTAGTCAAAATTGTTGCCTTATTCCATTCTCTAAGGTTCATCACTCCCAAATCCCAATCCACAGATTTTGATGGGCAGCATACTTTCTTAAATGAAACAGGAATTAACTTTTTAGAAAAAGGATTTCCATGCCAAAGAAAATGACCAAGAGTAGAGTTTATCATTTCAATAATTCTAGCAGGTAGAATGAGCAATCTTGCACAGTAAATACTCATTGAAATTGCTACAGATTTAACAATAACCAACCTACCTGCCATGGAGAATTTAGATGATGGCCAGCTGGATATCTTAGAGATGATGGTTTCTACCAGAGGAAGGCATTGAGCTGCATTAATTCTTGAAGTACATAAAGGAGCACCCAAATATTGTTCATCGTCACTCATCGGAGTTAAACCAGATAATACATATAATGTTGCCTTTAACTCTTCAGAAATACCACCAATTTTGATTTTTGACTTACTTCTATTAATAGATAAGCCAGTCAGCAATTTGAATGATTCAAGAACAGCCAAAATCCCATTGATAGATTTGATGTTAGGTTTAGTATAAAACGAAGATCATAAGCAAACAATAAAGCATAAATGTTGGAAGATTTAGAATATGGGTGAAATTCTACTTGCTTAGAAATCGTTGCTTGATGACCAATGTTAGTGAACAGTTCCGTCACACATACAAATAAGTAAGGAGAAATTGGGTCTCCTTGTCGTAACCCTTTCTTTGCCTTGAAATAACCAAAAGCGGAACCATTTAAACTTAGGGAAATCTTAAAAGTTGAAATACAAGTGAATATCCAGCATAGATAAGGAATAGGAAAATTCACCTTGAACAATACGTATATAATATTTTCCCATCTAACAGTATCATAGTCCTTTTGTATGTCTAATTTTAAAACACATATAGGAGAGATAGAGATCCTATTATACCCTCTCAGTAACTCTGTTGCTAATAAAATATTGTCTGCAATATTTCTATTAGGTAAAAAGGCACTTTGATTTGGTGAGATTACATTTGCAATTTCCAATTTAATTCTAGCAGCCATAATTTCAGCAATACACTTGTAAATTACAATACAACATGTTATTGGTCTAAAATTGGAAACATATGTTGGACTTTCAACCTTAGGAATAAGTGCCATTCTAGTTGAATTAATACCACCTAACATCCTACTATGCAATAAGAAATTTTTAATGGCCATAATAACTTCCTTACCAACCACTAACCAAGTACTCTTGTAATATTTAGCATTATATCTGTCAGGTCCAGGAGAGCTGGTTATATTCATGGAAAAATGGCATTGGTAATTTCTTCCTCAGTAACTTCAGATATTAGACTAGATTTCATTTCATTAGAAATCATTGGCATGTTTTTGTATCAGAGAAAGACCCAAGATTAACAGAAGAAATAGACGAATTTCCCAAGGAAGAAGAGAAGAAATCCAAAAAATCAGCTTTAATTTCATCAGAACTAGAATAGATATTGCCATTTTTATCTGAAATGGAAGTGATATTGGATGCAGATTGATTAATCTTCGGAGTATTATGAAAGGTTGAAGTGTTTTTGTCTCCATATAAATTCCATTTAATCTTGTTCTTTTGTTTTGCCATTTTTGCCTCCTCAGTGATTGATTTTGCAAGGCCAGCAGTAAGATTTACTTCTTTCTCTAATAATCCACCAATTCTAGAACTATCAGAGCATGTAAGAATCTCATTTTGTACCTGATAAAGATCTTGCCTAATTGAGTTTGAAAGCGAAGAGCCATCTCCAAAATTATTTGCAGCCCAACACCTTAGTGCATACTTCAGTCTTTTAAATTTTTCCTGCAATACAAACATAGGATTTCCTTGAACATGAACAATCCAAAAATTAGAGACAGTGGTTAAATAATATGGATGATCAACCCACCTATTAAAAAATGAAAACAAGGAGTGTCTTCTCATGATTTTCTTTCCCCAGTTCATCACCAGGGGAGAATGATCAGACAAGGGAGGAGGGGGAATGTGATACCATATGTTAGGCCAACCATTAACTGCAGAGAAGTTTTAGCAAGTTCTATCCAACTTACAATAAGTTCTAAGACCATTCCTAGAATAGTTATTCCATGTATAGGGAGCTCAGTGTAAGGGATAGGGAGAAGATTGGAATTAAAGATAGCATTATTAAGTGGTCTGGTTTACCTAAAAGTGAGGGCAGAACCACAACTCTTTTCAGAAGAGAGTTGCATATAATTCCAAACACCAATACATATCCAAGGAAGAGTAGTGTGTTGAAGAGTGGGAAGAATGTCAAGAAAAGGTTGCCTGTTAGCTACACTGTTTTCAGCATATATAAGAGTTAAGAGAAAGGATGAATTTGAAGGAATGTGACTGATTTTAGAATGGATGAATTGTCTGTGGACAATAATAGGTGTCAAAGAAAAAAATACTAGGATTCCATATAATCAGCAGCCTCCCAAAAGGAGCTTGGGCAAGATTGTGAATATAATTCTAGGAAGGTTTAATGTTTTTGATAGATGTAGAGGTAGAGTGGTGATTAAGTTCAGTCTCAGCTATAGCCATAAGTTGAATGTGGTGAGACATGATCAAGTTAGCTATTTCAAGTTGCTTTGGAAGGAGATTGGCTCCCCTAATGTTCTAGAAGGAAATTTTGTCTATCATTGAGATGAAGAGGAGGATGATGCTCTGGTTTTAACACCAGAAGAAACAAGTTTGGGAATTTATTGAGATGGCAAGGACAATACAGATTCTTCAAAAGAATACTCAACAGATCAAGGTAAAGAGGAGTAGAAATTTTGCTTTTTTGGTTTACCTCTACTTTTCTTGGTTACTCTATTTCTTGGGATTGGAAATGCTGGAGATTTTGGCACTTTGGATGCAGAAGAAGATGTTGTTGACTGTTGGATGTGTGGAGGAGAGTTTGATGAAGACTCTTGAATGTAAAGGTCACCAAAAATACGATTTGCCAATAATAGTGAGTTGTATGGGGAGTGAATATGAAATGGCATTTGACCTGAACGTTGAATTGGAGCTTTCTGAGGAGTGGATAAATTAACAAAAGGAGATTTCTGATGAGTTTGGGATATTATTTTCACTGGAGAAGAAACCAAAGACGATTCAATGTGCCCAAAAGGAACATGTACAGTGGAATTATGAAAAGGAGATGAGGGAGTGATTACCAGAGGAATGGTTGGAATTTGGTTTAATAGATCAAAAGGGTTACTCAGTAAAGCACCAAATGGTTGATTGATTGGAGATACAAAGGGAGTAGTTGACATTAAGCTTTTGTATGATAGGGCATTTTTTCCTTCTAATGAAAAGGTAAACATAAACTTACTGCCATCAATGCGATTATCACCCAAAGCAACATTCAATCCATTTGTTTCTACATTAACATTTTCCATATTAACTTCAATACTTTCATCATCAATAGTAGTTCTATTAATATCATTCACTCCTTGTTCAATGCTAGCACCATTTACATTTTCTTTTTCTGCTCTCCACTAGACTTTCTTTGTATTTTTGTATCTTTTCCTTCGAACAACAGTAAATCCTTCTTAGGTTTCATGATCAAAATCTCCTTCTACATTCACTACTTCTTCTCCTTCTTCATAGTTTTGTTGCTTTTTTGCTTTGCTTTCAGTTTCCACCACCTTGATAGATTTATCTTTTCACACTGCAGAGTTGCATGGCCAAAAATTTTGCACTTTGTACACAGTAGTGGTTTCCATGTAGACTCAACAGAAATGTCTGGACATGTTTCGTCACCAACTACCAAGAAATCTGGTAGTTCTTTGTTTGGATTTACTTCAATTAAACACTTTGTTATTCAAATATTTTCGTCTTTTCAGTGTTTTCATCATAGCACAATATTTTTCCAATATGAAATCCTATCCAATTTATGCCAACTAATGACCACGGTAAGATTGGAATCCTATAGAAATGTATCCATATCGGAACAGTTTTAATCTCTTCTTGTGCAGAAGATAATGAGGGGGCCCAACTAGATATGACGAACATCTGCCCTCTAATAAAGATTGGGTCCTTCCTCAAGACAAAATCCTTATCCTCCTGATTTACAAATTTGAAAAAGTAGTTTTGTTTGTTGTAAAACATTTCAAACACTCCCTTTAGTTTCCAAACCCTATCCACATGTTGTTTCACTGCCATATAATTAACATTACGAGTGAGAAAAGAGCCAACCAAGCAATCAGTCCATGACTTCGATCCTTCATCCAATACAATCTTTGGGGAAGGCACAGAACGCCCTTCATAGTTCACTTCAAATTGAACAGGAACATAAGCTCCAGACTTTTTTGGCTTTGAGCAGAAAAGCAATGAAAATTTCACAGGAGAAGAGGTTAAGATAGGAGGAGGAGGGGCAGGAGGAGGAGGAAGGATCGACAAAGGTTGAGGTAACGGAGGAGGAGTGGGGATGGCCTCAAGAATAGGGTTAGGTATGGTACGAGGTTGATGGGAAGTGTCAGAGAAGAGAGAGGTAGAAGCGGAGATAGGACGGGAAAAAAGAGAATCATGAGAAGACATTAAAGAAGACTGAGATTATGATTCTAATTGTAACTTCTGCACTGAAGGTCTCGGCTAGTCGGGAGCCTTTTTGGGATTGACATGTGCTTGCTGTCATGATAGCTTTCCGGCAGGTATTCTGACTTTCCGGCTGTATGCTTTTGATTATAGTCTTTCAGATATAGGCCTCCATTTTCCATAAATACTTAGAGGAGCCTGCTCTCATTATGTATGTGGATAGCTGTCAATTCGGAAACACTGTCGGTGTCTATACTAAGTAGGCTAGTGTGGGTAGCCGGTATCACTTTCAGGGTTCTGGTCTGCTTTCTTGTGGGATTTTCGGGTACAGCCCTGTCTTCTGGAAGGTTGTTCTGGATGATTTGTTTGTTGTCTCGCAATATGACCTTTCTGAACTCATATAGTAGATGTTTCAGAATTTGGTCTCAGATAATCTTTATGTTTTTTCTAGCTTTTTTGCCTTGGTGTTTTAGCCTCCTAACGTATCATTATTAGGAAGGTGAATAACAAAAGTCCTTTTGGACCTCAACCGACGGATCTCTTGCCCTCATTTTGCTTGGTTTCTGACTTGGGTAGCCTTTCGTTGTAGAACCCCTGCCTGGTTAATGCTATGAGAAGGATCCTGCCAGTATGATATTGTCGAATATATCCTTCCGGCTAGGTCCCTGCCGGGTGAACTTTGTTGGCATTTTACAGATTTTAAGTTTCTTCTTTCTAGGAAGTTGTCAGTTTATATCGCTCTCAAATCATTCTTTCTGGCTTTCGGAAGGTTCTTTTGTACTTGTATTCTCCCAATATCCCTTCACCGTCAGCTGGTTCCGAAGTTAAATTTGATAGTAACATTTGCCCCCCGATGAAGGGGTGTTTCTGACATTTCAAATCAATCTTTTTGCCCTTTCTGAAGTGTCATTTTTGTGTCTTCCGATTTTCCTTCAATCGGGGACATTGATTGGTCTCTCTTTGGGCGATCCAGATTGACCCTTTCTACTTTCCCAGCATAAATCCTGTTTGTCAATCCAGTCTCAAAGGTCCGGGTGAAAGGCAAGGCGAATCTCTTTCTTCCAAAAAAGGAATTTCCTTTTTCTCTTTCCTCCTTTTTCCGCATAACATTTTACTAAAACAAGATCACTGTTCACTGAAATTTGCCACTCTATTTCCCAGAAATTCATATATAACTAATCGTAAGTTTTCTTGTTAAAACCTTAATCACCGATTTGGATTGCACTTTGAATCGGGGATTGATTGCTTTAATGTAGATTAAACTCTCAATAATCGTCCGAAATGACGATTAATGGTGACCTTTAATAAGTTGTACCCATCCTCGTTCATTATCGGGGCTCGGAGAAATAAGATTTGTATAAATAAATAATTTGCAACAGAAGGTCATTTAACATGCTAACACTGATCTTCGCAGTCAAGATCATTGTCTAATGGGATAACAAAATTTCATGTCACCTATTTGTCCGTATGGTGTTTATGTGTTCATATAAAGTAGAAATTGAATTAAACCAAATGTTTATATTATGGCATCACCTGGCAGGGCTATGTCTGGGACTCCTCAATTGGGTGACTCCTGGCCGAGTAAGTCTTCTAGGTTTTACTCAAAAAGGGAGAAGCTTGGAGCAAAGGAGCTTCAATCTGTTGATGTAGTAGGTGAAGTTCCTCCTTTCTTTTGTACTACAATTTTTGGGAATGCTCCACGTTCGTCTCCCACTTCCTCTCCTCATCTTAAGTCTTCATCTGAGAAGAGAGCTTCCTTAGCTTCCTGTAGTGGTTCTTCCAAGAGATATAAGAGAGAAAATTTAGTCTCTTGTCTCTTCGATGATGGAGTCGTCCAGTCACCTGGGTGTCGGTCGTTGTCTAGCCCCTTGCCCCTTTTCTTGGAGACTTTCCCAACATGTGCCCTTCTTCAATGCACACCACAGGAAGTAGTTTTGTTGCTGGCATTCTAAGATCTGATTTTCAAGGAATTTCGAATTTGAGAGGATATGAATCACTTTCCCCTACTTATCGACGATGCGATCCTATAATCCCCTCCCAGCAATTCCAGACTTTGGAAGTTTCATTAAATCTGTGTTACCTTGTGTCGATGGGCTTGATATCTCGAGGCTCGCTTTTACATATTGGACAAGTTTTTGTCTTCACCTTATTAAACGACAACTCTTGGTTCATACTCTCATTCTTTTAAACTCTTTATTTGTTTTCCTTATGTACATGTTAACACCACATCATTCCTTTCCAAATATCTGGTGGTTGGTACACCACTGGAACGACGATGGCTTCGTTAGCTTGTGACATAAGAAAGTCGAATGCAGATAAGTCCGCGTTAGAGTCTAAAATCCATGAGTTAGCTTCAACAAAGGGCTATAATGTGGAAACTTGTAGCCATCTAAGTGTGTTTCTTAAGAGGGAAAATACTGGTAACCAGATCCTATCCGCCAAAGCTTTGACCCTTAGGCACGAGCAATCAGATATGTCGGCAGAGCATGCAAAGGAACTTAGAGTAAAGGAGGCAACATTTTTCGATGTTAAACGGATAATTTATGAGACCCAGGATAGAATTTCCTTATTCCCGAGGGTACATTTTCCAAATACAGCAGCCGAGTATTATGAGAAGGCCCTCTCTTTGTTTTATCGTGATAATGGTGGCAAGTTTCCGGATATGGATTTCCTTTCTCTCCCTCCATTTTTCAAAGCAGAATCTTGGAGAGAATTAGGGTGTCCGGACAAGATGCTGAAATCTCCAGAAAGAGCAAGGAGAGGTTTAAGGAACTTTATTCGTTGAGGGGTTGCCTGATTACCCGACACATGGGAATGGCGAGAATCTTACCTTGCTTATTAGCAATGATGGTAAAGGCGGTTGCGATAATGAATTTAACTCCCAATGTGGGCATGACAAAGATGGTTAGAAAGGAGGTACGTTCTCTTTATTTGTGGATGACTATATGGGCCTCTCAAGTGCTAATTCATTCCATGTTTTGGTCATTTCTCATGTAGAAGGTGGGTTTGACGAAGGGGTCGATTTCCCAAGTCCCGGCGAGAAAGATAGGACAATTCATACAATTTCTCCTGTTTCCTAGGTATGAACCTTAATCCTTGGATTTCTCCTTCACGTGTGGACCTCAACCCTTAACGACTCATCCTTATGGTGATAAAGATTCTTTTTCTATTAATTATTTTGTTTCCAAGGATGATCTGCACTCTCTCTAGGTTAAGGAGAGAATTCCTCACAAAATCCTCCTACAAATCCGGCAGAGAACACTTCCTAAGAGAACTTGAGCATATTTATATAAAGTACCCTCAGTTGTCTTTTAATTTCTTGGGGAATGATAGGGAGGTGACGTTAAAGAATCTTAGGGCACATCATGCTAAATTAATATGTAATATGAAGGAAAGGTGTATTGGAGAGAGAAATTAATTTGTTACACCGTTTGTAGTTGACATTAATTTGCATGGATACGAATTGCGTTTGTGTTCATTTTCTCTTTCGTAGGCTATTATATGGTTTTTAAATATTGATGTTCATTATCTAAAAATTGACCCTATAAGGGGCGGCTTATTTATTTGCACAAACAGGAATGTTTACTTGAAGGCATTTCCCACTTCACATATGAGGGTGCTCGATTTACTCCATGCGCTATAAACTTTCCAAGGGATCTTCTTGGTGATACCAGAAATAAGTTTGGCCCATCTGGGGAGCTTCTTGTGCAACGTTTGATGGATCAAATAAGTATATTGGAGGCTCAGGCAAAGCAAAAGGACAAAATCATCCTTGAAGTGAAGAGGGATATAAAGGCGAATCCTTCTATCGATTTTTACAGAGAAAAGGATAGACTCCAATGTCAAGCTATCGACTTAGAGGCAGGACATGAAGTTTTATCGACGAAATGTAAAGAATGAAAATCTATTTTTGGATGCACTCTTAAAACTTCCACCCCTGGTGTTTTAAAGGCTCCGACGGGATCGGAATCTTCCAGGCTTGAGATAAGGGACTTTCCCCTTGGAATGGATCATTCCCTTGCCACTAGGTGGCATAGTCAGGTTAAGGTCAACATGAAAGTTTTTTATATCAAGAAAAGCGTGGAGGATAATTTTCGTCGTGTTGGTTTTTACACTTCCAAAATTAAGCGATTATAAAAGGAGAAACAGTCCTTGCGCAAAGATGCTTTTGACTTTAAGAAGGAGAAAAAAAGTCTTCCTGAAACGGGCAAGGCTTTTAACCGAGTTTTGAAGTGGAAGCCCAAATCCTCGGATGATCCATGAGTGGTCATAGAAAAGATGCAGAAGGTTTATGGACTTTTACGTACTGCAATTCATCATTCTGCAACTTCTTCCTTTTCGAACGAATAATAAACGTTTAATTGGGTGCTAAGCGATTGTTTATTCCCAAGCTTCAATATCGCTGTTCTTTCCAGATGGGGATGCGTTTGTCTTGTCACCTTTCTTGTAAATAATTATATGCAAGACATGAAGTGCCTAGTATATTATTCATCGCATGTAATATTTTATGATCATGGTGTTAATGAGCAGAGACAAGACTTACAACAATACTATTTAACGCATGATGACGCATCTCAACGTAAACATTTTTCTTTCTTTATTGACATATCATGACAAGGTGCACACCTCCAGCGCGTTTCATTAGGCATTGTCTTATGAACTTTTATATTGCATCATGCGCCCTTGGTAGGATTAACAGTATCGAAGTGCGTTAAGCATGAAATGTTGATAGTGCTTATTTGTGTTTCGTGTGTTAGTGCAAACATATGATATACTTGGATAATGAACTGATGAACGTATAAATTAAAGATACTTTCCTGAACAAAGGGAGGAGGTCAAAAGTTTGCGCCTGATAATGGTGGAAATGCGCTTCCAAGCCAGATTTGAGTTGGGGTGAGGGTTGACTAACTCTTTCTTGTTCAGCTCTGAGAACTCGAGCCGATCCAGATCTAGATGCCTTGTGTTGAGATCGAAACCCTACATCCGGTTGCGATTCGCGCTTGGGTTCAATGTCGAGACGAAGTTGGGTTGCTCCTTTCGATATTTGTGAGGAACTGAATCAATCCCAATTCGGGTATTAAAAGACTATAGGCTAGAGATTCCCTTTCGACTTTAGTGGAAGTCCCAAAATAACCCTTGTCCGAACAATTAAAGATTGGGAACTGGGAAGCTCTTTTCAGTGTTTGTGAAGCATTGAATTAACCCAGATTCGACATTAATATAGTTTGAAGACCGGGTACCCCTTCCGGCATTTGTGAGGAGTCGAGTCAACACAGATTCGGGTATATAGATAGAGGACCGGGAACCCCTTCCAGCATTTGTGAAGAATCAAATCAACCCAAATTCGGGTATATAGATAGAAGACCGTGAACCCCCTCCGTCATTTATGAAGAGTCAAATCAACCCAGATTCGGGTATATAGATAGAAGCCTGGGAACCCCTTCCGGCATTTGTGAAGAGTCAAATCAACCCAGATTCGGGTATACAGATAGAAGACCGGGAACCCCATCCGGCGTTTGTGTTTTCGCATCCCTCTTTAGGTCTAATTTGTAAAGCAGAGGCTATACGTGCTTCTTGAGCCACTCCCAGTGCTTTTGATGTCAAAGCAGAGGATGTACGTTCTTTTTTGGTCACTCTCTGGGCCTGTGCGTTTGGTGTGCTTAGCTAGCTTATCCACAAGCAGGGCCCAAGGACTTACCCGACCTACCTCCAAGTTGTGTCTTATCCGGACCATCGTAGGTGATGATAACATCTTAGACACTTAGACGGGAACATCGTAGGCACAAAACTAAGGTTTACTCTTTTGAAACTCCATACCGACCAATGTAGGCACTGATAGAGGCTTACATGCCACCCCCTCCAAGGGGTGCCCTATCCTGACCATCGTAAGTGATTATAAGGGTTTGCGTTCCCTTCTGCGGGTAACACGGAACATAAGCATAAGTATGACATGCTCTTCTGCGAGCAGAGGTATAACGTGCTTAGTCCTAGCAAAGGCAGAGCGTACTCTTCTGTGAGCAGAGGCAGGGCGTGCTAATTTTAGATGCACCGCCACGATCATTTCTGGTGTGAAATGGAGGCTTGGGCTTTTGATGCTTTAACCGAGACCCCTATGGTTGAAAGACTAACACATCATCCACCTCCAGGAGATGCCTCATCATGACCAATTTGGTGATGACAAGGGATTCAATCCATTTGCGATTAGACCCCTTTTGGGTTTCTTTCAAGTTCCGAAAGGAGGGTTTTCCATGCCCTCAGTTGTGATAATCCCTTTCCTAGTGATTTTTACTGAACTTAAACTGATCTTGTTATGAACTCACGTAATTGGCCTTGGTTGACGAATCTGGTGACCATCTCCTCAAGGATTTTACAATGATTTGTGCCATGTCCATTCCTCATATAGTTGTTAGGAAATGCGGAATGGATCATTAAGGCAAAACAAACACTATAGGGGGTGAACAGTGTTTGTGAGAATTTAAACAAAATCTAAAACTTATGTGAACTACGGAATGAATCAAACACCACAAACACAATCACAGACATAGATTCAAACATAAATACAAAATAAACAGAAATATAGATGCAGAAAATGAAAGAACACACCGGATTTTATACTGGTTCAAATTGCTCCTACGTCCAGTCCCATGCAACGCTGGATTGCGCAGAGTTTTATTACTATATCCAAATTCAGTTACAACCTTCTTGATTTCTTGGCTACAAGGGATACCACCGATTCCAACCTCATTGATTTAACGGCTACAAGGGATACCGCCGATTCTATCCTCCTTGATTTAACGCCTACAAGGGATACCACCGATTCTAACCTTTACTCAACCCAAATAATTACAAACCGCCCTAGAACTCTTCAATACAACTTATTCAGAAAGAAGAGAGAGTAGAGAGAAGAAGTTTGATCAAAACGGAATTGAATTCGACAGAGTATAAGTGTAGAAACCATAAAAATGATTAAGAATAATGATGTAGAGAAAAAAGATGAAGTTAGAGAAGAAGAGATGATTAAAAAAATCAGTTTTAACCCCATTTTATAGAATATGAAAGGTTGCATTGTTTCAAATAATGAAATGACAATTTCTTTCAAAATTGAAAAAGTGACAGTTATATGTCGACATAGTGTTTTTGGTATGTCGACATACCTTAGTGTATGTTTGAATTTTAAAGCGTTTTTCAAGTGTTTTGATATAAAAATAATTCTAGAAATTCTTGAGTAAAAATCTAGTGTTGTAAATTAATATTATATGGTAGAAAAACATATGAAAACATAAATTTAAACAATATAAATATATTTATAAAATTATAACATTATAAAGTTTTAAACTATATAAATATATAAAGTATAAGAATATAAATATATAAAATTTAAGTTTGAAAAAACAAAGACGAATAAGAAAAGATAAAAATAGAAAAGATAGAAAATAAAATAGAGAGGATTGAGGATAGAATTGAAAATCAGAATTTGAAAATTAGAATTTGAATTTGAACCTGGAGTGTTATTTAGAGTCTTATAAAATCTTGACTCCATAACTATATTATTCTTGAACTCTTGAAATCTTGAATACTCACGAGTCTTGATATTTCTCTGATCTTTGAATCTCTATTATCTTTAAAACTATACAGTCATCAGTAATATTTCATGTACATAATTCCTGCATATATATATATATATATATATATATATATATATATATATATATTCAATTCAAAAAGTGTTAGTATATATTTTATAATCTATGATAATTGAAATAAGGTTGTTGTCATCAAAACTCCATTCTCCAACAATCTCCCCCTTTTTGATGATGACAACCTTGGTTTATAAAATATCATACCTGTATTTACTTGTTTGACGATGTTCCTTCTATACTCCCCAAGTCTGTAAGAATCCTATAAACTATGCCTATATTTTGTAATTTCTCCCCCTTTGGCATTATCAAAAAAGAAATCCTAAAGGTACTCCTCCTTAATTGTATAATTTCCTGAATAGAACTTAAGTGACTATCCAAAAAATATACTCCCCCTTAATTTAACATTCTTTATATTTTAAATAGAGATAAATAATTATAAACGACAATTTTATTAGACACAACTTTATACAACTATATAGATTTGCACACATACGATACATCGTAAAAACGTAATACAATGAGAATCAAAGAAACCTTAATCACTAATTATTTTTAACAATAGGAGATTTGTGAATTAGACAGTTTGGATAATGGAGACAGAATTCTCCATTCTTTTCAATCACATTCCCATTTTCGTCAAATAAAACTTCTCCTACTCACTTAACGTTATCATCTTTGTTTGTAATCGTTAGTTGAGTCTCTTGTTGTTCTTCCTCCTCCATCATTTCTTCTTCCTCTTCTGGTTCTTCTTCAAGTTCCTCCTCTTCTTCCATGGCTTGATTATCATCATTGATGATAATCGGATTAGTCTCGTTATCCATTATAAACTTTAAGAGACTTCTCATTACGTTCCCTTGCCTATTTTGCTCCTGATTCGTCCTAATCTGAAGTACTTGTATTTCAACCACCATTTGCAGTAGATACTCCATTTTTTCTTCAATTTTGATCAACCTAGATAGTGTAGATCATTGAAATGGACCCTCGGATGGTCCAGCGTATGAATTGGAGTTGATTTGAGTATTTGGATTAGTGGAGGCCATTGTATTTTTTGTAATTTAGAGTTTTTACAGAGAAGGAGAATGAAAATGAAGAAGAAAAGTCAAAATAAAAGGTTTAAATAGTTAAAATAACTAACTTTTGGTGGGAATTGTAACAACCCGTATTTTTATAACATGTTAAACAAGAAATGTAGGCAGAATTAAATTTTAAAATTAGAATCAGGGAAAACGGGTTATGCAATTGCGTTCGTCTCGAAATTATACATGAAATAGAGTCCGAGTTTTTGAAAATCGGATTCCGTATGAGGGAGATATGACCTCTAGAAGTTTCAGAAATTTTCAGAATCAAAGACAGCTCGAATTTCGAATTCGAAATTCGAATTCAAACCCCGCAGCAGGCAGAGCGGGAAAACTCCCGCCCATAGACCAGGTCGACCATAGTGTCGACCTCCCAAGGGCCAGGTCGACCATAGTGTCGACCTGGGGGTCGACCTGCTTCCCGAACCACTTTTCTGAACCTGATGCATTCTGATGTATTTAGACTTGTTTCGTGACCATATTCGTCTGCCTAACCCTATATAAACAGCCCCCTAGCCTCATTCTCTCCACACCATTTCATTCTGTCCTTATGCTGCTTCTGAAAATAATTAAATTAAAGAGAGAATGGCTACTTCTTATTCGTCAAGACAATATCTAGGAATTGCAAATTGGGGTTTTTTCAACTATAACAAGACTAAACGAATAGAGATTCAACAACTGCAATAACCGTTTCCAGAATCAAATCTCTGCACTCTAATTCTCGATCCACGCTCTGTAAGTTCTAGTTACTTTGATATTGAAACTTGTTAAATTTGATATGGACATGGAATAAAATGAAATTGGACCTAAGTTTGATTATCTATTTGGATCTGCTCTTGTCTCTTCTTGAATCTATGATTTTGGGTTATTTCTTATCGACTGAATCATGCCCATTCATGTTGTTAGACCTAGTTTATTATTCAAACGCTTGATTGTAACATAAATTCCTGGATCTTGACTTGTGGGAATATTTATATTTGGGGCCTATTCATGTTGTGAATCAAATTCTTTCATGTTTATAAACCTTAATATGCCTATGACTATGATGATGAACATAAGACTATGCCTATGCCTATGACGAAGAACATAAGACTATGCCCATGCCTATGACTGTGAACATAAGACTATGGTTGTGACTATGACATGGACAATTGTGGCTAATCACCTATGACTCTTGACTATGAGAATTATTACCTATGATTATGAACATGAGGCCATTATCTATGACCATGACTTTGAAACTATTATTGTTAATTGCCTATGACTATTTGCCTAGAACTATTTTGGATAATTATCCATGACTATTGTGATTAACAACTATGAGATTTTTCCCTATGACCATGATTAGGACTACTGGGGTTAATTGCCTAAGACTATTATAGTTGATTGTTCATACCCATAACACTATAGTTGAAAACCATGTTGTACACCAAATTGGCTTTTTTTTGTTGGATCGTATACCTAGGGTATGACTTGCTTAGTTAATTTGCAATTATGTACACCAAAACCACTGGATCCATTATCCTTGTATTTGGCTTGCTTTTGCATGCCTATTCTTTTATGTCAGCGTTTATCATGACCATCGTCTTGTCTTGCTAGATTTGAAATCCTATATGCTAGTGATGTTGTAACCAATTATCCCAAGTTATATCACACTAGTCTTGTAACCCCTTTTATCGCATTATGCTAGTCCCTTTTGCCTATCATAGTTTTGATGCTATTCCCTCTATCTCGAGACTTGGATTTATTTGTAGTATAGATCGATTCACGTTCACATGCGATGGGAATACGATTTGGGTAGATTAGGCGAAACATGAATTGGTTATGAACATGAATTATGAACTCGATAAAATGCAAAACTTGAAACATGAACGCTGTTATAACTTGAACCTGGACATGGAAACGAACTTGACATCGAACTTGACATGAAACTTGCCTTGAAAACTTGACACGAACTTGACATGAAACTTGAACATGGACATGACATTATAATAAATATGAAAATGGCCAACTCGAGGTTGGGTTGAGTTTGCAGTGTAAATCTGTCCGGAACCGCCCGGCAAATCCAGTTACTGCAAACAATAGGATCCAATGTGGGTAGTTGGTCATATTGCGCTTGAAACCCGAGGTCAGACTGAGTTATGGTGTAAATCTGCCCGGAACTGCCCAGCATATCCAGTGACCACAACAACAGGTCTGATGTGAGAGGTTGGGGTGCATTAATGAATTAATGCCACATGATAGGGTTAAGTCATGTACTGCTTGAATATACTTAACCAATTTAACACGATGATTTGATAGGGTTAAGTCCTGAACTGCTTGAATATACTTAACCAATTTGACACGATGATTTGATAGGGTTAAGTCATGAACTGCTTGAATATACTTAACCAATTTGACACGATGATTGATAGGGTTAAGTCATGAACCGCTTGAATATACTTAACCAATTTAACACGATGATTTGATAGGGTTAAGTCCTGAACTGCTTGAATATACTTAACCAATTTGACACGATGATTGATAGGGTTAAGTCATGAACCGCTTGAATATACTTAACCAACTTGACACATGATTCGTAGGGCTAAGTCGTGAACTTAAACGACAACACTTAGCCAATTTGACATGACACGTAGACGGGTTAAGTCTCGAATTTAAATGACAACACTTATCCTGCTGGACGGAAACCCTAGTTACGCGGTCCTTTTCAGCAGTAACCCACTAGATGTATCATGGTACCCTGGAACTAGGCAGGGTGGGGCACAATTACTGGGCTGATTGTAAGCAACCAGAACGACGGCTGAGTTGGTGCGCCATTGTAGGTTCAGGCGGACTATGGTCGTGCACGTAGTCCGGAGTTGAAAAAGCAGGCATTGGGCACCAGTAGGTTTACACTGTGCGTGCTTGATTCGTGTCAGTGGTTGGCACCCTAGGGCTTGATACACCCAATGGTGGACCTAGCACAGGTGACTACATTTCTTGATTGAGCCGTATGACACAGACACATGAACGAGCTAGGACTTTTAGGGAGCCGATCGATTAATAGATCGTTACGTGGAATTCGTTAGGTAGCGTAATCCCTAATGGGATTAGGTGGCATAAACCCTAATCGAATCTAGAAAACGTTCAATAGGTAGCATAATCCCTAGTGGTCTTAGGTGGCATAAATCCTGGTTGAACACGCGATAGTTCATGATAAGGAAACCTAGCCAGAACAAGGACGGCGGTCCAAACGATTTCAAGAATGCTGGCACTACATTGAAGTAGTATAGAAATACGTGATGAAACCCGTACGATATACGGCAAGGGACTATACATATACATGGAAAGGATGATACGGGTTGGGGTACTAGTACAGTTGGTGCATAGAATATAGGAAATCAAAGAAAATAGTGAAATGGTGGAGCTTAGAAATTTTGCGATGTTATACTTAATAGAAACCTTGCAATGTGATACTTGGTAGGAACCTTGTGATAATACTCTTGATAGGAAGCATGGGATGTTATACTTGATTCATCGTGCCTGTAGCTTACCTTGTCATCATGCTTATGTTTACTTTCAGTTTATTCATGCCATATTATCTTCACCTTTTTTTTATGCTGAAAGCCACTAGGACTTACTCAGTCTTTATGACTGACCCAGTTTGTTTCGCCTCTTTTTCTTTCATTCCCTCCCCCTCCCCCCCAGGTTCGCAGGGTGGGAATACAGCTTAGTTCGGATTTTACCAAGCTCCAAGGCTCCTTCATGTACTGCTTGGATTTCTCTTGGCTATGGCTTGCTATGTTGCTTTATTGGGGAATACTAAAATTTATTTTCATGCTTCTTTGTTTTTGAGCAAGACAGATTTCGATGTAATGGATTTAGTAGCATTTTGATGTAAAAGGCTTGAGACCTTTCTAGATTTTAAAGAAATGAAATTTGGTTTTCTTCCGTTGTTTTACATGTTCTGTCTTGTAATATTTCGGTGTATGTTTACCTAGATAATGCTCCACCAAAGCTAGTGCATTCCCTTTGTGAGTGACCCTAGCGGAGGTGGGGTGTCACAGGAATTAAATTTGAAATTTTTGGCAGTTATATGTTGACATAACAAAAACTCTATGTCGACATAGTCTTGTTTTAAATTTTATTATTCTGATTTCTTATTTTATTTTTATATGTATTACAATATTTAATTATTATAACTCACTTAATGAACATATGCCTAACTCTCTCCTAAATTTAGTGAAGGTTGATTCATTTAATGGTTTAGTTAATATATCTGCAATTTGTTTATCTGTTTCTATAAGTAAGAGTGGAATCTTTCCTTTACTTACGTTATCTCATAGAAAACGATGTCTCACATTGAAATGTTTAGTTCCCGAATGATGAGTTGGATTTTTAGAAATATTTATAGCACTTGTATTATCGCAGTGTATAGGTGATTTATTTATACTTAAACCAAAATCATTTAAAGTTTGTTGCATATATAGTACTTGTGAACAAGCCAAAGCAGCAGATTTATATTCTACTTCAATTGTTGACAAAGGTACGTTTAATGTTTCTTTTATGGTGTTGGTTCGAGTACTGTAAACTCTATACGCCTTGTTTCTTTCGGAATATCCAATAAAAACTCCTTTATCAGATTTTGAATCAAATTTGTCTAAATTATCTTTTGTATTTAGTATAAAACATTTACTTCCAAATATTTTAAAATATGATACTTTTGATTTCTTGTTATACAAAAGTTCATATGGTGTTTTATGAGTTAAAGGTCTAATTGAAATTCTATTAATAATATAGCAAGTTATTGCAATTGCCTTAGCCCAAAAATTCCTTGGTAAATTACAATCGGATAACATAGTTCTTGCACATTCTTGTATCGTTCTATTTTTACGTTCAACTACTCTATTTTGTTGAGGAGTTCTTAGAATTGAAAATTTATGGATTATCCCCCCTTTATTACAGTATTTTTCAAAATTCTCATTTTCGAATTCTCCGCCATGATCACTACGTATTATTTTAATTTTTAGTGATAATAAATTTTGAATCCTTTTAGAAAAAAAATTAAATTGATCAAAACATCACTTTTATTCTTATGAAACAAAGTCCAAGTGAATCTAGAAAAATCGTCGACTATTACATACACATATTTGTTATGATTTAATGATTGAACTTGGGAAGGACTAAATAAATATATGTATACTAACTCTAATGGTTTTGAAGTTGTAATTTCTTCTTTTGATCTAAATGAACTCTTCTTTAATTTTCTGAATTGACAAGCATTGCACAAGTTATTAATTTTAAATTTCATTTTGGGTAAACCTCTAACTGAATCTAATTTAGAAACCCTAGAGATGTGTTTGAAATTTGTATGACCGAATCTCTTATGCCAAATCCAGGGATCACTTGTATTGGCCATAAGACATAAATTATCGCTGGATATTTTCATACTTAATATATAGATGTTTTTATTCTATCTCCATTGAATATAATTTTTGAATTCCTATCTTCTATGAAACATTTATTCTTTTGAAAATATATTTTATAACCCTTATCACAAAGTTGACTTATACCTAGCAAGTTGTGTTTCAAATTCCTAACTAATGAAACATCAAAAATAGTAGGAGTTTTAGAATTACCGACATTGCCGATTCCAATGACATATCCTTTAGAATTATCTCCGAAGTTTACCATTCCACCATCTTCACACTTTAGATTATTGAGTAGTTCTGAATTTCCAGTCATATGCCCCGAATAGACACTGTCCAATATCCATTTGTCCTTTTCATTTCCACCAATTGCTTTCTAGAATTTGAATTTTCAACAGCCATGTAACATATCTGTTCGAGATTTGAATTTCCAACATCTACTTTTTCAGAATTTGAATTGCCAATAGCCACTTTAACCATCTTTTCAACTTTTGAATTTTCAACAGTCATAGAACTCATCCTTTTCTGGATTGAACAATATTTCAGTAGATCACATGCTTCACAAACATTATTATATGCAGACTTTTCAACATTGCTGCAATGCATAAATTGACAATAGTATTAACGGATATTCCAAAATTTGCCATTTTACCAAAATTTCAAAAAATCAAATTATGAACTTTTTGAAAGACCTTGCTCTGATACCAATTGTTAGGGAATGCGGAATGGATCATTAAGCAAAAACTAGAGATGGGGGTGAATAGTGTTTGTGAGAATTTAAACAAAATCTAAAACTTATGTGAACTACGGAATGAATCAAACACCACAAACACAATCAAAGACACAGATTCAAACATAAATACAAAATAAACAGAAATAAAGATGCAGAAAAGGAAAGAACAAACTGGATTTTATACTGGTTCAGATTGCTCCTACGTCCAGTCCCACGCAACGCTGGATTGCATAGAGTTTTATTACTATATCCAAACTCAATTACAATCTCCTTGATTTCACGGCTACAAGGGATACCACCGATTACAACCTCCTTGATTTATCGGCTACAAGGGATACCACCGATTCCATCCGCCTTGATTTAACGGCTACATGGGATACCACCAATTCTAACTTTTACTCAACCCAAACAATTACAAACAGCCCTAGAACTCTTCAATGGCACTTGATTCAGAGAGTAGAGAGTGTAGAGAGAAGAAGTTTGATTAAAGCAGAATTGAATTCGGTAGAGCATAAGTGTAGAAACCATAAAAATGATTAAAAATAATTGTGTAGAGAAAGAGGATGAAGTTTGAGAAGAAGAGATGACAAAAAAAATCCGTTTTAACCGATTTTTATAGAGTATGAAAGTTTGCAACGGTTCTGAATCATTTCAAGTAGTGAAAAACACTTCCTTTCAAAACTGGAAAAAGTGACAGTTATATGTCGACATGGTGTTTTTGGTATGTCGACATACCCTAGTGTATTTTTGAATTTTATACATTTTTCAAGTTTTTGATATAAAAATAATTCTGGAATTTTTTGAGTAAAAATCTAGTGTTGTAAATTAATATGGTAGAAAAACATATGAAAACACAAATTTAAACTATATAAATATATTTATAAAATTATAACATTATAAGGTTTTAAACTATATAAATATATAAAGTATAAGAATAAAAATATATAAAATTTAAGTTTGAAAAACAAAGAAGAATGAGAAAAGATAAAAATAGAAAAAATAAAAATAAAATAGAGAGGATTGAGGATAGAATTGAAAATCAGAATTTGAAAATTAGAATTTGAACCTGGAGTGCTGTTTAGAGTTTTACGAAATCTAAACTCTATAACTATATTATTCTTGAACTCTTGAAATTTTGAATACTCATGAGTCTTGAAATTTCTCTGATCTTTGAATCTCTATTATCTTTAAAACTGTACAGTCTTCAGTAATATTTCCTGTATATAATTCCTGCATATATATATATATATATATATATATTCTATACAAAAAGTGTTAGTATATATTTTATAATTAATGATAATTGAAATAAAGTTGTTGTCATCAAAACTCCATTCTCCAATAATGGTACCTACAATAGGGTTCTCCTGCCTTCCTTTCGTATTTGGGCTTTTTTTTTTGCAGACGGCCAATAGTTGAGTTCATGTTTGGTTAGGTAATAGATATTCTCTATTAGAGTGGTAAAGTGATATTCCTTAAGTGGTTCTGCCATGAACTTCTTTTCTTGTCGTTGGGTCCTAACCCTCTTGTAGTTCGACCCTATTCTTTTATCTACATATTTGTTCCTGCTTCCTAAAGCATACTGAAATTGAGATGTTATTCCTTCAGACCATTTGTTGGTGAAATGATCAAACTCATTCATCATTTCTTGTTCAAATGTTGTTCCTCTGATCTACTCATAGAGAACTTTCTTTAAATGAGAGAAAATGCTAGCATCCTCTGATGTAGAACCACTTAAAGATGGTGTTAAGATTTGTTCTGTGTGGGGAAGGCTATCATCCTAAGTGTCGTAAGAGAGTTGTCCTATTTTTCTTTTACATTCTATTATTCGTGATGCTTCCGCTCTTAATCTTTTCTCTTCTATCACTCCAGGGCCAGTGATTTTTGTCTTATCCACTCAAGATCCTGAAAGCTTTTGTCGTAATCTTTTACCCGTAACTTTGCTTCTTCAAAGCCTTAGTCCAATCCGGGACGGAACAACATAGGTAGAAATGTGGTAAGGTTAACCAAAAGGTCGGAGGTTCAGAGACCTCCTTCTAGCGCCAAAATGTTAACGTTATTTTTCATCAACACCGAAGTTAGGTCGACGGGGATGGACTTAAGAGGGAAATGGACTGTTTATCCTTCGTAAGTTTGGGTCAAATCACTATTTCTGGTATCATGACCAAGTTCGTTAAGAAATCTAAACTCGTTGATAGTACCTAGGCTTGCGAGAGGGGTTTCAGTTGATGGAAAGGGGCCACATCATCCGGCCATAAATATTGATTCAAGCAAGAATCCAAGCATATATAGAGGGCAAACAGTAAATCGAAACAATGATAACCAAGAATTGCTATGATAAATTCACAGTAAATACCATAGATGTAGATTTATCCTTTATTAACCTTTAACTTTGTTTAAATGAACAAAATTGAAGAGATCCTTAAATCAGTCTCCATTTTTGGGTTTTTTAAGAGGAAGAGTACAAGAATTCAGATCCCCCCTTTAATGTGACCTCTAGGGTCCTATTTATAGAGAATTTGGTGCATCTTTCGCTATTGGGTCGTTTGGCCTTTTAGGAGCCTCTGTCGGCCGCTTTTCCTTGGCCCGGATGTTTTCGCTTCCGGCCATCTTATGATTCTAATTGTAACTTCTGCACTGAAGGTCAAGGCTAGTCGGGAGCCTCTTTGGGATCGACATGTGCTTGCTGTCATGATAGCTTTTTGAAAGGTATTTTGGCTTTTCGGTTGTATGCTTTTTGTGACAGCCCTCCCCCGCACCAGTCGATATTTCCAATGAAAGTGCATTGTGCCAATGCCCGACCAACACGGGACGGTCGCCAAAGAAAGAAAAAGAAAGGCATTTGAACTAACAAGGAACCTGTATAATGTCTCACAGCGCATGGAATAAAATATAATAATAGCATACTTTGACATAAATAGGCGAGACAATGCATAAGCTGAAAACTAAACATCATAGCAGCGGAAAATCCAAATACAGCTTATGCTCCACATCATCATCATTACAACTTTTGAAAACTGTCTCTAAAGAAAAGTAAATGAAAGGTACTCTACTAATGCCCAAAGTAGTAACCAACAGCGACATAGGGAGAATATCTATATATCATATGTGGGAGCCTCCTACTCGTCTCTGGTACAGCTACTCGTGCATACCACCTAACCTGCCTCTAGTCTGCCCGTTTAAGAGCACCTAGAGTAATAAGAAGAGACATAAAACTCTGGGTCAGACAAAAGTCTGATATGAGCGATAAGCAGCAAAACAGAGCAATAACAGGTATACTAAACCATACCTGAACCTGGACCTGCAACCAAAGAGTTAGCACTACATACTGTACAATACCCTAAGGTGCCACTAACATATGGTGTAAAGATACGGGGGTGGGGGTGTGCATGTCATAGTGATGGCAAACAATCAGGCATAGCAATCATCCTCACATCTCTCACTCAGTGCGTAAAGCATAAGATATCTACTACTTTGACCACCCCATGCCTTGCTATGATCACTCTTCCCCATGGAGTCGTAATGACACCACTGCACTGATCCATAGCCACTAATCCTTTGTTATGCCCACTCTGCCCCATGGAGTCATGATGGCCCCATTGCACCGGCTCATAGCCTTGCTACGATCACTCTGCCCCATGAAGTCATGACAACTTCACTGCACTGATCCGTAACCAATATCCGTCTTTTTGTGGTGAGTCAAAGCTATAGACGTCGATAACCCCTTTGCACGCGTCCCACAGCAAAGCCCAACTCATGAAGTTAACTCGTTGGTTCCCAACTGGATCCTGAGTTCTACTTGCCATTTGGACTACCTTTGCATCTCGGGTTTTGGTCTCCTCCAGATCGGTTCGGGTCTCCTCCTCCTATCTGGTTCGGTTCGGGTTTCCTCCTCCTATCTGGTTTGGTTTGGGTCTTCCTCCTATCTGGTTCAGTTCGGGTCTCTTCCTCTTATCTGGTTCGGTTCGGATCTCCTCCTCTTATCCGGTTTGATTCGGGTCTCCTTCTCTCCTTCTCCTATCCGGTTCAGTTTGGGTCTCCTCCTCCTATCCGGTTCGGGTGTCTTCCTCCTATCCGGTTCGGTTTGGGTCTCTTCCTCCTATCCGGTTCGGTATACGCAGTACTGAGATGTAATTCTGATCCTAACGCCTCTTGTAAGCTATTCCAAAATCCACTAGTAAACAACGGATCCCGGTCACTCACAATGCCTTTGGGTATTCCATGAAATCTCACTACCCACTTTACATATAGTTCGGCTAACTTAGTTGTCGTTCTATTCGATTTGACAGGTATAAATATTGCACTTTTGGTCAATCGATCCACAATCATCCAAATGCTATCATGGGCCAACCTAGTCCTTGGTAACCCATCAATGAAATCCATTGAGACTTGTTCCCATTTCCATTCTGGAACATCTAATGGTTGCAACAAACCACTAGGCTTCTTTTGATCAGCCTTAACTAGCTGGCAATTCATGCACTTGGATATAAACTTCCCAACGTCTCTTTTCATCCCTTCCCAATAGTAGGTCTGCTTCATGTCTCGATACATCTTGTTACCACCGGGGTGTATAATCAGTTTTGAGTGATGACATTCTCTAAGCACTTAATCTCTCAATCCATTGACATTGGGTACAACTAGTCTTCCATTCTTTCTAAGCCATCCATCTCAATCAAGCCCATACTTATTCATCTCCTTATCGATGCCCGTCTCTAACTTGGAGATGATTTTCAATAAGTTAGGATCGTCCCTCTGACTGGAACCAATCCGCTCAATCGAAGTGGGTCTGATCATCAAACTTGCTAACATTTCTGGATCCAATTCGCACTTTGGTCTGAAATCATACCCAGCGATGTACTCCAGTTGCTTCCACTCAAGAAACGTAGCCCCTAAACTAGCATGTCTTCTACTCAATGCATCAGCTACCGCATAGCCCTTTCCTAGTGTGTATGCGATATCTGAATCATAGGAAGCCAAAAATTATAGCCATCTTTGCTGTCGAAGATTTAGATCCTTTTGGGAGAAGAGATACTTTATTGACTTATGATCGGTAAACAACTCGAATCTTTCTCCCAAGAGATAATGTCTCCACATTTTCAACGCGAACATGATCGCTGCCAATTCCAAATCATGGGTAGGATATCTTTTCTCGTGCGGTTTCAGTTACCGACTAGCATAAGCTACAACCCTACCTCCTTACATTAATATAGCACCTAGTCCGGTACCATAGGCATCCGTGTATATCACCATCTCTTCATTCCCCTTAGGAATGACTAACACTGGTGCGCACGTTAACTTTTCCTTTAGACTCTTGAATGCATTCTCACACCTTTCACCCCAGACGAAAGCTTGATTCTTATTAGTCAACTGAGTCAACGGTGCTGCTATCTTGGAGAAGTCTTGGATGAACTTGCGATAATACCCAGCTAATCCCAAGAAACTTCTTATGTCCGTTGCGTTCTTGGGCATAGACCAATCTTTTACCGTAGCCACCTTCGCAGGATCCACGGCAATTCCATTCTTTGAAACAACATGGCCCAAGAATCTCACTTCCCTCCTCCAGAAGTGACACTTAGAAAACTTTGCTTTCAATTGGTGTTTTCTCAACGCCTCCATCACTATCCTCAAGTGTTCCTTGTGTTCTTCCTCTGTCCTCAAATAAACAAGTATATCGTCCACGAACACAAGAACAAACTTATTCAACTGATCTCTGAATACCCGGTTCATAAGGTCCACAAAATATGCTGGTGCATTGGTCAACCCAAATGGCATGACCAACCACTCATAAAATCCAGATGGCGTTCGAAAGGTCGTTTTAGCTATACTCTCAGCTTCCACTCTAAGTTGATGAAAGTCTGTCGCGAGATCTAACTGGGAGAACACTCTCGTGCCACTCAACTGATCAAACAAATCATATATCCACGGTAGAGGATACTTATTCTTCCTTGTCACTTTATTAAATTCGCGATAGTCCACACACAATTGAAGGGAACCATCTGCCTTGGTAGCAAACACAACTGGTGCTCCCTACTGATAAAAACTTCTTCTGAGAAACCCCTTCTTCAACAGATCGCTTACTTGCACCCTGATCTCTCGCTGCTTCCTTGGCGCCATACGACGAAGTGGCATCACTATAGGTTTGGCATCTTTCACCAAATCTATACGGAACTCAATCTCTCGGTGTGGTGGAAGTCCGGTCACTTCCTCGAAGACATCCGGATACTGGCCAGCCACGGGCACATCTGACAACTCATCATGCGGGATGTTGAGGGAATTTAGAAAACTATCCATTACCCCATCACCGGGTAGACCACCAAACACTACCCTCCGCCCATCATCCGCTCTAACTGTCACCAATAAGCCCTCACAGTCTACCACCACCCCGTATCTTTGGAGCCAATCGACTCCCAAAATAATGCCAAACCCAGTAAAGCCCAAAACAAAACAATCACAAACATACATCCATGACTCGATAAGACAACATTACGGCAAATCATACTAAGGCTAGTCGAACCACCAATTAGGTTCGCTACTGTCAATGGCCTATCAACTATCTTGGGTTCCAATCCCAACCTATCTACCAGGTCACTAGATATGAAGGAATTGGAAGCTCCGGTATCAAACAATACTCTAACCGGAACATCATAAATGGAAAGCATACCTTGGATAACGAAATTCTTTCCTTTCTCCACCACAGTTGGGGAATTCGACGAAGATGGAACAACATTGATAGCATATGCTTTCATAATCTGATTTTCTTTAGGGGGTTGCGAACACTTGTCCTTGTGATGTTCCACTTAGCCGCAGTTAAAGCACTTCCTATCCGCTGGCTTGGCCCGACACTCTTTGGCATAGTGGCCCTTCTTACCACAGCTGAAGCACTCAACATCTTTCTTACTCTTTTTCTGTCCATCCTTAGCTTGGTTCTTTTTTCTCTTATTCTGCGAGTTATTCTTGCCTCCACTGCCTACTTGCGGTTTTGGCTTCCCTGTAGGTACAGCAGCAACCTCAGTCTTTGGCTTAAGGTAAAGACTCTTCGACCTCAATGCTTTCCCCACAATCGATTCAAACGTCTCATCGATGTGGTTAATAAACCTTTCCCCCAAGTATCCATCCAAACCAGTTATGAACTTCTCATTCTTCTTCTCGGCAATATCGATTAGAGATAGTCCATATTTTGATAAAGTATCAAACTCAGCAATATATTCCGAGACTGCCCTACCATTCTGCTTAAGCTCCAAGAACTTCCTAAACAATTTTGACTTCTGGCAGCTAGGATAAACTTATCACTGAATCGGGCCTTAAACTGATCCCAAGTAACTTGATCCTCTAGAGTAGCTGCCTTTATAGCATTCCACCAATTCATAGCCCGTCCTTGCAGCTGACGGGATGCTAGTCTTCTCTTCATCGCATCCTCGATACCCAAGTCTTCGAAGATACGCTCACAGTTATCCAACCAATCCTGAACTTCTGTAGCTGATTCCATTACGTGGAACGGCTTTCCACCAAGACTAGTGTAATCCTTGTAAAGCTTGGCGAAATCGGCTTTAGGCGCCTGCACCGCTGCACCACCAGCATTAGGAACTACCCTCTGAACGTCCCTAAGCATCTCTCTCATGAAATCAGTGAACATAGTCCTCATGTCAGCAACATTCCCATTATTGGCTCCTCTACCAGTACCCCTCGTATGTCGGCTCATCGTTAAATCTGTAAGGAGAAAACGATTAACCATCTTCTATGTGGTGTCAGTGCAGTGCGACTTCATCCTTAGCGATACTAATAGTATATATATATATATATAGCTTTTGAAAACCAAAATATCACAAATACGCGCTCTCATATCCGCATTATCTCTCCGTGATATTTTCCCTAGGTTAACTACGCAACCTAGAGCTCTGATACCAAATGTGACGGCCCGCCCCGCATCAGTCGACATTTCCAATGAAAGTTCGTTGTGCCAATGCCCGACCATCACGGGACGGTCGCCAAAGAAAGAAAAAGAAAGGCATTTGAACTAACAAGGAACCTGTAGAATGTCTCATAGCACATGGAATAAAATATAATAATATACTTTGACATAAACAGGCGAGACAGTGCATAAGCTGAAAACTAAACATCATAGCAGCGGAAAATCAAAATACAGCTTATGTTCCACATCATCATTATTACAACATTTGAAAACTCTCTAAAGCAAAGTAAATGAAAGGTACACTACTAATGCCCAAAGTAGTGACCAACAGCGACACAGGGAGAATATCTATATATCATACGTGGGAGCCTCATGCTCGTCTCCGGTACAGCTACTCGTGCATACCACCTAACCTGCCTCTAGTCTTCCCGTTTAAGAGCACCCAGAGTAATAAGAAGAGACATAAAACTATGGGTCGGACAAAAGTATGGTATGAGCGATAAGCAGCAAAACAGAGCAATAACATGTATACTAAACCATACCTGAACCTGGACCTGCAACCAAAGAGTTAGCACTACATATTGTACAATACTCTAAGGTGCCACTAACATATGGTGTAAAGATATGGGGGTGGGGGTGTGCATGTCACAGTGATGGCAAACAATCAAGCATAGCAACCATCCTCACATCTCTCACTCAGTGCGTAAAGCATACGATATCCACCACTTTGACCACCCCATGCCTTGCTATGATCACTCTGCCCCATGGAGTCGTAATGACACCACTGCACTGATCCATAGCCACTAATCCTTTGCTATGCCCACTCTGCCCCATGGATTCATGATGGCCCCACTACACTGGCTCATAGTCTTGCTACGATCACTCTGCCCCATGAAGTCATGACAACTTCACTGCGTTGATCCGTAACCAATATCCGTCTTTCCTTGGTGAGTAAAAGCTATAGACGTCGATAACCCCTTTGCACGCGTCTCGTAGCAAAGCCCAACTCATGAAGTTAACTCGTTGGTTCCCAACTGGATTCTGAGTTCTATTTCCCATTTGGACTACCTTTGCATCTCGGGTTTTGGTCTCCTCCGGATCGGTTCGGGTCTCCTCCTCCTATCTGGTTCGGTTCGGGTCTCCTCCTCCTATCTGGTTTGGTTCGGGTCTTCCTCCTATCCAGTTCGGTTTGGGTCTCTTCCTCCTATCCGGTTCGGTTCGAATCTCCTCCTCTTATCCGGTTCGGTTCGGGTCTCCTTCTCTCCTTCTCCTATCCGGTTCGGTTCAGGTCTCCTCCTCCTATCCGGTTCGGTTCGGGTGTCTTCCTCCTATCCGGTTCGGTCTGGGTCTCTTCCTCCTATCCGGTTCGGTTCGGATCTCCTCCTCTTATCTGGTTCGGTTCAGGTCTCCTTCTCTCCTTCTCCTATCCGGTTCGGTTCGAGTGTCTTTCTCCTATCCGGATCGGATCAGGTGTCTTTCTCCTATCCGGATTGGATCGGGTGTCTTTCTCCTATCTGGATCGGATCAGGTGTCTTGCTCCTATCCGGATCGGATCGGGTGTTCCTCCTAACCGGTTCTGAAAATCTGCAACTTTTTCCAACAAGCTATTTTCACCAAACGACGGCGTTTTCAACCATTCTAACCCTTCTATGACATCAAAAAACATTCCAAATAGCGGTGACAACATATAGAATCAATCAAAAACATTAAAACATCATTTACATGAAATATTTTAGATCAAATATACCCAAAAAGCATGATTTTCCCCTTAATTCCCTTAATCATGGCTTATACGTACAATTAGTAAAACATGTCCAAATTAACCCAAATTTTTATCAGAGCCCTGAAATGATATTTAAGAATTTTACAAATTTTTTTGAGCCATAATTTCGCTAATTATCACTAATCACCCCTAATTAGTTGTAATTAGTGAAAAACAATGCAAATCACCTTAGCCAAATAAAATATCAAATGTGAAATGATTCTCTGTTTGGCGCTGTTCCCAAGGCTATACAGCAGTTCTACCTCGATTCTTGTGCTAATCTGCTTTGCTTTGATGTAGATTTGGCTTAATTAGCGATTAGAAAGTGATTTGGGGTGTTTTAGAAAGTGGAGGCCATGGCTAAACTTGAAGGAGCAAAAAGTGGCGGCTGGAAAATGATAGAAACTAAATTTCCTAACCCTATCAGCCTTCCTATAACCCTAATCCCGAAATGGGTTATGGGCCCACTCACTAATTACCCAAATTAGGCCCGGTTAAGCTGTTTTTCATCTTATAAACCTTGTTTCAGCCATATCTCCCAAATGGTGAGTCCGTTTGGCTAATGTGACCACTCTACGGAATTGTAAACCATCATTTGAAGCCAATGGAAGGGGTTTCAGGTCAAAACTCATTTCCAATCCAAAGTTATGGCCGAAACAAATCATCTAGGGGCAAAATGGTCATTTAAAAATCAGCAAAAATCATGAACATGGGAAATGAACCCAATAGTTGTCTCCCAAAGTTACATGACCCTACTACTTCGTATGTGAAAGAAATAAATATTCTACGATCCTTCGATACGTAGAATGCTGGTCGTTACACTTTTGGTTATAGTCTTTCGGATATAGGCCGCCGGTTTTCCCGTGAATACTTAGAGGAGCCTACCCTCATTATGTATGTGGATAGCTGTCAGTTCAGAAAAGTTGTCAGTGTCTATACTAAGTAGGCTAGTGTGGGTAGTCTGCATCACTTTCAGGGTTCCAGTCTACTTTCTTATGGGATTTTCGGGTACAGCCCTGTCTTCCGGAACGTTGTTCTGGATGATTTGTTCATTGTCTTGCAATATGACCTTTCGGCACTCACACAGTAGATGTTTCGGAAATTGGTCTTAGATCTTCTTTATGTTTTTTGTGGCTTTATGCTCTTGTTGTTTTAGCCTCCTGGCGTATCTATATTAGGAAGGTGAATAACAAAAGTCCTTTCGGACCTCAACCGACAGAACCCTTGCCTTCATTTTTCTTGGTTTCTGACTTGGATAGCCTTTCGTCGCAGAACCCCCTGTCGGGTTGATGCTGTGGGAAGGATCCCGCCTATATTATCTTGTCGGATATATCCTTCCAGCTAGGTCCCTGCCAGGTGAACTTTGTAGGCATTTTGCAGAGTTTCTTCCTTCTGGGAAGGTGCTAGTTTATATCGCTCTCTGATCATTCTTTCTGGCTTTTGGAAGGTTCTTCTGTACTTGCATTCTCCTAATATCCCTTCATCATTAGTTAGTTCCAGAGTTAAATTTGATAGTAATAGAAAACATTCCAAAAATCATTTAAAAATGATTACTTATAGTTCGGAAAATAGTTTGCGAATTAAAAACTTCAAAATAGATTATTTCCGAAGAAAGCGTTACAATAGCATTCAAAAGCGTTACAAAATATTTATTTTGGCTAACTTGATCAAAACAACCTTTATATTGTCCAAAACCATAATTTTCCAATTCAAAGCACTTTTAGAAAATTAAGAATGATTTTAAAAAAAAATCCATGTTTTTAAAATATTTAAAACAGTTGTTTGTTATTGGGGCTGACAAGTGCTCTTACAGCGACCTTTTCCAAAATGGTTTTAAACATAACTTGAAAATTATAACTCGAAATTTAAATCTTCTTTCACTTATTTGAAAGCTCTTGTTAATGGAAACCAAACGTTTTTCGTTTTGTGGAAATTCAATTTAAATTGCAAAAGTTATAAGCGTTTAAAGTTTTTGCAATTGCGCGACAAGCTCTATTTTGCCCGTAATAAACATTATTCTGCAATATTTCAAAATACCTTAGAGAATCATTATATACTCATGTCAACCATTTAAAATCAGTTAAAGTAATTTGCACTGACTTTCCAAATTATATTTTGGGTTTAAAATTCAACTTTTAATTTTCACTTAGTATTTTAAATTCCAATTTATTTCTAAATTCAAATAACTGTAAATTAACCATCCCATTCGTCAGATGGGTTAGGGATAGCATGAAAGGAAGCATAAAATGACAAGTGTTCTAATACTTGTCGTAAAAAGAAAAGTGAACTTTTGGACACATTTTCACTTAAATGCTATGAAAACTAAGGGCAACACTTAATTCTAACGCTACTAATTCATGTTATTGTTTGACAAATCCGATCGAACGATAAATAGTATTAATAAATCCAAACTTATTAATAATCATTAAATTTATAATTCAAATAAAATCTATCGTTTAACTTATCAAAATTATTAATTGTTCTTGATCATATACATTTATGTCAAATTCAAATTGAGTAATAAATTCCAATTTTAAATTAGTTAAAAATCCTGGGTCATTACAGGGATCTTCATGTTGATGATGCTCGAGAGATCTAGGGTGATCGAGGAAGGAGCTCAGGTCAAGTGACAGATGGGTGCCGATTTGGAAAATCCACAAGATGGACACCTTTGTATTATTACAAACGCTTGTGAGACCGTTAGTTTTGCATGCAGGCGGAAGATGCATATTTTGTAGGCGGTGGGTTGTGTTTGTAGTTGAGAAGGTGTGGTCGTAGCTCGTTCAAATCAATTGGGTGTGACTGTTGCCCGTAAATCAATTGAGTCTCACTGTCCTCCGGAAATAGGCAGCGTGTACCTCGTGGCCATGAAATCGAGGGTTGTAAATTTGGAGATGAGAAAGAGCTAGTGTTGACTCGTTTGGTGATTGTTGGAGATATATGACATTTGAATCAAGATGGAGTGTTGAATTTGTTGATTCAAATATTTTTTGAAGAGGAAAGTAATCAATTAATTGATTTAAATGACTTATCAATTAGTTATTGATTGGTTTTATCATAGAAGGAAAGAAAGAAATGATTATATTCTAGAGATATTTTGACGGGGCAATTTGGATATTTTCTAGGTCTTCTGTTCTCCTATATGCAACCTTATTGGTTAGATCGGAACACTAGAAACCATGTGAGATATCTAGAGAGGTTGTGTGCCTCCAACGCTTGCGCTTTGAAGAGGAAAATGAAGGAACTATGGTTGAGTTTAGCTATTCCTATTTACTACTGGTAGACGCAGTTGGTGTCTCCAGGTTGATTCAAGGATTTATCGTCGTTCTTTATTGCTTTTCTTCTCCAACAATAATTGTAGTCATCTAGATATTCCCTTCCTTTTTTAATTTGGTTATTGATTCAATTGTATTTTGTTCATTTTGGCTTTATTCCATTAAGTGTAAACAAATTTTTGGTGAATCAATAAAGAAGGTGGTTGGGTGCAATATTTGTATATTTCTGTTATTTCAGATCTATTGTTGTTATTTTCAATTAAATTCATCTCCAAGTTATTGGGTGAAAAAGACCATTTTTTTGGTGCACACAAAATACCAACACTTTCAGTTGGTGTTAGATCTATATTGATAAAATATACAACTACAAATGATTAAATTTAAATATTGATTAGAAGACTATTGATTTAAAATGAATGGATCTTTGAGCGTTTAGCTAAATGTGTTTATCTAGATGAAGATAGCAGTTTAGATATGTCAAGAAAAATCCTGTTTTAAATCAAGTTACTAACTAATATGTGTGAGCTTTCATTTGGATAACCCGATTAAATGTTTTGATATGATTGAAATGTTTGATGCATGGATTAATTATAAGTTCTTGATAATTTCTGAATAATTGTCTGCTTGTAGTTAACTTGCTAAAAGAGAAGGCATATCTTATAAAAGAAAGATGGAAGTGTCTAGCCTCTGAAATAAAAGTAAGTAATGAATATATATGAGCCTATTATAAAGTACTGAATGGTGAAGAAAATGGCTTATAAATAATGAATGATTAAGCTTTCCCTAGGCAGTGAGATATATCTTAGTTAACTCGTTTGCATATTTAAAAGAAACATGTTAGATATAAATTATAAAATTTCTCAAGTGCTGCATAATTTATTTATATGTGTGTTTGCTTAGATTTTGCGTGTAGCACCCTAGTAACTAGGGAAAAAATTATTATAATGCTTCAATTTTTTGTAAATGATGCCAGGATACTTACAAGTTAAAGTGATTTAAGTTTAAGTAAAATTTAAGTTTCTTAAAGCAAGTGATAAAATGCCATCGTTTTATGCATGTATGTATTGATTGGGATTGGATGGCACCTGGAAAAACATGGCCGAATATGTACTTTTAAAAAAACTTCTGTGCAAACGGTACCATTAAGATGGTATGTCTATGCGAATAAAGTATATGTTGAGATATTGGTTACTGGATATATTTTGGGTATATATATCCATGAAAATACTTGGGTTAACTCAACATTGTTGGGAAATAAAGTGAACATGTGGGCTCCATTCTGCTGAGTACAAGTTAATACATGTACGTGTTTAATATGACATTGCAATTCAGAATATGACACTCTTTTTGTTCTGGAATTTAGATGTTGGAAATAAAGTGAACATGTGGGCTTACTCCCGTCTGGCAATACTAAGACTGGGGCTGAAGTCAAAGCTCTCTTCAAACGTTGGAACGCATCATCACAATCTACATCCCATGTGAAAACTAGGTTCTTCTTCGTCAAGCGTGTCAGTGGAGCTGATATCCTTGCGAAGTCTTTGATAAACTTCCTATAGTAGCCAGCCAACCCCAAGAAACTTCTCACTTCGGTAGCATTTTTAGGAACCTTCCAATCTTGGATGGCCACCACCTTCGCGGGATCTACAGCTATTCCTTCTTTGGAAACCACGTGTCCTAAGAACCGTAATTCCTTCCTCCAAAAGTGACACTTAGAAAATTTAGCTTTAAGCTTATGCGCTCGAAGAGTCTCCAACACTTCACTAAGATGTAGGGCATGCTCTTCTTCATCCTTAGAAAAGATCAAGATGTCATCTACAAAGACTACCACAAATTAGTTAAGGTACTCCCTAAACACCCTACTCATCAAATCAACAAAACATGCTGGAGCGTTTGTCAAACCGAAGGGCATCACCAGCCATTCATAGAAACCATCCGGAGTCCTAAAGGCAGTCTTGTCAATGCTATCCTCAGCCACTCTCAACTGATGGAAACCAGTGGCTAAGTCCAACTGCGAAAATACTGAGGCGCCAACTAACTGATCGAAGAGATCGTCAATCCTCGGCAGTGGGTGTCTGTTCTTCTTAGTAAGCTTATTAAGTTCTCTATAGTCCACACAAAGTCTAAGGGACCCATCCGCCTTCGTGGCAAATACTACTGGAGCACCCCACTCCGATATACTTCGTCTTATGAACCCCTTCTGTAACATCCCAAAAATTTCAGTATATTTGAATTCCAATTTAAATTAAATAAATTGTAATATATTAAGAAAAATCAAATTTTGTTGGATTTAAATGTTGGTAATTATGTGAGGTTAGTATAAATAGAGTTTCAGATTTTAGTTCTATTTAATAAGACTATGATTTGAATTTAATATTTAAATAATTAAATTTAATCTGAGTGGTTAATTTAAAGGTAGAATTCAAATTTAAATTAAAAATGGTGAAATTCTAAGTTGTGAATAATAATTGGAATTCAAAGCAGAAATTTTAAATAACCAAACTTGAGAACTTAGAATTTGTGAAATCGATTTATAAACTTTATTTAAGTTATAATTTGGTTTAAATTTGAATTTATAAATATTTAAAATTTGAATTTAAAACAGTTAATCGAATAATTGAATATTTATTTAATTAATTAACTGTAGAATTTAACGGTTTTGGCGACTGTCTCGGAATTCGACGGAACTGGCGCCATCAGAACCGGAACGGTGAACTATGCTAGGATTTCAAATTTTGTTACAATCTGACTTACCGTTTGATCGTACAAGAGAAATTGTGAACGAATCATTGTAAGTGAATAATTGGGTATTTCTCATGTTTGGGCCTTATAAATATATATAAATAAAATCCATCTTCATTTCACCAGCTCATTTCCACTTTCACGTACACTTTCCTCCATCTACTTTTCTTCTTAATGGCTGAAAATAATTTTTCAAACCCTAGATCTAAAATAAATTCAACTTCAAAATCAAATTTCTCCAAACCCTAGCGTATTATATGTCAAAACGAAGAGCTCGACGGTACGAAGCTACTAGTGTTCTCAGTTTCAACATGCAGCGCACCGTTTGACCGGAAATCTTTGTCAAAGTTCTGATTTTTCGAAACCCTAGAGGCACAATTAGGGCTTTTCGATTTGCTTGTTAATTGGAGAAACTAAGATGTGGGTTTTGAAGAGGACATCGACTGGAGTTTGTAGATGGTGGTTAGGGGTGCTATCGCTCAAGGGTTGGTCGGAATTTGGCGTTGTGAAGCTCGGAATGCCGGTTTTAGGGCACGATGTCGGCTACGCTAGGGCACACCGGAGGTTCAGGCGAGGGGGTCTATGGAGGCGGCACGTCAGGGAGGTTCGAACGATGGTGGTCTTGTAGTGTACGGTGGTCGGAATCGAGCGCTAGGAGCGGTCAAAGATGTGGTCTTTGATGGGTTCCTCCGCGTGAAGGCACTGTAGCAGAATGAAGTGCGAGCGGGAATGAGGTGTTAAGGGGGCTGACGTGTCATGTTGTTATTGGGTGAGATTTATTTTACTAATTTATATATATTCAAAATTCAATATAGTAAAACGTTAATAACTTTTGCGTTTTAACTCGGATTTACGCGCGGTTTGTTGCGTTGGGATCGTATCAGAGCTGCGGACGTTTTGGCACTAACCTGGCTGCGTTTAGAGACTGTGAAATTTTGAGCTATGGTCGGATGTTCGTCTGATTTAAGACCCAAAGGTGAGTGGTTTTCTCACTCACGAAATACTGAATTATTCCCATATTTATTGAATTAAATTATGAAATAAGTTTGGTTGCATGGTTGCATTGGATTGTTGATGTGTTGTTTAAATTTGACATGCAAGTGTGTTAACATGCAATCTAAGTAAATGATTAGTTATTTATTTTAATTTAAATCTCTAGTTGAAATTCGAACCCTTGTTAATCCTGCAACAGTTAATGCTGATCAGTTGAATGAAATGATGTGATGGATGTTTGGTCGAATTTTATTACTGTTGATATTGACACTGCTTATGCCCATATTCAGTATATCATATTGCATGTTGGTTTTGACGATAGATCTCATTTGTACCCTTGATGTTGCGGGCATCTAATGAACCCGGGATTTATCGATAAAAAAAAAAATTGAATTAAGAACACAGAGTGAAATGATAAATCTCTGTGACCCTGATTTGGATTAAAATAATAGATCCATCCCTGAAATATCGAGAAATTTAATATTAAACCACTTGGCCGTTGGATAGATAATTATATACAGACATCGGTTGGTTAAATGATTTCAAGTATTTGAAATTTTATTTGATAGAATTTCATTTAAAGAAATGTATCGATTTCGATAAGTTTCGTTCTTCATTTGAAAATCTGAATCTCGAATATATTTGAAATGATTTAAGAAATTTTCCTAGATGAATTTGAAGTACTACAGATTTAAATTTTTTTTTAAATCTATTTGATTTGGGATTTTAAGGAGTGGGCAAATTCAGGTTAATAAATTCTTATTGAATTTAATATTGAAATGAAGGAAAGCAAGGATACTCGGGAATTTGTTTTAAAACTTAATACGAGTAAAAATTTAATCTTTGAATTTGAGATGAGTTTAAATGGGGTTTGAAACAAGTTCATTGAGCTATGCAACTCCATTTGAAACTGGAGTTTAAATTCGAGTATTAAAGTTCGGAAGGAAGAATTGATTTTTGTTAAAGAAATTTATATATATTTACGTTGTTATTTCAATAGTTTTTCTTCCTTAAAAATTTAATTTATAAAATTTTTATATATAACTATTTTATTATAGCTAAATTATCCTTATACACTTTTATTTAAAATATTTAGAAAATTTAAATTTAGGTATATACAAAAATGTTTGAACTTATCTATCTTACTTTAACTATTATATTCTATACATGTATTATTTCTATCAAGATTTCCTGTATAAACATCTATCTTTTAAAATCATATTTTGTAAATATAAAATTTTCTTCCGAATGAAAAGTACTGGTTTTTGAATAGTTGTGGAAATGGAGTTGAGATAGAGTTATATCACTTTATTATGAATCAATTTCAAATCGATTTCAAATATGAAAGTGAAGTTTATTATACTAGAATATAAACTTATCTACTAAAGGATTGAAATAAGTTATGGAAGGATATATTCTATTGAATATGAATGAATTTTTGAATATGAATCGAATTAGAATAATTTGAAATCTTTTGAGATTAAATATGTTCTAATTGAATATAAGTCGATCTTGAAATACTAAATGATTTTAGTATAAGGATATGGAAATATATTCTAATTTTAGAATATAATCGGTTTAGTAAGATTTATGATATTTCAATATGAAACTATATTCTATTTTTGGAATATAAATTGGTTCGAAACAGAATATGATATTTTGATATGAAAGCGAACCTTTGAAATGTAAAAGAACCAACCGATGTGAAAAAATGTAAGTGTTGGTTGTTAAAGAGACCGGAGTTGGCATAAGGCATACTCTCTGTCAGTGTCGATACCACTTTGACAACTGTGAACGTTATGACGTGTCCAGAACGAGTATGATGACTTGGAGGCGATTATTGAATCGAAGAAGATGATCGATGACGAAATAGCCCTGACCTTCGGGTCAGAATTGAAATGACTAAAACAGGAGCTATACCGTGACTAATTGAGGTTAGCGCCTTTGATCGGACACACTTCTTCGATGCTATTTATATGACTATGATGATGATGATTTGGGCCCATTTAATTTTATGATTATGGGAGTGTGTTCCGAGGTGGGCGGTAGTGGCTGCTATGCGTTACCACCGGTCCGGGAGTGCAATTGGTAGAATCCTACCCTGGGCATTGCCTCGAATGCCTTGTCATATATATCCTTATCGAGCCCCATACGATTTTGATTTAGCATTGCCTTCTATGGAGTGCCCTCTGATAACACCAGTACGGTGAATTTACGGTACTGTATAGACTGTTGATGCCTATAAACGGCGTAAGGGTAATATGGTAATCCCGCTTACGCTATTTTCAGTATTTATACTTTACTGGATAGACACTATCATAATAGCGTACTATATTATGTATGTATTAGTTTAACGGATCCTTGAGAGATGGAAAAATCCCATAACATCTCTTGAGTTACTGCACCCATGATACTGATGTTATTTCGTATTTTGATTTGACTAATATGAGATGATTTAGTGCTGATCCGAGTGTTTGTTGTGTTTTCTTTCTTATGCAATATGCTCGGGTCAGCAGACGTTGCAGTTACTGAAGATGACTGTGCTTTGGAGATCGAAGACGAAGCTTTGGTATATTTATTATCTACATATGTATATCCGCTGCATTGTTTTTCCGCTGCTTATTATGTACAGCTGTATGTATATGTAACTCTGATAATCATTGAAGGTTATAGTCAATGTATATATATTTCAACTGCTTTAAACTGCTATTTGTTATTATATGTTGTCCTTCCGCTGTGAGATTCTGTTATTGTCTTTTCTCTTCTTTCTTTCTTTTTCTTCTTTTCCCAATAACTACCTGCATTTGAGATTTGTTTGGGTCGACATGTGTGGCTTATTGTCGATTTGAACGGTCAAGAATTTGGGTCGTTACAGTTGGTATCAGAGCGATGGTTATCGATAACCCTGGCTCTATTGGGAATTAACTCATTAGAGATGGGGTTAGTAATGCTCTAGAATGAGTTTGAGTGATATGAGAGAGCGTATTTGTATTTTGATATAAAAATGGTTTTTATTGTGTTGGCTTGTTCTGTTGAATATTTATGGGTTTTGGTTGATATATGGGACGCCATCGTATCGATAGGAATTTATAAATAATCGAACAGGATGGATCGACATAATATGGTTTACATTCATATTCTAAATATTTATATATCAAATATAATATTGGTTCAAGTATATGTGAAATCGTTTTAGTAGGTGGTAATTTTAAGCTATTACCTAATATGGTTGATTCGATAATAAATTTTTATAAGGAAAATTCAAATGATCTATGAGAACAATTTGAAAATGAAGTGATATCCAAAATAAAATTGGGTGAGAAAGATTGAGATTTAAATATAAATGAACTTGAAACTTGATCCTGGGGTATCTTTGGAAATAGTTGCCAAAGTTTTAAATAATACTATATTTAAGGTATGATCGAAAAGAAATGGTTTTAAAGATTATTCAAAGTGGTATAACCCCTCCTTGGACCTTAGAAACGATGTCGGTAATGGGTGCACACATTATCGATGTTACTCCGAAGAGTCTAAGTGGGGGAGAGACCACTCAATGATTATTATAAAATCAGTTTTGACAAAGGATTTTGAATTTAACTCCATATAATATAAACTTTATATAAAGGTATTAATATATAATATTTGAAGGATGGATTTGAGTTCAAAACCAGAAGTTAAATTTTGAGTTCTTTGATGACCAAAGGTTTAGTTTTAAATTTTTATATGGTAAGTTTTTTTTTTTTTTATAAATTATATAAGTATATATGTATGTTATTTTAAATTTGATTTGAAAATCCGGAATCGAGTATTTAGTTTACCTCAACTAATAACAACTATAAATCTATTTAAAGCGAAATTTGGAATTCGAGATTTATAAAATTTATATTACGAGCCTGAAATGGCGCGGTAGTTCGAAAATTCGATTTCTAACTTTGAATAAATATATATAATTCAATATAAGTCGGAATTGGATAAAACGAGAAACTCTAGGATCGAATTGACCATATCTTTCTAATGAATGTAAGAAATTTAGTTTTCACTTTATAAATGGTAAGTTATGACTAAATTAAAATTTAGAAATAGCGCTATGGAATTTATATATATTTTATTAATATATATAAGCTCTTCAGGATAGAAATTTACAAACGGCTTTCAGAGTTCGATGGATTCAAATTTAAGGAAATCAATTTAAGGAATTTAATGAGTCGTTTTAGAATTCATGTGAATGGTTAGATTGGGTGAGAACAATTTGATTTGTACTAGCAACTAATGTTATGTGAGTTAAGGAAGTTGAATAAACAGGATGAAATAGAATGATTTATATAAACCATAGCAAACCTTAATCCATTTATATGGATTCAAAGTTAAACAAATCGAGCGAGCAAGTGAAATAAACTGAAAGTTAAAATATGGAATTTATATATATGTAGTTATATATAATTTATTAATATATACATATATAAGCTTAAAAGTGGAAATCATGCAAACGGTTTCCGAATTTGATGGAATCACTCTCGATGGATTTGTGTAAACATGAAATGAGGTCATAAAAATTTTAAATGGTTAAACCTCATTGGAAGATACATCGAATATGATTTTAAACATGAATTATGAAGGATTAAAGTTATGAATCGTAGTGCCAGACAAGTAAATAAGATTCAAAAGTAAATTGGCTTATTCGGAATAATATCATGTTAAATGGATTCTAATCTGGGGTTCTAGATATTGAAGTGTGATATAAAATGAAACAACCCGAAATTGGTGGATTTAATAGAACGAAATCAACTTGGGAAAATTTATATAAGTCGGATCAGAATTTAATAGATACTTGGATTAAGTAAATAAACTTGATCCATGTTAATGAATTAAGAATGTAATATAACCAAGCAAGCTAAAAGTTAAAAATGAATTCAAGTTCATTTGGAATTAAATGCTTGGAATGGAATTTGCTTAATATAAAGGAAAGTGAAACTTTTATCAAACAAACAAACATGGATATGTTAAGCAATAAAAGCATAAGTCACGTTTTGGCATAAGGGAGCGATAATTTCCTTTAGATGATCGATCTTTGTTGAAGTATTAGAGTCCGAAAAGTTTAAAAACTTTATATAAATCAATGGTTATGCGAAAACCTGAAATGTCAATAAGCTGAAACTAATATAGCCATAACTTTTGAATGGATGATCGGAATCGGACGACTCCAAATTTTTCGGAAACCTTAGAAACCGAGCTAAAACTTTCGTTTATATAGCCCTGTCGAATTCTTATGTTTACTAGGCTGAAATGCGAGTTTTAGTCGTAGTGTATGTGCAGAAAATTAAAAATCTGAAGCGGATACCTATATTGTTTTGACCATAACTCCCTAATGGAGCGTCGGATTTTGATGTGCGAGTACATTCGGAAAGGCCAGAATCTGAACTAAAACTTTTCCTTAATATGCTTGTTGAAATTTTCCTGTTTAAAGGGTTAAAAACTGGGTTGAACAACTCAGATCTGCATTTTTCTGTGTATGGGCTGAGGTGTTCGCCTTCACTAAAATAGTCATAACTTTTGAGCGAATTGTCGAAATTCGACGAATCCGGACAATTCGGAAAGCCTGAAACAAATGCTACAACTTTTGCCTAGTATGTTTTAATCCTATTCCAACTTTTAAAGGGTGATAATCAATGATTTGTTCGCTGGTCCGCTATGAAGATCTTGGTTTTGTGGTTAAATTACTTTGTATATGTTGTGTAAGCTATATAAATTCGCCATATATTGTTATATATTTGATTCTTAGGCATGTTGAGTGTTTTAGTAGGTGCAAGGAGTCGGAACTACGCTTGGAGCTCGCGTGCGCTAAACACTAATTGCTAAGGTAAATAAAAATGCAAATAACGCTAGAGAAAGGTATGTAAATGTGTTACAAAGTTTTGGTAGTTTTATATATGAACTTTCCCCATTTTGGGATGCCTCATCGATGATGAGATGTATATTTTGGTTTTATATATGTATCGGGATTTTTCCCGGGGCCCTCCGTACAGGGGAAATGCTGCCGAAATTTTCCGTGATTTCGGGAGTTAGAAAATTTCATAGGTTTACAACTATGTAACTTATTTTATAAAGTTTATTTTAGGTATGGGTTTAAAATGGATATGGGTTTAATATCGTTTCGTTCTCTTTTCGAGGACGAAAAGATTTTAAGTGGGGGAGAATGTAACATCCCAAAAATTTCAGTATATTTGAATTCCAATTTAAATTAAATAAATTGTAATATATTAAGAAAAATCAAATTTTGTTGGATTTAAATGTTGGTAATTATGTGAGGTTAGTATAAATAGAGTTTCAGATTTTAGTTCTATTTAATAAGACTATGATTTGAATTTAATATTTAAATAATTAAATTTAATCTGAGTGGTTAATTTAAAGGTAGAATTCAAATTTAAATTAAAAATGGTGAAATTCTAAGTTGTGAATAATAATTGGAATTCAAAGCAGAAATTTTAAATAACCAAACTTGAGAACTTAGAATTTGTGAAATCGATTTATAAACTTTATTTAAGTTATAATTTGGTTTAAATTTGAATTTATAAATATTTAAAATTTGAATTTAAAACAGTTAATCGAATAATTGAATATTTATTTAATTAATTAACTGTAGAATTTAACGGTTTTGGCGACTGTCTCGGAATTCGACGGAACTGGCGCCATCAGAACCGGAACGGTGAACTATGCTAGGATTTCAAATTTTGTTACAATCTGACTTACCGTTTGATCGTACAAGAGAAATTGTGAACGAATCATTGTAAGTGAATAATTGGGTATTTCTCATGTTTGGGCCTTATAAATATATATAAATAAAATCCATCTTCATTTCACCAGCTCATTTCCACTTTCACGTACACTTTCCTCCATCTACTTTTCTTCTTAATGGCTGAAAATAATTTTTCAAACCCTAGATCTAAAATAAATTCAACTTCAAAATCAAATTTCTCCAAACCCTAGCGTATTATATGTCAAAACGAAGAGCTCGACGGTACGAAGCTACTAGTGTTCTCAGTTTCAACATGCAGCGCACCGTTTGACCGGAAATCTTTGTCAAAGTTCTGATTTTTCGAAACCCTAGAGGCACAATTAGGGCTTTTCGATTTGCTTGTTAATTGGAGAAACTAAGATGTGGGTTTTGAAGAGGACATCGACTGGAGTTTGTAGATGGTGGTTAGGGGTGCTATCGCTCAAGGGTTGGTCGGAATTTGGCGTTGTGAAGCTCGGAATGCCGGTTTTAGGGCACGATGTCGGCTACGCTAGGGCACACCGGAGGTTCAGGCGAGGGGGTCTATGGAGGCGGCACGTCAGGGAGGTTCGAACGATGGTGGTCTTGTAGTGTACGGTGGTCGGAATCGAGCGCTAGGAGCGGTCAAAGATGTGGTCTTTGATGGGTTCCTCCGCGTGAAGGCACTGTAGCAGAATGAAGTGCGAGCGGGAATGAGGTGTTAAGGGGGCTGACGTGTCATGTTGTTATTGGGTGAGATTTATTTTACTAATTTATATATATTCAAAATTCAATATAGTAAAACGTTAATAACTTTTGCGTTTTAACTCGGATTTACGCGCGGTTTGTTGCGTTGGGATCGTATCAGAGCTGCGGACGTTTTGGCACTAACCTGGCTGCGTTTAGAGACTGTGAAATTTTGAGCTATGGTCGGATGTTCGTCTGATTTAAGACCCAAAGGTGAGTGGTTTTCTCACTCACGAAATACTGAATTATTCCCATATTTATTGAATTAAATTATGAAATAAGTTTGGTTGCATGGTTGCATTGGATTGTTGATGTGTTGTTTAAATTTGACATGCAAGTGTGTTAACATGCAATCTAAGTAAATGATTAGTTATTTATTTTAATTTAAATCTCTAGTTGAAATTCGAACCCTTGTTAATCCTGCAACAGTTAATGCTGATCAGTTGAATGAAATGATGTGATGGATGTTTGGTCGAATTTTATTACTGTTGATATTGACACTGCTTATGCCCATATTCAGTATATCGTATTGCATGTTGGTTTTGACGATAGATCTCATTTGTACCCTTGATGTTGCGGGCATCTAATGAACCCGGGATTTATCGATAAAAAAAAAAAATGAATTAAGAACACAGAGTGAAATGATAAATCTCTGTGACCCTGATTTGGATTAAAATAATAGATCCATCCCTGAAATATCGAGAAATTTAATATTAAACCACTTGGCCGTTGGATAGATAATTATATACAGACATCGGTTGGTTAAATGATTTCAAGTATTTGAAATTTTATTTGATAGAATTTCATTTAAAGAAATGTATCGATTTCGATAAGTTTCGTTCTTCATTTGAAAATCTGAATCTCGAATATATTTGAAATGATTTAAGAAATTTTCCTAGATGAATTTTAAGTACTACAGATTTAATTTTTTTTTTAAATCTATTTGATTTGGGATTTTAAGGAGTGGGCAAATTCAGGTTAATAAATTCTTATTGAATTTAATATTGAAATGAAGGAAAGCAAGGATACTCGGGAATTTGTTTTAAAACTTAATACGAGTAAAAATTTAATCTTTGAATTTGAGATGAGTTTAAATGGGGTTTGAAACAAGTTCATTGAGCTATGCAACTCCATTTGAAACTGGAGTTTAAATTCGAGTATTAAAGTTCGGAAGGAAGAATTGATTTTTGTTAAAGAAATTTATATATATTTACGTTGTTATTTCAATAGTTTTTCTTCCTTAAAAATTTAATTTATAAAATTTTTATATATAACTATTTTATTATAGCTAAATTATCCTTATACACTTTTATTTAAAATATTTAGAAAATTTAAATTTAGGTATATACAAAAATGTTTGAACTTATCTATCTTACTTTAACTATTATATTCTATACATGTATTATTTATATCAAGATTTCCTGTATAAACATCTATCTTTTAAAATCATATTTTGTAAATATAAAATTTTCTTCCGAATGAAAAGTACTGGTTTTTGAATAGTTGTGGAAATGGAGTTGAGATAGAGTTATATCACTTTATTATGAATCAATTTCAAATCGATTTCAAATATGAAAGTGAAGTTTATTATACTAGAATATAAACTTATCTACTAAAGGATTGAAATAAGTTATGGAAGGATATATTCTATTGAATATGAATGAATTTTTGAATATGAATCGAATTAGAATAATTTGAAATCTTTTGAGATTAAATATGTTCTAATTGAATATAAGTCGATCTTGAAATACTAAATGATTTTAGTATAAGGATATGGAAATATATTCTAATTTTAGAATATAATCGGTTTAGTAAGATTTATGATATTTCAATATGAAACTATATTCTATTTTTGGAATATAAATTGGTTCGAAACAGAATATGATATTTTGATATGAAAGCGAACCTTTGAAATGTAAAAGAACCAACCGATGTGAAAAAATGTAAGTGTTGGTTGTTAAAGAGACCGGAGTCGGCATAAGGCATACTCTCTGTCAGTGTCGATACCACTTTGACAACTGTGAACGTTATGACGTGTCCAGAACGAGTATGATGACTTGGAGGCGATTATTGAATCGAAGAAGATGATCGATGACGAAATAACCCTGACCTTCGGGTCAGAATTGAAATGACTAAAACAGGAGCTATACCGTGACTAATTGAGGTTAGCGCCTTTGATCGGACACACTTCTTCGATGCTATTTATATGACTATGATGATGATGATTTGGGCCCATTTAATTTTATGATTATGGGAGTGTGTTCCGAGGTGGGCGGTAGTGGCTGCTATGCGTTACCACCGGTCCGGGAGTGCAATTGGTAGAATCCTACCCTGGGCATTGCCTCGAGTGCCTTGTCAAATATATCCTTATCGAGCCCCATACGATTTTGATTTAGCATTGCCTTCTATGGAGTGCCCTCTGATAACACCAGTATGGTGAATTTACGGTACTGTATAGACTGTTGATGCCTATAAACGGCGTAAGGGTAATATGGTAATCCCGCTTACGCTATTTTCAGTATTTATACTTTACTGGATAGACACTATCATAATAGCGTACTATATTATGTATGTATTAGTTTAACGGATCCTTGAGAGATGGAAAAATCCCGTAACATCTCTTGAGTTACTGCACCCATGATACTGATGTTATTTCATATTTTGATTTGACTAATATGAGATGATTTAGTGCTGATCCGAGTGTTTGTTGTGTTTTCTTTCTTATGCAATATGCTCGGGTCAGCAGACGTTGCAGTTACTGAAGATGACTGTGCTTTGGAGATCGAAGACGAAGCTTTGGTATATTTATTATCTACATATGTATATCCGCTGCATTGTTTTTCCGCTGCTTATTATGTACAGCTGTATGTATATGTAACTCTGATAATCATTGAAGGTTATAGTCAATGTATATATATTTCAACTGCTTTAAACTGCTATTTGTTATTATATGTTGTCCTTCCGCTGTGAGATTCTGTTATTGTCTTTTCTCTTCTTTCTTTCTTTTTCTTCTTTTCCCAATAACTACCTGCATTTGAGATTTGTTTGGGTCGACATGTGTGGCTTATTGTCGATTTGAACGGTCAAGAATTTGGGTCGTTACACCTTCTCAAGCAACTCCTTCACTTTTTTACCGAGTTCCATCCTTTCATGTGGAGCCATGTGGCGTACTGGCAAAGATACTGGTTTCGCATTATCCACAAGATATATTCGAAAATCTATCTCCCGCTTCGGAGGCAAGCCCTTCACCTCCTCAAACACATCCGAATATTCTCGGACCACTCTAACAGATCGTAGATTTTCCTCAGACGCGTCAAGCGATTCTAGATAACTTAGCATAACCGAATTTATGGGATTACAGAAGATTTCGAGAGTGTTGCCAAGGCGAGTCACGAGCCTAACTACTCTCCTTTCACAATCAAAAACGGCCCCATTTCTGGATAACCAATCCATTCCTAAAATTAGCCCATAGCCCGTGAAGCTCAACACATAAGCATCACATCTAAATTCAACGCTAAGTATGGAAATTTTCAAATCCAAACACATCATGGACAAATAAGCTGAGCCCCCTATTGGATTCGAAACAACTAAGGGATCGTCTACTAAACTGGTGTTTAAGTGCAGTGATTCAACTAATGATGTAGAGATAAACGAATGTGATGCGCCCGAATCGAATAAGGTACGGACAGGATGATCAAACAGAAAAACTAAGCTTTCAAAAGAAATGGTTCTACCTCGTTCTTGCAGCAGTGGGACCGCGAGAGCCTGAACTTGTCCCCTAGCCCGCCCGGGTGCCATAAGAGCCTGCACTTGTCCTCCCGAGGTAGCTCCTGCCCTCTGCCCCTTCTTTGGGCGGTCCTTCACTAAATGTCCCGCATCGCCACAATGAAAATAGCCAGTCTTCTTTTTCTTTCGGCAATCCTTGCTAAGATGGCCTGGGGTTCCACAGTTAAAGCACTTCTTCTTTCCCTTGCCATTATTGTCTTTTCCACCCTTCTTGTTTTGCTATTGTGGTTTCTTCTGATCCCCCTTCTTCTCAGGTGCCTTATCAGCTTTAGCGCTTTTCTCCTCATGCATGAGCGCCATTTCTACTAACTTCTCAAAGGTGGCCCCCATCGGGATGTGGGTCATAGCCAACCCTTGCAATGGTTCATTCAAGCCATTCATGAACCTTAGAGCCTTCTTCTCCGGCTTGTTTACTAAGTCCAAGCCAAACCTTGCTAACTGATTAAATTTATTGACATATTCTTTCACTGATGAGCTTCCTTGCTTCAATGTCAAGAACCTTTCCATATATAGATTTTCTTCCGCCCTTGAGAGAAACTTCGCCTCGAACCTACGTCTGAAATCCGCCCAAGAGTCAACAGGACGCTCCCCATTAGTGACCTCCCACCAAAACGAGGCCTCTCCCTTCATCAACCAAGCTGCTAAACGAACTCTCCTCCCTTCTTCTACTTCAAAGATTTCTAGCAATTCTTCCACCTCCTTAAGCCAATCTCTAGCTTCCACAAACGTTTCTGACCCTTGAAATGGTTTTCCACCCATAGCCTTGAATTCCTTGCACGTCTTTGCAAAAGTATCTACACGAGGAGGAGGAGGAACGAGTGCAACTGGTGGTGGAGGAACATTGGCTAGACCTGTAGCGGCCCTAGACTCCAATAGCCTCCTATACCATCCTGGTATCGTTACACCGTCGGGTAGATTAAGATCTTCAGCCATGCTGAAATGAAAAAGGAAAGATTCACAATGGAGAATTCGAAAGATAAAGATATGTGGCTATTGGGGATTATGTTTTTCTTAAAAACTTTTCTCTTTAAATTTCTTATTAAAACATGTTTTTGAAAACACTTCTTCCAAAAATAACTATTTTTCTAAAGTATTTTTATCTGTTCTGGTAACCTTAAGCTCTGATACCACGTGTAACACCGCACGTCCATTAATGTCACTCACGAAGGGAATGCATTAACTTCCATGGAGGTTATAAGTGAATATAGAGCAGAAAAATTACAATAAGACAGATAGTAAATAGTACTTGGAAATCTAAAACTTCATTTTATTGCAGCGGAAATTAAACATGTTTGTTACATCATAAAACCATAGATCATAACCAAGTACAATATCCATCTTCATAAAAACAAAATATATAATCCCATTACATAAATAGCCATTAAAAAGATAACAAGCTGGACTTTACTTCAACGGTCCAAGCTTTCCAAAGAGAGATGAAGTAATTCAATCAAACTCCACTAGAGCTGGGCCCAACCTGAGGACCTGGAGGGGGAAAAAGGATAGAAATAGAGGGGGTCAGACATAAAGTCTGGCGAGTATGATAATTCTAACAATACTATTATCAAAATAACTAGACTAAGGCATAAGCTGGAAGACAAGTAAATGTCTATGAACTCTTAGGAAGATAAAGATAGCGTTTAAGATAACGTTAAAGATAACGGTAAGGCACACCTAATTACTAACGAATGATTACTACACTGCACCACACCAGTCACCCTATTGTTTGATCCCACTTGCTTCACACAGAAACTTTATAAATAGCCTTACGTACCCCTAGCTGACTACATAGGTACTGTCTGCCCCTATCTCCACTAGGTGTACCCCACTACCCACTTTCGATCGGCTCCCTACTCGTAGATACCCGTGCTGGCCCCACAGTGGGGTGTATCACTCCCCTAAAGTGGCAACCCGATACAACTTGAGAATGCACGGCTTATACCTACACGATGCAACAACGTCTTACCTACCAGCCCGGGTCCACACACGCATACGAAATCCGTTGGACTGGCGTTGCCACCGCTCCCCGTTTTGGCCTCTTACAGTCGAACCCAGCATGCGTGTCCCGTCCTCGACTTGGGTCGAGCCCACAAAGATACGTTTGGATACTGGTCGAAATGGGCCCCCACAATCTACCCACCTAAGCTTGTCACTAGTATATCCCACTTAACCCTCTTAGTCATGTTCATTTACATGTGTGTTTGGTTAAGTCTTACTAATCGTATTTCACATGCCACTAAGGGCACCCCCTAGATTCCTCATGCCACCCAAGGCACCTACTTAACCCCCATGTCCCACCTTACATGTTTATCTGGTTAAGTATTTCTTAATTCATTCAGGCCATAACCTCATAAAGACCTCTCACATTAGACTGGCATTTATGGCAGCTGGATTTACCAGGCGGTTCCGGGCAGTCTTACACCATAAAAGAGTCTAACCTCGTGTCTTTACAACCGTTATGCTTTAGTTTAGGCCTAGGACCTCTCACATTGGGCTGACATTTGTGACCACTGGATTTGCCGGGCGGGTCCGGGCAGGTTTACGTCACAAACGAGTCCAACCTCGTGTCCTAAGCATTGATTAACACTTAAAATCTTTTACCCCAGTTTTAATAATTCCTTATTCAAATTATTAATTAAGTCAACTTTTAATGATGTCCATAATTGACTCAATTATGGCCATCCATTTATGGCATGCAAAATCATATCAATTGCACCCCAACTTTTTAATATTAAATCCTTAATATTACCCCTACTCCACGTTTATACGTTCGCTTATTCAACGCATAATATAGGCTAGACTTGTATAGTCTAACACCTAGCACAAAGATAAATTATCACAACATATAGACAATTAAAATAAATCTAATCATAATAGGGGTGAAACTTGCATAAACTACACATGTTAAGGATCAAAAGCTGTCAACTTGTTAAATGTCTCAATTTATATGATATGATCATAGCCCAAATCTATACATAAACTTGCATATCGGGTTTTTAGGCAACATAATGATGGTGTGAACTAGCATAGGATATCACATATGTCATAGCATAATTCTAGATGTCATAATAGATGTCTTGGTATATGTTCATAACTTTTCTAATCAATCAAACTTGCATATGTGACTTGTCGTATAGATCAACATAACCCAAACATGACGATTTAATTAATATGTACTAACTAGCATAGATGGTAACATCATGGCCTTTTTAACATGTATGATTCATCACAACTTTGCATAGAAACTTTCAACATATATAACATCATCATAGCCTGATTTACAACATATAAGATATCATCATCACATAACATTGGATTTACAATATACATGATAGCAAAAGGTGTTTACAACAACATATATGATAATTCACATCATCTACTCATAATCCATTCATAACTCAACCTAATTTAAATGATAATAATCTTGTTAAGATCATCATACTCACAATTAAGAGAAGAAAAGAGAGAGTTTTGCTTTGCTTTAGGGTTGAGAGAATTAGAATTGAATTTGCTTTTCTTCTTTCTTAGTTGGCGGCGGCTCCATTGATTTCCATGGCGACGGTAACTATTCTATTTTAATTAGGTTTAAGGTTAGCATTAGGATGTACTTATAGGTGTAGGAAGTTATTTAGGACCATTAGATTAACCCTGAACCATGAGAACCAATCAAATGCAAAATCTGCATTTGAGCGAATCGGCCCACGGGTTGACAGCCAAACACCCTGGATTAACCCCTAGTCGACCCAGCATGGCTCGGATCGACCTCAAAAATGGGCCGGTTCGGTTTTTCCCCCTCCCAATTCGCTGTTTTGAATTTTTTCGCATATTTATTTATTTAATTTTTAATTTATATATATATATATATCAATATATATATTTCTCTGCGCAACCCATTTCACTTAATTCTTTTCTAAAAATTAAGTATACTTTAATTTGTGAATTTTAATGTTATAAAATTATGGGGTGTTACATTCTCCCCTCCTTAAAGGATTTCGTCCCCGAAATCTCCAAGTCAAGAAGAATGTATATCCTACCATCTAATCGTCCATCTACTCAACCATCAAACACCAGCATCCAATGTCCTTAAAAGACTTCTAATGCTTTAATGTTTATATGCACAGTGTGTGTATATGTCCATATCTAATGCAAAATTAGGCGGTCTACTGATTCAGTCGACCTCCTTAGTGCAATTCATGATAGTGCCATGCGTCCAATATGTATGCAAAAGATTCCTAATGATACATATTAATTCTATATGCGTGCACAACCATCCACCCGAATGCAGCAACTATATGATAATACAACCATTATACATCCATTTTACTAAATACATCCATATATATGCAATATGCAATATGAAGTGACTGAGCCGATCTGGTGCCTAATAGTGTGTATATGCATCCACGAGCAACCACTAGTAAACACTTGCATCCACTTTGCATCCACCATACATAACATGTCTCAAACACATGTTTCAACCATAGGATTATCCTAACTAAAGGTCAAAGATACTAGCGAGAGGATATACTAAAGATAAGATAAGTACAAGTTAAGCGATAAAGGAGAAATTAAAGGACATACCCTAAAAAAGAAAAGGGTATCGTGAACGCATCTTCTCTTCCGTCTCCCAAGTAGCGTTGCTCCCATCATCTCCCCATTGCACTTTGACTAGTCTGACCTCTCGATTCCTCCTTCGAATCAAGTCGATCTTTTCCGAAGTCTCTCTAATCATATCGGGCCCAAGTAAGATCTTATCCGTAGATTCCCACCAACATGTAGGTGAACGACAAGGTCGTCCATAAAGAGTTTCGAATGGTGCCATACCAATGCTGGACTGAAAGCTATTATTATATGCGAACTCAACCAATGGAAGATGCTCTTCCCATGTACCCCAAATTCTAGGATACATAGCCTCAACAGATCCTCTAGAATGCGATTCACCCTCTCAGTCTGGCCGTCCGTCTGAGGATGATATGCGGTGCTCAAACATAACTGAGTCCCTACCGCCTCTTGTAAGCTTCTCCAAAATTCGCTAGTGAAAATAGGATCGCGGTCGCTCACTATGCTAGAAGGAACACCGTGCAAACGAACTATCTCTCGAACGTATACAAAAGCTAACCATGGAGCAGTCCTCTTACTCTTCACGGGAAAAAAATGGGCGCTCTTAGTAAGTCTATCTACAATAACCCAAATTCCCGTATTACCCTTCCTCGATTGCGGTAATCCATCGAGATGCTTTCCCATTTCCATAGTGGAACCTCCAATGGGTGAAGCAACCCACCGGGTTTCTTTTGCTCCGCTTTTACTTGTTGGCACACCAAGCATCTAGCGACATACTCGGCCACATCTTTCTTCATGCCGGCCCAAAAAACTCTCTTCATGTCTTTGTACATCTTGTCCCCGCCGGGATGAATGGTCATCTTCGAATGATGTGCTTCGTCAAGAATAGTCTTCCTTAGGTCATCGTCTTTTGGTACACAAAGTCAACCGTCCCTACGTAACCAACCCTTATCATCTAGGGTATACCTACGGAGATAGCTTGATGACTCCCCTCCTTTGAGTTTTTCTACTAACTCAACCAACTGCGGGTCGTCTCGCTGTGCCTCGCCAATCCGTCCCAAAAGCGTAGGTCTAACCTCCAAGGATGCTAGCAAACCGGGTACGAAGTCAACGGAAGGTCTAAAGTCAAACATCGAAATGAATTCTAAACTTCGTCGCTCAACAAACAAAGGACTTAAGGATAATCTTTTTCTACTTAAGGCGTCTGCCACCATGTTACCCTTGCCAGGGGTATAGGCTATTTCGAAGTCGTAGGACGCTAAGAACTCCATCCACCTTTGCTGCCTTAAGTTCAAGTCCTTTTGAGAGAATAGGTATTTTAAAGACTTGTGGTCAGTGAATAATTCGAATTTCTCGCCAAGAAGATAATGACGCCAAGACTTAAGCGCGAAAACAATAGCGGCCAATTCTAGGTCATGTGTAGGATAATTTTTCTCATGCGCTCTCAACTGCCTTCCACCATAGGCTATTACCCTACCCTCTTGCATTAAGACTGCGCCTAGTCCTGTCCCACAAGCATCAGTATAAACGGTAAACGGCTTACTCCCGTCTGGCAATACTAAGACTGGGGCTGAAGTCAAAGCTCTCTTCAAACGTTGGAACGCATCATCACAATCTACGTCCCATGTGAAAACTAGGTTCTTCTTCGTCAAGCGTGTCAGTGGAGCTGATATCCTTGCGAAGTCTTTGATAAACTTCCTATAGTAGCCAGCCAATCCCAAGAAACTTCTCACTTCGGTAGCATTTTTAGGAACCTTCCAATCTTGGATGGCCACCACCTTCGCGGGATCTACAGCTATTCCTTCTTTGGAAACCACGTGTCCTAAGAACCGTACTTCCTTCCTCCAAAAGTGACACTTAGAAAATTTAGCTTTAAGCTTATGCGCTCGAAGAGTCTCTAACACTTCCCTAAGATGTAGGGCATGCTCTTCTTCATCCTTAGAAAAGATCAAGATGTCATGTACAAAGACTACCACAAATTTGTTAAGGTACTCCCTAAACACCCTACTCATCAAATCAACAAAACATGCTGGAGCGTTTGTCAAACCGAAGGGCATCACTAGCCATTCATAGAAACCGTCCGGAGTCCTAAAGGCAGTCTTGTCAATGCTATCCTCAGCCACTCTCAACTGATGGAAACCAGTGGCTAAGTCCAACTGCGAAAACACTGAGGCGCCAACTAACTGATCGAAGAGATCGTCAATCCTCGGCAGTGGGTGTCTGTTCTTCTTAGTAAGCTTATTAAGTTCTCTATAGTCCACACAAAGTCTAAGGGACCCATCCGCCTTCGTGGCAAATACTACTGGAGCACCCCACTCCGATATACTTCGTCTTATGAACCCCTTCTCGAGCAACTCCTTCACTTTCTTACCGAGTTCCCTCCTTTCACGTGGAGCCATGTGGCGTACTGGCAAAGATACTGGTTTCGCATTATCCACAAGATATATTCGAAAATCTATCTCCCGCTTCGGAGGCAAGCCCTTCACCTCCTCAAACACATCCGAATATTCTCGGATCACTCCAACAGATCGTAGATTTTCCTCAGATGCGTCAAGCGATTCTAGATAACTTAGCATAACCGAATTTATGGGATTACAGAAGATTTCGAGAGTGTTGCCAAGGCGAGTCACGAGCCTAACTACTCTCCTTTCACAATCAAGAACGGCCCCATTTCTGGATAACCAATCCATTCCTAAAATTAGCCCATAGCCCGTGAAGCCCAACTCATAAGCATCACATCTATATTCAACACTAAGTATGGAAATTTTCAAATCCAAACACATCATGGACAAATAAGCCGAGCCCCCTATTGGATTCGAAACAACTAAGGGATCCTCTACTAAACTGGTGTTTAAGTGCAGTGATTCAACTAATGATGTAGAGATAAACGAATGTGATGCGCCTGAATCGAATAAGGTACGGACATGATGATCAAACAGAAAAACTAAGCTTTCAACAGAAATGGTTCTACCTCGTTCATGCAGCGGTGGGACCGCGAGAGCCTGAACTTGTCCCCTAGCCTGCCCTGGTGCCATAAGAGCCTGCACCTGTCCTCCCGAGGTAGCTCCTGCCCTCTGCCCCTTCTTTGGGCAGTACTTCACTAAATGTCCCGCATCGCCACAATGAAAACAGCCAGTCTTCTTTTTCTTTCGGCAATCCTTGCTAAGATGGCCTGGGGTTCCACAGTTAAAGCACTTCTTCTTTCCCTTGCCATTATTGTCTTTTCCACCCTTCTTGTTTTGCTGTTGTGGTTTCTTCTGATCCCCCTTCTTCTCAGGTGCCTTATCAGCTTAAGCGCTTTTCTCCTCATGCATGAGCGCCATTTCTACTAACTTCTCAAAGGTGGCCCCCATCGGGATGTGGGTCATAGCCAACCCTTGCAATGGTTCATTCAATCCATTCACGAACCTTAGAGCCTTCTTCTCCGACATGTTTACTAAGTCCAAGCCAAACCTTGCTAACTGATTAAATTTATTGACATATTCTTTCACTGATGATCTTCCTTGCTTCAATGTCAAGAACCTTTCCATATATAGATTTTCTTCCGCCCTTGAGAGAAACTTCGCCTCGAACCTACATCTGAAATCCGCCCAAGAGTCAACAGGACACTCCCCATTAGTGACCTCCCACCAAAAGGAGGCCTCTCCCTTCATCAACCAAGCTGCTAAACGAACTCTCCTCCCTTCTTCTACTTCAAAGATTTCTAGCAATTCTTCCACCTCCTTAAGCCAATCTCTAGCTTCCACAAACGTTTCTGACCCTTGAAATGGTTTTCCACCCATAGCCTTGAATTCCTTGCACGTCTTTGCAAAAGTATCTATGCGAGGAGGAGGAGGAGGAACGGGTGCAACTGGTGGTGGAGGAACATTGGCTGGACCTGCAGCGGCCCTAGCCTCCAATAGCCTCCTATACCATCCTGGTATCGTTACACCGTCGGGTAGATTAAGATCTTCAGCCATGCTGAAACGAAAAAGGAAAGATTCACAATGGAGAATTCGAAAGATAAAGATATGTGGCTATTGGGGATTATGTTTTTCTTAAAAACCTTTCTCTTTAAATTTCTCATTAAAACATGTTTTTGAAAACACTTCTTCCAAAAATAACTATTTTTCTAAAGTATTTTATCTGTTCTGGTAACCTTAAGCTCTGATACCACGTGTAACACCCCACGTCCATTAATGTCACTCACGAAGGGAATGCATTAAATTCCATGGAGGTTATAAGTGAATATAGAACAGAAAAATTACAACAAGACAGATAGTAAATAGTACTTGGAAATCTAAAACTTCATTTTATTGCAGCGGAAATTAAACATGTTTGTTACATCATAAAACCATAGATCATAACCAAGTACAATATCCATCTTCATAAAAACAAAGTACATAATCCCATTACATAAATAGCCATTAAAAAGATAACAAGCTGGACTTTACTTCAATGGTCCAAGCTTTCCAAAGAGAGATGAAGCAATTCAATCAAACTCCACTAGAGCTGGGCCCAACCTGAGGACCTGGAGGGGGAAAAAGGATAGAAATAGAGGGGGTCAGACATAAAGTCTAGCGAGTATGATAATTCTAACAATACTATTATCAAAATAACTAGACTAAGGCATAAGCTGGAAGACAAGTAAATGTCTATGAACTCTTAGGAAGATAAAGATAGCGTTTAAGATAACGTTAAAGATAACGGTAAGGCACACCTAATTACTAACGAACGATTACTACACTGCACCGCACATTACTACACTGCACCACACCAGTCACCCTATTGTTTGATCCCACTTGCTTCACACAGAAACTTTATAAATAGCCTTACGTACCCCTAGCTGACTACATAGGTACCGTCTGCCCCTATCTCCACTAGGTGTACCCCACTACCCACTTTCGGTCGGCTCCCTAGTCGTAGATACCCGTGCTGGCCCCACAGTGGGGTGTATCACTCCCCTAAAGTGGCAACCCGATACAACTTGAGAATGCACGGCTTATACCTACACGATGCAACAACGTCTTACCTACCAACCCGGGTCCACACACGCATACGAAACCCGTTGGACTTGCGTTGCCACCACTCCCCGTTTTGGCCTCTTACAGTCGAACCCAGCATGTGTGTCCCGTCCTCGACTTGGGTCGAGCCCACAAAGATACGTTTGGTATACTGGTCGAAATGGGCCCCCACAAGCTACCCACCTAAGCTTGTCACTAGTATATCCCACTTAACCCTCTTAGTCATGTTCATTTACATGTGTGTTTGGTTAAGTCTTACTAATCGTATTTCACATGCCACTAAGGGCACCCCCAAGATTCCTCATGCCACCAAAGGCACCTACTTAACTCCTATGTCCCACCTTACATGTTTATCTGGTTAAGTATTTCTTAATTCATTCAGGCCATAACCTCATAAAGACCTCTCACATTAGACTGGCATTTATGGCAGCTGGATTTGCCGGGCGGGTCTGGGCAGTCTTACACCATAAAAGAGTCTAATCTCGTGTCTTTACAGCCGTTATGCTTTAGTTTAGACCTAGGACCTCTCACATTGGGCTGACATTTGTGACCACTGGATTTGCCGGGCAGGTTTACGTCACAAATGAGTCCAACCTCGTGTCCTAAGCATTGATTAACACTTAAAATCTTTTACCCCAGTTTTAATAATTCCCTATTCAAATTATTAATTAAGTCAACTTTTAATGATGTCCATAATTGACTCAATTATGGCCATCCACTTATGGCATGCAAAATCATATCAATTGCACCCCAACTTTTTAATATTAAATCCTTAATATTACCCCTACCCCACGTTTATACGTTCGCTTATTCAACGCATAATATATGCTAGACTTGTATAGTCTAACACCTAGCACAAAGATAAATTATCACAACATATAGACAATTAAAATAAATCTAATCATAATAGGGGTGAAACTTGCATAAACTACACATGTTAAGGATCAAAAGGTGTCAACTTGTTAAATGTCTCAATTTATATGATATGATCATAGCCCAAATCTATACATAAACTTGCATATGGGGTTTTTAGGCAACATAATGATAGTGTGAACTAGCATAGGATATCACATATGTCATAGCATAATTCTAGATGTCATAATAGATGTCTTGGTATATGTTCATAACTTTTCTAATCAATCAAACTTGCATATGTGACTTGTCATATAGATCAACATAACCCAAACATGATGATTTAATTAATATGAACTAACTAGCATAGATGGTAACATCATGGCCTTTTTAACATGTATGATTCATCACAACTTAGCATAGAAACTTTCAACATACATAACATCATCATAGCATGATTTACAACATATAAGATATCATCATCATATAACATTGGATTTACAATATACATGATAGCAAAAGGGGTTTACAACAACATATATGATAATTCACATCATCTACTCATAATCTATTCATAACTCAACCTAATTAAAATGATAATAATCTTGTTAAGATCATCATACTCACAATTTAGAGAAGAAAAGAGAGAGTTTTGCTTTGCTTTAGGGTTGAGAGAATTAGAATTGAATTTGCTTTTCTTCTTTCTTAGTTGGCGGCGGCTCCATTGATTTCCATGGCGACGGTAACTATTCTATTTTAATTAGGTTTAGGGTTAGCGTTAGGATGTATTTATAGGTGTAGGAAGTTATTTAGGACCATTAGATTAACCCTGAACCATGAGAACCAATCAAATGCAAAATCTGCATTTGAGTGAATCGGCCCACGGGTTGACAACCAAACACCCTGGATTAACCCCTAGTCGACCCAACGGGGCTCGGGTCGAACTCAAAAATGGGTCGGTTCGGTTATTCCCCCTCCCAATTCGCTGTTTTGAACTTTTTCGCATATTTATTTATTTAATTTTTAATTTATATATATATATATATATCAATATATATATTTCTCTGCGCAACCCATTTCACTTAATTCTTTTCTAAAAATTAAGTATACTTTAATTTGTGAATTTTAATGTTATAAAATTACGGGGTGTTACAGTAAATCTCATGAAGAAAAACCCGACACATCTAAGTACCCAGAATGTAAAATGCTAAAGTGATATGGGTACAAATGTGAAGTAGATATCAGAGTGTCCTGAGTTTATCAAATGCATAAATAAGTACACAAAATCTGAGATATGAATACTAGAAAATCAAATAAATGCATAACCTAGTTGTAAAGACCCATGCTTTTTCGGCCTCGAAAATCGACATATATACATTTATTGTAACTCATGCCGACCTTCCAAACACCAGAACATTTATAGAAAGAAATTAGAGGGTGAGATAAGAAAGAAAGAAATACTAGAATAGAAGAAAGGAAGAAACACCACATAATCAGAATCTCAAATAGCAGCGGAACAAAATATAATATAGAATTAAATCATTATTGAGAGCTTTCAAAAATACTTACAATATCAGAGTACATCACACATCTGGACAGTTATAATAACCTGTCCTCATACAGAACACACAGTGGAATAGCAGCTATATAATATCATACTTCTAAACTCTTCCAGCTCGTCTCTTCACAGCATTCGATGACCTGAACCTGTGTAACTCGGTCTAACCCAAGCATTACAAACACTAGGTCAGTCTACTGGAACAGAGTGAGATAAACACACTTAGATTAAAGGGAATCATCCAACTTGATTTTATGGTTCAAAAATCTTTTTGAAAGAAAAGGATAACCGTTAAACCAAATCCACACATAAATACGGACGGTTTTTACCTTATGATAACCCAAAACATTTTTGAAATCAATATCTTTTCTGATATTATAATAGTGTCTAAATACAAGTAAATATCAATCTAGTAGAACGATTGCATCTCACGCTCTACATACATAGTATACAATCAAAAACGCGGGCTCTTTTTGGAGATTGGATTCCGACTATGACAAGGTATGGAACCACATGCCGATAGTGTATCTCTAGAGGGGAATATACCGGGTTCAAGAAGAACGTCTTGCAACCCGGCCCGCACATGACCGACCACTTATTTCGCTTGAGTGTATCGAATGTATATCACCAAAGGTTGGGCCCAAACCATCGTTTCCCAAAAAGGACAGCATCGAAATAGGTTAAAGAAGGAAAAGAAATTTCTCTAGATAGGTGATTATACACCCTAATGGGAGCGACCCACATAACCATGTTGCCTGCCCGATTTTTGTCATTTCCCGGTCATTGAGGCTTGAGGTTTAAATTACCTGTTGGAACATCCGGCCACCATTCACTTTGAATGCCACATCGTCAGATCCATCAGATATCACTAATTGACGTCCACAAAAATACTCTAGTTGATAAGCTAAGAGAAAGGCCTTTCTCTGCTACCAACTATGGTACGTTTGAAGAAATCAACGTACGCGATCCCTTTGGAAATACTCTGTCAGACATCCGTCCATACAAGTCATCTAGGAATAGGTTGAACCGAAGGTGCCCTCCTACTGCATCCCATATAAGAGTCACCCCAAGGATCAGTAGCAAGTAGTCCTTGCAATCCGTATATTCCAACCACGATAGAACCACAGTACATCTTTGGCTGCAAACCGAAGATTATTAGTAGTTCTTCCGTTTATGAAGATCTACGGTCTTCAATACTCCATCTCGATCATCTTCTGATATCCTTACGTATTTGTTTGTCAGAATGGTTTTTGAATATAAATTCAATCCCGGTCTTTCCGTACCAACAATCGTATTGGATAGACTTGATAGTCGGCTATTTAACTATCAAAATAAACAGTGATCCAATCATGAAAATCCAGTGAGTTCACTAGTTCTGTGTTCAACATCACTTGGCCTTTTAATTAAAACAAATGTAAATTTGAAACTCTTAAATATTTTGATATTATGAATATAGTTTTTTTTGGCTTCTTATGTAACATAAGATTTTTCTTTAAACTAATTCATTTGAATGCTTAGGAAAACCCTATACCATATCCAGTTTTATATATTCACTTTCTAAACATTAGCCAGTTTATTATTAAATATTGGGAAATCAATTCAACTTATTACTCGTAAAACAACGTTATGAAATATCTTTTATTTTGTACTTGAAAACAAAAACCCAGTGCTTATTCTGATAGAATAAAACTCAACTTTACGTTTCCTCTTTGGCTCGAAAATATTGTTATAATTTCACGCAATCCCCTTATATTTCCCTTTTAATTTGGGATCCTTGTTATATATATATATATATATTCCAATTTTTCACTAAAATGTCACGTTATTTTTTCTCTAATGACATAATAAATTATTACTAACCTCTTTTATCATTCCCGACTAATATCATCCTCAGATAATCCTGAAGTCGTTCAAGTTGGGGTATTTTAATTACCCTCAGACCTTGATCAACAACGTTCTTATCTAAGATAAATATAAGTTGTAATCCAAAAACCGAAATTTTATTCGAATCCCAATACAAATTCCGTTTAACTATTTTATCCAAAATACGGTTTCATGAAACTGTCTTACTTTTTGAAAATCCCTTTCTTGGATATAACCATATTCCTTAATTCCATAGTTAAACAATTTCATATAAAACACCACCTTTTATCCTCTACCTCTCTAAACAAATTCATTATATAATTTGGATTTGGTTACAAAATCCTATGACCCACTTCTTTTACCAAATCCACTTTCACCAATCCTTTTTCATATCCATTCAACCATTCCTGCTTTGGAAATCTTATTTTAATCTCCAAATTCTACTTAGTCCCATTATTAAGTAACTATAATCGTAAAATTAACGCTTTAACACTTTAAACCTCATTTATATAACTCTGGTTTAATATAAACCCATTTATCTTAATTTCCCTTTACTTAATTCAAATAATTAAGTAATAATTATTTTAAGCTATCATATTTGCTTAAATCCCTTTTATAACTTTATTATAAAACTCAGGTTTATAATAAAACTTGTTCATATACTCCTTTCACCATTCAATTAGATTTCATTACAATTTCGATTACTTTTTAAATGAACTTCAATTAAAATTAAATCTCCTAAATTATTATCAATCAGGATAATAATTTACTTCGATCATTAACTACTTCAGTTGTTAATTTATTTATTAACTAAAATAAATAGTAAATCTCTTTTTTAAAAACTTACTAAGATTAAACAATATTCGTTAACTATTTTATTAGACTAAGTCAAAACAAATTAATTTAAAAATCAATTCAGTTAAAACGGTTTACTTAATCAACTCGAACACGGTTATCTCGTTAACCAACTTCAATTGGTTCTCAATTTAAATAATTAATAATATAATTAATTTATATACTTCCATTTAATTATTTCTTAACAAAACAATTATCCAAATTTAACCGTTAGGTCAATTTCTGTTCACTTGTTTGTAAATTTGATTAACATCAGAATTGACTTTATAAAATTAATTATAAACTTAAATAATAAATAATAAATATTTATTTCCTTCTTACGACTTTTATACAAAACAATATATTTCAAAATCTATCTGCAATCATAAAATAAATTTTATAACTTCATTTCTGTCGATTTTCTTGATGGTAAATCAACATTTACAAAACGATTGATTTTATAGGACATATGCTGCCAATACTCAACCAATACTACCCATTGGTTAAAACAAAACACAGATTGAATTTCCAGTCAACTATCAATAATCAAATCGATCACACAATTAGGACATTTCATATATTGGTAGTAAATAATGTCTAATATATTTGAGGAATCTGGTTGGATCCCTCCAACTTGTTCTTCCCTGTATACAAATCAGATCATTCAATTCCATCTAACTGATAATTTCTATAATAGCAAATAATGACTATATAACATCAACCAATTAAAAAAAAATCAGATAATTAAACAGTTAAACACGTTTACTTTATAAACGTGACCAACAATTTAAGTTACCTTAATTGGTTCCAATCATTAAAATTACGATTTGGTTTTTCATTGAAATTAAACAACGGTTTAATTTCATCAATTCAATCAATCATATAAAAATATAATCAACAAACAGTCAATCAATAGTAATCATAGCACACAAAATAAAAATCCAACTTATATAAAATATAAGTGGGAAAAACTGAGTGAGCTAACTCACCTTGATTTCATTCCGTTATTGTCAAAGCGATTCGGTTTAATTAAATTAAACAAGTGTTTAATTTAATCAAAATTTCCAGTTGCTTCCAACACCGTCCATGTGATGACCCCTAACTTCCGTAGAACGAAAGCAAGGATAATCATTGGAATATAACATAATTACAACAATAGCAGATCTCAAATAACATCATAACACATAAATCATTGTAGCGGAAATAAAAATGTCATCCACATCACAACATCAAAATATCAGAGTGGCACAGTTACAGGAAACAAATTAGCAAATAGAAAGTCTCAACAAATAGAAATAAGTCTAAACTCCATCAAGTACAACATAGATCAATGATGTTTAAATGTCTCAAAGCATAAATAAAAAGATAAAAATGTCCTTCATTTTCTTTCCTTAAGCATGCTCCAATCCAGAATGTATCTGTAATAACCTAAACTTGCCACTTGGCTGCCCGTGTGAAAAAGAGGGCATCTGAGTTTGCAAAGTGAAACAAACTACAAGTCAGTTGTGGGACTGGTATGAGAAATCTTTCCTAACTAATCTAAAAATATGGCTAATCACTGGACCACGCTGCTAATGCGAAACGGGTTTACCCCATTGGATTGCCAGCGCATAAGTCTAATAAATTTTTATTCAAAAATAATGCAATGCTTTTTAGAAAAATGAAATCATTATAAGACTCAAGTCCCATCACACAATGCAACGCAAACCGGAGGACAGAGTTTTACCTTATAATGATCAAACATGCTTGATACATGGAAAATATTATTTTAATATTATTATTAGTGTCTAATCAGTTTTAAAATACTTCAAAGTAAATGTATAATTCCTAAGCGGCATAGCTACCATATACTATGTCGCCATATATAGGTTTACAATTAAAACCGTAATGTCGTATTGGAAATTGGTTTTCCATCATGAGTCAAGGCTAGGGACGATCTCCTTACCGATTCGAGACACTCTAGCAATATCCCAGGATCACACCTACGAGCAACCCTTGGATCCTGGAGGGCCAGTCCACAAATACTTTAGTGGATTGGCAATTCCTGAACACACGCTTCCTAGTCCTATTGAACCTATAATTTGGTTATTATCAACCAATAAATCCGAGGTACCTCATAATCTATCAACCACATAAGTAAAATGTCAGGGCATGTAAAATCCTTATACCACTTCTAGCTAGAGCGTGCACTGCCTGCGTTCCCTTGTCATGTTTCTAACTCTTACCAGGGTGTGAGGCTCGCGAGGTAATGTTATACACAAAGCTATGCCGAAATAGGCTATGCTTTGATCATCAACCACAAGGCTCTGCTTTTCAACAAAAGCCTTGATCATTTGCATCTTGGCATGCCACATTGATAATCCACATCATGCGATCGATAACTACTAATATATAACCTCTGAGCTCGTGTGTCTCAAAGAAGGGTGTTAAGCAAGAGAATAAATTGTCCGCCACCAATCAGATACATATTAAATAGAAATCAATTTACATGGAATGAAATCCAATATCAGACACACATCCTACAAGTCCGTTCTGGTTCTGAACGAAACCGGAGTCACCTTATTCCTCGTCCCGTATGTCCAATACGGAAGAGAGGTGCTCGCTTATCCGGACAATCAACAAGTATATCCGGACAACTACCACTTTAACCCTTTACTAAGAGCTAACTAATGCCGGGCATCAGTAGTTATCCATTCGATGTGAAGATCGCTGGTCTTTAATCACCATCTTCAATAACTTCGATTTAAATCATCATATAATTATTTGAAATGAGATTGAACTCGGTCTTTTCAAATAATTCTCGCATATATATAATTTAAAATCATTTCATATCGTTAATACTATTTAATAACAATTTATCGCTATTTTTATTTATATAAAAATAGCTCAATTTAATTCAACGACGCTTCGGGTCAATAGGCGGCCCTGACGCTGTTTTTATCAAAATTTGATTACAATTTTCTTGAAATCTAACCGTTGAATTTTAACAAAATTTATATCGTTGGAAAGATCTTCCCAAAGCGGTCCTAACGGTTCCAGTATTGGGAAAATCTTATGGTCGGATCTTTCGGTATAATCATTTAAAGTTACGATTCCAAAACGCGAACTACCGCGCGCGATTCATTTAATTTTTAATTTATATTTATATATAAAATTATATATAAATATAAACCATTTGACGATTCCACTAACGCATTTAACACGCCAAATAAAAGAATGTTCTATTGGCATATCATATCTACATGTTCATAATTTCAACTAAAATATATTTTACTTACATAACAATTGAGCTAATGACATATAAAAAAGCTAATTTTTATTTGTATTTCTATTTTTAACGTTAACAAATAAAAAGGAATATTTTATCTGTATATAGTTTTAATGCATGTTTTGACAATAAAAATAATTCGTATAAATTCTAATGTATGTATTTTCAATAAAAATGATATTTTAACTATGCATACAAACCCTAATATATGCATTGTCAATTAAAATTATTCTTTGGCTTCGCATACAAATTCTAATATATGCACTGGCAATAAAAATGATTCTTTGACTTTGCATACAAATTTTAATATATGCATTATCAATAAAATGATATTTTAACTTTGTATATAAATTCTAATATATGCATTGTCAATAAAATGATATTTTAACTTTGCATACAAATTCTAATATATGCATTTTCAATAAAATGTTAATTTAGCTTTGCATATCAAATCTAATATATGCATTGTCAATAAAATGTTAATTTAACTTTGCAATAAACTATAATATATGCCTTGTCAATAAAATGTTAATTTAACTTCGCATATAAACTCTAATATATGCACTGCAAATAAAATGTTATTTTAACTTTACATATAAACTCTAATATATGAATTGCAAATAAAATGATATTTTAACTTTGCATATAAATTCTAATATACGCATTTTCAATAAAATGATTCTTTGACTTCGCATACAAATTGTAATATATGCACTATCAATAAAAAATGTTAATTTAACTTTGCATATAAACTCTAATATATGCATTTTCAATAAAATGTTATTTTAATTTTGCATATAAACTCTGATATATGCATTGCAAATAAAATGATATTTTAATTTTGTATATAAATTCTAATATATGCATTGTCAATAAAATGATTCTTTCACTTTTGTTGAAACTTCTTTTTTTTTTCCTAGTTTCTTATGTTACATTAAAAATGTGAATTTTTAATGTAAACAAGTTTTTATTTTAAAACATAAACGTTTCTATGATTTCCTTATGTTACATTAAAAATGTGAATTTTTGATGTAGACATGTTTTTATTTTAAAACATGAACATTTTTTTATTTTCTTACATTACATTAAAAATGTGAATTTTTAATATAGACATATTTTTATTTTAAAACATGAACATTTCTCTATTTCATTACATTACATTAAAAATGTGAATTTTTAATGTAGACATTTTTTTATTTTAAAACATGGGCATATTTCTACTTTCTTATTTCTATTCAACAAAGTGATAAAAATGATTCTTTTCATTTTTGTTGAAAATTCTAATTCAACAAAATGTTCAAAATGGTTCTTTTCATTTTTGTTGAAAATTCTAATTCAACAAAATAATAAAAATGGTTCTTTTCATGTTTGTTGAAAATTCTAATTCAACAAAATGATAAAAATGGTTCTTTTCATTTTTGTTGAAAATTCTAATTCAACAAAATGACAAAAATGGTTCTTTTCACTTTTGTTGAAAATTCTAATTCAACAAAATGATAAAAAATGGTTCTTTTTCACTTTTGTTTCAACTAAACCATTAAATAAAAGTGATAATTTTTGTTTTCTACTAAACTATGAAGCAAAAGTGATAATTTTTGTTTCAATTAAACTATGCAGCAAAAGTGATAATTATTGTTTCAACTAAACTATGCAGCAAAAGTGATAATTTTTGTTTCAACTAAACTATGAAACAAAAGTGATAATTTTTGTTTCAACTAAACTATGAAACAAAAGTGATTATTTAAATGAAATCTTTTTATTATAATCTTTTTATCCTAATCTTTTTATTATAATGAAAACAAATTTTTGACAAAAACCATGTTTCATGTAAACAATACAAATGAGATTTTTGTTGTAAATCTAAATTTGACAAAACCATGTTTCATATTAACAATAAAAATGAGATTTTTATTGTAAATCTAATTTTGAAAAAAAAACATGTCTCATGTTAATAATAAAAATGAATATTTTATTGTAAATCTAAATTTGACAAAACCATGTTTCACATTAACAATAAAAATGAATATTTTTATTGTAAATCTAAATTTGATAGAACCATATTCCATGTTAACAATAAAAACGAATATTTTATTGTTAATCTAAATTTGACAAAACCATGTTTCATGTTAAAAATGAAAATGAATATTTTATTGTAAATCTAAATTTGACAAAACCATGTTCCATGTTAAGAATATAAATGAATATTTTACTATAAATCTTAATTTGACAAAATCACGTTTCATGTTAACAATAAAAATGAATATTTTATTGTAAATCTAAATTTGACAAAACCATGTTTCATGTTAACAATAAAAACAAATATTTTATTGTAAATCTAAATTTGACAAAACCAAGTTTCATGTATCTAAATAAAAGATGAAACATATATTATAAAATCAAATAAATATTCATATATCTGAAATAAAAATAATATTTTTTATTTCAAATCGAGATCTAACAATAAACTATAGATTCAAATAGAAGAAGGAATTTCTATTGTAGATCAAAATCTAATAACCATGAGCATCACAATCAAAAATCAACATATTCCAATCCCGAGCATCACAGATCTGATTTTATTAACATAACTACATGGATTCCGAATAACGAGAAATAATTAAATTTTTAATTATAAAAATAGAAATCTCACAGTCGGTTTTAATTCTGAATAATTCAGAATCGAATTTTGTCCAAAATTTGATCTACTCCGAATCAGTTCTAATCAGTTCAAAAATGTAGATCTCGGGCTCACGACCGCAAGCTTCTGAAAATTTTCAATTCCGAGATCGTATGCATTAGTTATGATTTAATTTAGGTTGATAGTATTTAAAAATAAATTAATTATTTATTTAAAAATAGAATTATACCCTTTCTTCGTATCAGAAACACAGGCCGATGCTTTTCCCTTTTTGTTCGATCTTAGGTTTAGCAATTTCTTCGAATTGGTGCAGATGGAATCCTATCGGGATTCACCTCGTCGAAGCCCCTGGAGAGGCGCGCCGGCGGCCTGAACTATGGCGAACTCGGCGGCACAGGGAGGATAGGGCGGAGCTTTGAATGCGGCGGGTTCGAGGGTCTGTATCTCGAGCTACATGCAATTTCAGGTGGTATAACCCGTATGGATGTGGAGAGGAGAGAAATCTCTACGAATTCCTCCAAAGGACCGGTGTGTTTTACTGATTGGATCGTGGGATTTTAGTGGATGAAGTTTTGAGCAATTTCGGCCATGGAATAATCGAAGGCGGCGGCTACAATATGGTGATTAGGGTTTTGATGATGTATATTTATAAGATAATAATATTAAATGTTCAAATTTATTTAAAAAACCCATTAATTCCTAATAACTCCACTTCCAACCCAACAAAATTTGTTCCCACCAAATTGCCCCCGTTTTGGACACAATGGGCTAGGTCCCGTCAGCCCAAACGATCGTTTTCAACCTGTTTTCTTTAATTTAAAATCTAAATCATTTATTTATTTGATTCGATCGTACATTTAAATTTACTGGGACCACATATGGGCTCCGAAAATTCCTGAAAAATAAATCTAGCTATGTTTTGACGATACTGTCCTAACAAAATTAATTTGTCGAATTTGGAGACCGTTTGAAAAATGGCCTTTTTATCGGTCGATTAAATTCAACAGAAATTATTGAACGCAGTTTAATTTACTATGCTCACATATTAATTCCAAAAATTCTAGAAAATTAAATTTAGCAATAATTTGACATTCCGGATCCGATAAAAATTGTTTCGTCGGAAACGGGGGTCGTTTGTATAATGGCCATTTATACGGGCTATAAATTATATTAAATTCCATAGTGACTATTCTGAATATTCAACTGGCCATAACTTTTTATTCCCGCTATGAAATTTCAATTTTTCGGATTCGTTGGAAAGGTATTTTTAAACAGATTTAAATATTTTTGGTTTCACTAAAATTCGATTTGTTTTGAATCTTGTACATTCAGTCAAAGTTCAGATACATATTTTCAATTTGTCGTGCTCTTTCTAACTCCTTTTAAAATTAAAATAAGTATATTCGTTCTAACTTTGATTTAAATAAATTTTATATTGTTATTATTTAAAATAAATTATTTTAACTATTCAAAATTCATTGAAATAGTCAAAACAAAATTTTTAAATTGGTTCTGATTTTCCAGGTTGTTATATTCTCCCCTACTTAAAAGCTTTTCATCCCCGAAAAGGAAATAATCGTAAAGTAGGAAACAAAACGGAAAATGCAACATATTGTAAATGTACCTCAACACAAGAGTTAGACGGAGATGTCCACTCTGCACTTGGGATAAGCCTATTTGATGCTATCCTCGGTCTCCCATGTACAGTCTCTAGGATCCTCGCTCCACTGCACTTTGACTAAGTGGATCCTCTTGTTCCTCACAATTCGGGTCTCTTTGCCAACCATTTTCGCTGGCTCCCTCCTTACTGCTAAGCTCGGGGTAATCTCTAAATATTGTTGTGCTGCTTCCTCCGCAACCAAGTCTGGATCATGTACATGCTTATGGAGTTGGGACACATGGAATACATCATGCACCCCTGGCAACCAGTTAGGCAACTGCACCCTATGAGCGAGATTTCCAATCCTTTCAAGAATAGGAAATGGACCAATGAATCTCGGCGCCAACTTCCCAGTCTTCCCAAATCGAATTATATCTCTCAGTGAAGAAACCCTCAAGTATACATAATCACCAATAGAGAATTCTAAATACCTTCTTCGTGAGTCTTCATAGCTCTTCTGTCAGCTCTGAGCAGCCAGTGGTCGCTTCTTAATAAAATCAACTTTATCTGATGCTTCATGAATCATGTCGGGACCCAATACTAATCGATTGCTTGGTTCCACCTAGCATGCGGCAGATCTGCATGGCCTGCCATATAATGCTTTAAATGGCGACATCTACAAGCCTGCTTGGAAACTGTTATTATAAGAGAACTCAACCAAGCGCAAGTGATCTTCCCATGACCCGCCAAAATCAAGAATGCATGCTCGCAATAAATCTTCTAATATGCGGTTCACCCTCTCAGTCTGGTCATCTGTCTGAGGATGATAAGTGGTGCTTAGATTCAACTTTACCCCTAGCTCTTCTTGGAATGCTTCCCAGAACTTACTAGCAAATATCGGATCAAAGTCACTAACAATGCTACTGGGAACTCCATGTAGTCTGACAATATCTCTGAAATAAAGTTGCGCCAAACTTTGAGCTGTTCTATTAGATCTGGCAGGGATAAAATGGGCGGTCTTCGTGAAGCGATCTACAATCACCCATATATTGTCAGTACCTTTTCTGGTTCGAGGCAAGCCATCAATGAAGTCCATAGAATTTGGTCCCACTTCCAACTTGGAACCTCTAGCGGTTGCAACAATCCTACAAGCTTCTATTGATCGCTTTTGACTTGCTGGTAGGTGGGACATCTAGCAACATATATAGAAATGTCTCTCTTCATAGATCTCCACCAAAATGTGCGCTTGAGGTCATGATACATCTTGCTCATCCCTGGATGAATACTAAGCTTAGATTTGTGGCATTCATCCATTACTTGTTTTCTGATCTCAGGAAGGTTCGGAACAAAAATTCGGCCTAATAGCCTCAGAACCCCTTTGTCCTCAATCTAGAAACTCGTGGTTTTGCCTTCCCTGACTCTTTTGCTAATTCTTCTGAAGAGCGTAGATCTTATTGATTAAGGAAGGTGTAATAATGAGATTGGCTATGATAAGATTGGTGCTGGCCGCATTATTCCTACTGAGCGCATCGGCTACAACATTGGCTTTCCCCGGAGTATATTGGATGTCAAAATCATAGGCCGCAAGAAATTCTAACCAACGTTGTTGCCTCAAATTAGGGTGAACAGATACTTCAAGGATTTGTGATCAGTATATAATTTGAACTTCTCACCCAAAAGATAGTGCTGCCATATCTTCAAAGCAAACACGATGGCCAACAATTCAAGATCATAAGAAAGATATATCTTCTCATGCGACTTCAATTGACGGCTATGCAACTACTTTGTCCCTTTGCATTAGCACCACACCAATACCTTCTATAGAAGCATCTGTCCAGACTTTCAAATCTTGATTGCCACCAATAATGGTCAACACGGGAGCAGTGGTCAACCTCAATTTCAGTTCTAGGAAAATTGCCTCACATTCGGGTGTCCAAATAAACTTTGTATGCTTCTTAATCAGTTTCGTCAATGGACAAGATTGTTTCGAAAAATCTTTAAACAATTTCCAATAATAGCCAACCAGTCCTAAGAAACTTCTAACTTTTGTAGGAGCGCTAGGCTGCTTCCAATCATGGATGGCTGAGATCTTTCCTGGGTCTACTAAATGCCTTTCTTTGATACAACATGACCGAGGAATTTCAATTCTTCTTGCTACTATATTCATTTAGAGAATTTGGCTTTCAACACATTCTTTCGCAGAAATTCCAAAACTTCTTCTAGATGCTTTTCATGCTCAGCAGTGGATTTAGAAAAGAAGATTAAGATATCATCGATGAAAACCAACACGAATTTATTTAAGACATCCCGGAATACTCTGTTCATCAGATCGACAAAGTAGGTAGGAGCGTTACATAAGCCGAACGACATTACTAGCCATTCATAGAATAAGTCTGGACCTCTAAAAGCTGTCAAAGGAACACATTCTTCGACAATGCATAATTGATGGAATCCTGTAGCTAGGTCCATCCTAGAGAATACTTGCGCTCCATTTAAGCGGTCCAACAGATCATCAATACGCGGCAACAGATATTTATTTTTTAGTGTTTGCTTATTGAGGTCACGGTAGTCTACACATAGTCTGAGAATACCTTCTGACTTTGGGACAAACATCACCACTGCACCCTAATTTGAGAAGCTAGGCCTGATCAGACCCTTCCACAAAAGCTGTTTAGTTTGATTGCTCAGCTCCTCTTTTTCTTTCATTGCCATTCTCTAAATAGGATGCACAACGGGCCTTGCATTCAGAACCAAGTCAATCCTGAAATCGATTTCTCTGCGCGGAGGTAAGCTATAACCTTCTTAAACACATTCGCATAATCTCTGACGACAGGAATATCCTCAATAGAAGCAGGAGTAACTTCTAGAGAAGACTAGAATTCTTTCCTATCTTTGGCTGAGCTGTGGAATGGTACAACAATAATATCTCCGAATTTGGTTTTAATTTTGACTATTCTTTTAGCGCATAGTAACTAACCCTCATATTTTTCGAGCCAATCCAGTCCAAGTATGATTTCATATCCGGAAAAACTCATAACGATCAATTCAAAAGGGAACTGGAAGTACGAATAAGAAACAGGCACTCTATAATACTGATCGAGAATAAGTGAACCTCCTGGACTATGGACTCTAATCGATTCTATAAGTTTTCTTGGTTTCAGTTTAACTTTTTAATTGTGTCACTAGAAATGAAACTTCGTGATGCACCAGTGTCAAACAATAGTTCAATAGGAATGTACTTAATAGTAAGGGTACCTCATAAAACATCGAGTTTACCTGCTCCCTCGGAAGAAGCTGGTGCAGCCGCTCCATCGTATACATGAGCCACCTCAGATTTCTTCAATAGAGGACAATTTCTGATATAGTGCCCTGTCTTATGGCAGTTAAAGCACTCCTGAGTATTCCGAGGATTCTGACTGCGATTCTGACTGGGTCCAGACTCATCCTCCTTGGTTTCTTTGGAGCCCGACATTCGTAGTCAAAGTGCCCATGGCAATTGAAGCATCTCACCTTGGCCTTTTTATTTCCTTAGAGCTTGGCAGCTGAAGAGTTGCTCGCCTCTAGTTTCTTGTCAGTTTGCTTCCTCTTGTTATTATTATGATTCTTCTCCTGCTCTTGCTGCGAATTTCTGTCATTGTCCTCGTATTGACAAGCCATCTCGATTACCTCATTAAATAGGAGCTTAATGTGTGCTGTGACTCTGTTCAGATATTTCCTGGAGAGGCCATTAATGAATCTTTTGTTCTTCTATACTGGGTCCCGAATTAATTTAGGAGCATAGCGTGAGAGCTCTTCAAACTTCTGCACATATTCTGAAACAGTCTTATCTCCTTGCTGCAAGTTAGCAAATTGATCGTGGAGACGCTCTACTTCCTGCGAAGAAATAAACTTCTCGTTGAAGAGTTCCTTGAATTCGGCCCAAGACATGTTGGCCTCATTATTTCCAATTACGTATGCATCCCACCAATTTTCAGCCTCATTTTTCAACAACCACGATGCCAAAAAAACGCTTGTGGTGGTCTTCTAATTCCAGGCCTCCAAATATCTTCTTGCAATTTTTGAGCCATGCCTGAGCTTCTATTAACCGTCTCTCACCCTGTGAATGACACACCCCCTAAATTTCTGAACTTCTTGGCTACCTTGTCCAAGTCAAAAGGTTGTGGGGGTGGAGGTGGTAGTGTTACAGCCTCGGAAGTGGGCTGCCTCTGAGCAGTGGGGGTCTCATCTCTTACTGGTCCTCTGGCCCTACCTCTGCCTCGGGATCTTGCTCTCGCTCTAGTGGTCATTTTCGGTTAGTTCTGTACCATCAAGGAAAGAGTCAGACTAACAGAAATGATAATTTAAAAGAAAGGTTAAAAGTAGAGACATATGGAAAGATGATAATGATGTAATGACTGATTAATATGTGCTATTCTGCTGTGCTCATTCTAGGACATTAATAATCCTATATTTAATGAGCTACTTGCCTTAGAATACCTCTAATTATATCTAGACGAACTGTTTTAAATATGTTATACTCCGAAGCTAAGGTTAACCTTTAGCTCTGATACCAACTGTGAGGACCCCAAACTTCCGTATAATGAAAGCAAGGATAATCATTGGAATATAACATAATTACAACAATAGCAGATCTCAGAAAACATCATAACACATAAATCATTGCAGCAGAAATAGAAATGTCATCCACATCACAACATCAAAATATCAGAGTGGCACAGTTACAGGATACAACTTAGCAAATAGAAAGTCTCAGCATATAGAAATAAGTCTAAACTCCATCAAGTACAACATAGATCAATGATGTCTAAATGTCTCAAAGCATTAATAAAAAGATAAAAATGTCCTTCATCTTCTTTCCTTAAGCATGCTCCAATCCAAAATGTATTTGTAATAAAGGGAACCTGTCACTTGGCTGCCCGTGTTAAAAAGAGGGCACCCGAGTTTGCAAAGTGAAACAAACTACGAGTCAGTCATGGGACTGGTATGAGAAATCTTTCCTAACTAACAATGGCTAATCACAGGACCACGCTGCTAACGCGGAACGAGTTTACTCCATTAGATTGCCAGTGCATTAGTTTTAAAAAAAAAATTCAAAAATTACGCAATGCTTTTTAGAAAAATGAAATCATTATAAGACTCAAGTCCCATCACACAATGCAACGCAAACCGGAGGACAGAGTTTTACCTTATAATGATCAAACATGCTTGATACATGGAAAATAATATTTTTATATTATTATTAGTGCCCAATCAGTTTTAAAATACTTCAAAGTAATTGTATCAATCCTAAGCGGCATAGCTACCATATACTATGTCGCCATATATAGGTTTACAATCAAAACCGTAATGTCGTATTGGAAATTGGTTTTCCATCATGAGTCAAGGCTAGGGACGATCTCCTTACCGATTCGAGACACTCTAGCAATACCCCAGGATCACATATACGAGCAACCCTTAGATCCTGCAGGGTCGGTCCACAAATACTTTAGTGGATTGGCAATTCCTGAACACACGCTTCCTAGTCCCATTGAACCTATAACTTGGTTATTATCGACCAATAAATCCGAGGTCCTCATAATCCATCAACCACATAAGTAAAATGTCAGGGCTTGTAAAATCCTGATACCACTTTTAGCCAGAAAGAAACGCGTGCACTGCCTGCGTTCCCTTGTCCTGTTTCTGACTCTTACCAGGGTGTGAGGCTCGCGAGGTAATGTTATACACAAAGCTATGCCGAAATAGGCAATGCTTTGATCATCAACCACAAGGCTCTGCTTTTCAACAAAAGCCTCGATCATTTGCATCTTGGCATGCCACATTGATAATCCACGCCATGCGATCGATAACTACTAATGTATAATCTCTGAACTCGTGCGTCTCAAAGAAGGGTGTTAAGCAAGAGAATAAATTCTCCGCCACCAATCAGAAATATATTAAATAGAAATCAATTTACATGGAATGAAATCCAATGTTAGACACACATACATTTACAAGTCCATTCTGGGTCTGAACGAAACCGGAGTCACCTTATTCCTCGTCCCGTATGTCCAATACGGAAGAGAGGTGCTCGCTTATCTGGACAATCAACAAGTACATCCGGACAACTACCACTTTAACCCTTTACTGAGAGATAACTAATGCCGGGCATTAGTAGTTATCCATTCGATGTGAAGATCGTCGGTCTTCAATCACCGTCTTCAATACCTTCAATTTAATCGTCGTATAATTATTTGAAATGAAATTGAACTCGGGCTTTTCAAATAATTCTCGTAAATATATAATTTAAAATCATTTCATATCGTTAATATTATTTAATAATGATTTATTGCTATTTTTATTTACATAAAAATAGCTCAATTTAATTCAACGACACTTCGGGTCAATAGGCGACCCTAGCACTATTTTTATCAAAATTCGATTTGCACTTTTCTCAAAATCTAACCTTTGGATTTTAACAAAATTTATATCGTTGGAAAGATCTTTCCAAAGCGGTCCTAACGGTTCCAGTTTTGGGAAAATCCAACGGTCGGATCTTTCAGTATAATCATTTAAAGTTACGATTCTGAAACGCGAACTACCGCGCACGATTCGTTTAATTTTTAATTTATATTTATATATAAAATTATATATAAATATAAACCATTTGACGATTCCACTAACGTATTTAACACGCCAAATAAAAGAATGTTCTATTGGCATATCATATCTACATGTTCATAATTTCAACTAAAATATATTTTACTTACATAACAATTGAGCTAATGACAAATAAAAAAGCTAATTTTTATTTGTAATTCTATTTTTAACATTAACCAATAAAAAGGAATATTTTATTTGTATATAGTTCTAATGCATGTTTTGACAATAAAAATAATTCATGCAAATTCTAATGTATGTATTTTCAATAAAAATGATATTTTAACTATGCATACAAATCCTAATATATGCATTGTCAATAAAAATGATTCTTTGACTTCACATACAAATTCTAATATATGCACTAACAATAAAAATGATTCTTTGACTTTGCATACAAATTCTAATATATGCATTGTCAGTAAAATGATATTTTAACTTTGCATATAAATTCTAATATATGCATTGTCAATAAAATGATATTTTAACTTTTCATTTAAACTCTAATATATGCATTGTCAATAAAATGTTAATTTAACTTTGCATATAAACTCTAATATATGCATTGTCAATAAAGTGTTATTTTAACTTTGCATATAAACTCTAATATATGGATTGCAAATAAAATGTTATTTTAACTTTGCATATTAACTCTAATATATGCATTGCAAATAAAATGATATTTTAACTTTGCATATAAATTCTAATATATGCATTGTCAATAAAATGATTCTTTGACTTCGCATACAAATTCTAATATATGCACTGTCAATAGAAATGTTAATTTAACTTTGCATATAAACTCTAATATATGCATTGTCAATAAAATGTTATTTTAACTTTGCATATAAACTCTAATATATGCATTGTAAATAAAATGATATTTTAACTTTGCATATAAATTCTAATATATGCATTGTAAATAAAATGATTCTTTCATTTTTGATGAAAATTCTTTTTTTTTCCAGTTTCTTATATTACATTAAAAATGTGAATTTTTAATGTGGACAAGTTTTATTTTAAAACATGAACATTTCTCTTTTTCCTTACATTACATTAAAAATGTGAATTTTTAATGTAGACATGGTTTTATTTTAAAACATTTTTCTATTTTCTTACATTACATTAAAAATGTGAATTTTTAACGTAGACATGTTTTTATTTTAAAACATGAACATTTCTCTATTTCCTTACATTACATTAAAAATGTGAATTTTTCATGTAGACATGTTTTTATTTTAAAACATGAACATTTTTCTATTTTCTTATTTCAATTTAACAAAATGATAAAAATGATTCTTTTTATTTTTATTGAAAATTTTAATTCAACAAAAATGACCAAAATAGTTCCTTTCATTTTTGTTGAAAATTCTAATTCAACAAAATGATAAAAATGGTTCTTTCACTTTTGTTGAAAATTCTAATTCAACAAAATGATTAAAATGGTTCTTTTCGTTTTTGTTGAAAATTCTAATTCAACAAAATGATAAAAATGGATCTTTTCGTTTTTGTTGAAAATTCTAATTCAACAAAATGATAAAAATGGTTTTTTTCATTTTTGTTGAAAATTCTAATTCAATAAAATGATAAAAATGGTTCTTTTCACTTTTGTTGAAAATACTAATTCAACAAAATGATAAAAATGATTCTTTTTCACTTTTGTTTCTACTAAACCATTAAACAAAAGTGATAATTTTTGTTTTCAACTAAACTATGAAGCAAAAGTGATAATTTTTGTTTCAACTAAACTATGCAGCAAAAGTGATAATTTTTGTTTCAACTAAACTATGCAGCAAAAATTATAATTTTTGTTTCAACTAAACTATGAAACAAAAGTAATAATTTTTGTTTCAACTAAACTATGAAACAAAAGTGATAATTTAAATGAAATCTTTTTATTATAATGAAAACAAATTTTTGACAAAAACCATGTTTCATGTAAACAATAAAAATGAGATTTTTATTGTAAATCTAAATTTGACAAAACCATGTTTCATGTTAACAATAAAAATGAGATTTTTATTGTAAATCTAAATTTGACAAAACCACGTTTCATGTTAACAATAGAAATGAATATTTTATTGTAAATCTAAATTTGACAAAACCATGTTTCATGTTAACAATAAAAATGAATATTTTTATTGTAAATCTAAATTTGACAAAACCATGTTTCATGTTAACAATAAAAATGAATATTTTATTGTTAATCTAAATTTGACAAAACTACGTTTCATGTTAACAATAAAAATGAATATTTTAATGTTAATCTAAATTTGACAAAACCATGTGTAATGACCCGGGAAAAAGACGACCTTGATTATCCGATATACAACACATATCGAACATCAAGAGTCGACAATTACCGAATAGTTAATGAAAGAATTTAGAGGGTGAGGATAGATAAGATAGAAAATTAGAATAGAAGAAGAAAAAGAAGAACACAACATTAGAGTCACACGAATCTCACAGCGGAACGAATAAAATATAATATATCACATAACTTGAAATCAAAAGCAGTATATGCATACAATACCATTATCAGAGTACAACCCTTGCATCACAGCGGAAATAAACAATAGCTATATAAGTCCTGAAGCCTCCTGCTCCAAGCTCTACAAGTATATCTGTAAAATCCTGACTACTTGACTGCCCGTACAAATTTGGGCACCCAAGAGTTTAGGGAAAACAAAACAAAATAAAACTCTGGGTCAGTCATGGGACTGGTGTGAGTAAACTCAAATCATTTGGTTTAACTTTTCAAAGTCCTTTTCAAAAGAAAAGATAATCGTAAGATCAATCCACACATAAACACGGACGGTTTTTACCTTACGATAACCCAAATCATTTTTGGAAATCATATCTTATCTGATATTATAATAATGTCTAATCATAAGTAAATAAAATCTAGTAGAACGCTTGCATCTCACGCTCTACATATATAATATACAATCAAACTCGCAGGCACTTATTGGAGATTGGATTCCAACTCGACAAGGTATGGGACCACCTTCCGAACGTGTATCTCTAGAGGCAAATACACTGGGTTCAACAAGAACATCTTGCAACCCGGCCCACACATGACCGACCACTCATTTCGCTTGAGTGTATCAAATGTATATCACCAACGGTTGGGATCAGCAACCGTATCCCGATAAGGGACAGCATCGATAGATTTAAGAACAAAAGGAATTTCTCTAGATAGGTGATCATACATCCTAATGGGTGCGACCCACATAGCCATGCCGCCTGCCCGATTTTTTGTCATTTCCTGGTTGATGAGGCTTGAGGTCATAACGTATCTTTTGACAGATCACACCTCCATTACTTTGAATGCCACATCGTCGTACCCGCCAAATCACAAATTGATTTCACCAAAAATACCACGGGTAAACAGCTAAGAGAAACGAATTCCTCCGCCACCAAACGTGAGTACGTTTGAAGAGATCAACTTACGCGATCCTTTGAATATACTCTGTCAGACACTCGTCCATTCACGTTTGCCCTGGGACTGGACAAACCGAAGGCACTATTCTGTAAACAGGATAGCCCTTGCATAACTCCGTCTTCAATATTTTCAGCATACTCGATTCGCAACGCTTATGCCAATACGGAGTGGTTCTCTGGATAATAATCCAACCGGTCTCTCCATATTAACAACGTTAAAATGGTCCAAACTTTGACAGTCGGTGATCTAACTATCAAATGAAAACATGTCGGTGTGCAAACAACGATATTATTTCCAATGGAAATTCTATCGAGCAATCATCATTTCATTCATTCGTTCATTTCCCTATTCCTGTTATTTAATGTTTCTTATTCACTATATTTAGATAATATATATCATTATCATTGGAAAACATTTCCATCTCTTGTGTTTTTCTATATTCAGAAAACAATTCTGCTTCTCATTTGGAAAACATTTCCACATCTCTTTCATTTTATTAAACACATGTTTGAATAAACATCACTATGCCAAATCTCCTTCATTTGGTTTCCACTTAACCACTTTTCACCATCGAATCTTAACTATTTCTTAGTTAAAAACGAAGTCAATCAAGTTGGGGTATAATTATCTCTCAGACCTTAACTGAACGATATTTCTAACTTTGAAATAGACAAAGTTCATCTCTTTCAAACATTAACACTTCATTACGACATTTTCAGATTCTACTTACGAGTCCGCTTCTCGTACAACAAGCACTTGATTATAACAATAGTGTTATAATTTCCTGCATCCGAAATATAATAACTTTAATATGACCTTTACATCTTATCTCAATTAAATACATGGATAACTAATTATTAACACCTATTTGGTTAACTCTAATCTACGACTCTTATTCTATTAACTCTTACTGGATTAATTCTTATTCGGATAACTCAGTTTGATTAACTCATTTTGACCAACTTAATTGATCGGCTCAACTTGACTACTTAACTTAATTAACTCGACTTATTTACTCAGCTTGACTAACTCGACTTAATTAACTTCTATCAATCAACTAATCTTAGACTTAACACCATTCGCTCGACTCTAGATCGCAGCGATCACAATGGTTACGCTTGATTCCCTCAGGAAACATCTGTCCGCCTTAGGCTATCTGCAGCCCTGCGAATTACGCTATCTGTCGTGCTTACTGATAACTTATCTTAAATGACTACTTCTGTTTAACTCTATCTCGAATAACTAAATTCGAGCAAATCTAATTGAATAACTAATATTCAATCATCCCTTATTCGATTACTATATTTGGATAACTCTAGTTCGATTAGACTCTAATCGATTAACTCTAACTGATTAACTCTAATTGGTTAACTCTAACCAACTAACTCTAAATGTTTACTCCAATGGTTTAACTCTACGGTTTAACCCTAACGGTTTAACTCTAACAGTTCAACTCTAACAGTTTAACTCTAACGGTTGATCTCAATCAATTTGTTCTATTGGATTAACTCTATTGGATTAACTCTCTTGGATCAACCCATTTCGAATAACTAATATTCAATAAACTTCCTATCGAATAAACTGATATTCGATAACTTTACTTCGAATAACTCTTATTCGATAAATTCTCCTTCGTCCTTATTCAGTTTCAACATCAGTGTGGAGATCGATTTTTACTTCTCTATATAAGTCTTGACTTATATACTCTATTTATCCAAAGATAAATAACTAAATGAATTTATAAAAGTTTATTTATAAATTAACCTTCTCACTTTATCTGTTAAAACAGATCTCTCTTAAATTCTCACTTCGAATTCATATTCTGTTTACCCGTGTGCGAAGCACGGGCCTAAATTCTTCCTAGTGTAAAATTCTCCTTTATTACACTTCTATCCATTTTCAAGTATTCCAATATTCTATTTATTTTCTAAATAAATAATTCCTTTTATAACTCAGTTTATTTCTCTAGAAAAATATTTCTTTCCCTATTTCATTTGAAAATGTTTACAAATATTCTCTTATTATTTCTATTTGTAATTGTTTTACAAATATTCCTCTTTCTATTTTATTTGTAAATGATTTACAAATATTTTCCCTTTTCCATATATTTTTATTTGCAAATGATTTGCAATATTTCCCTATTCCTTATTTCTTCCAATAATTTCCTTTAAATTGATTTACAAATATATTTTCCTCTACATTGGTTTACCAATATTTTTCTTTATATTGATTTTACAAGTATCTTTCGTCTATTAACCCTTTTTCCTTTTATATATATAAAATCCATTGATTTTATATAAATAATCGATTTTCAAAATAAACTTTGAAAATTCCTTTTTACTTTCCCGTATCACTTATGGTATAAAAATATCAATTTAAAAAGGGTCGATCATCATCCAAACACATAGGGTCAACCACAGTTGATGTAACACATCATATATCAGAATATAGGAAAAACAGTAAAATAAATGTTGAGGAATCCAGTTGGATTCCTCCGACCTGTTTCCCTGCATCCACAGATGTCAGTCAACATAAATAACATGAGTATAAAATATTCTGATAAACAGAATCAATATTTCGATACGATTTATATATATCGTTATCGATGTTTTCAATCAACTGACTAGCAGTTCAACCAAACAACCAATACACAGCAAATCAGCCAATATTTATCAATTCTAAAAGTACTTTATAAAAATATAAAGCGTTCAGAGTTAGTGAGATTTACTCACCTTGGTCGGAGATCGTTAAATAACGATTATCGGTCACTGATTTGGTTCAGGCATTAAATTACACCATAATTCCAAACGAGCTCCAATCCACTTGCGGTCAGTTCCATGGTGTAGCTCCCGTCCATACGATCCCATTGCAACTTACGGTTCGTGATTCTGATTTCATATGAGTAAGTAATGACCACCTAAAGTTAACATACTATTTAGATTTTAGAATAAAACTAACTATATTAGTCAATGGGCCTTACATTCATTTCTTGGCCCAAATACCCTCTACTACCCGATCCACTTCAGGCCTCTTCTTCCCCAAATACGAACTCACGAACTCCAGGAAACAACACGGCCATTACCTCCTCTTTCAACCCCTCGTAGCCCTCCATTTCCTTCACCGAAACTAGAATAAAAATCATCATTGCATCTCTCTTCCTCTTCATTCCTATACCGTTATCACCCCGCTCGTCGGCCCCTTCCCTGACGCGACATCGACTGCCCCAGTACGTCCATCGATGGAAATGGGTGTCGAACTCCACAAATTTTGGCCAATACACTCCAATTTCCTTCCTCATTCCAAATACGCCACTCATTCCATCAATCGATGCTCCAACGCAACTCCATCTCCAACTTTAGCCTTCGCTCGAAAAAAACAGTGCCAAGAGAAATGCATCGGACCCAAATATGAGTAGATAGAAACGAAGACAACCTCTCATCGATCACAAACATACTTATTTCGAGATTTGTAGATTTTTATTTGATTTGTTAAGATTTTTCAAAGAGGAGGATTTCACTGAAAAATAAAGAACAGCGGCGGCTCATAGCTTTGACCGATGAAGAATGGAAAGTTAGGGTTACTCTGGTATTGAGGGTTATTTATAGGACGATTTTATATTTTTTTATTCGATTATTTTATTTATTTTTTTAGCCAATGCTATTTTTCTATGTCCTCTAAAATTCCTGTGATCACATACAATACCCAAAAATCACGAAAACTGACAAGCACCTCCAGCTCGACATTACGGACCCAACGAAACTTGTTTCATCGAATTCCGACTCCATTTGCTCACACAGCGTATTTTTAACCGTCGAAAATTGACTGTTATTCACTTCAAAAATCCGTACGGTCGCATACGGACTCTAAAAATCACAAAACTTGAAATCTAACAAAAAATTGACATTGTGGATCCAACAAAATTAGTTTCATCGACAACGGAGTTCGTTTGCAAAACTAGCTATTTTTAAAGCCCTAAATAGCCCTTTTAAATATATAAATATATTTAAAAACATTTAAATTAAATATTTAAAAATAAATATTATCATATATATTCACATACGATATACCACAGCTCTAAAATATTCATATCAGAGTTTATAGCCCGATATTCAAATTTCAGTGTTAAATCGATATTCAATTTATATTGAAAATCCATTTATAACGTAAATAAAGCATTGCAAAATATAAAGGAATTTCATAGCGACTATTTTAAAATTTGATTTGGACATAACACAAAATTTACACGACAAAATCCCGATTTTTCTCTTCCACTAGAAAAATATACTCCACCAGCTCCACGCGTTTCTTGTTTCACTGAAATCCGACTTAAAACGGCTTCTGTACATTCAGTTGAAGTTCAAATCGCCAAATCGCGAACTGCAGCGCCATTTCAAGCTCGATTTTAATTATAATATAATTATACGTTCAAATGGCGTTTTATGAATATATTCGTCAATATAATTCCATATAAACTGATTTATATATTATTTGAATTGTCCAGTTCACATTAAAATGTCAATTCACTATTTCTGATAAATTCAGAAATTAAATATATAATTTAATTATTGATTTTAATTAAATATTCAATATAATTGAATTAACGACCATTAAACTCCCTAAATCACTATATAAATAAATAAATAAATAAATTATTATATAGCTGAAAATGCGGGTCGTTACACCATGTTTCATGTTAACAATAAAAAAGAATATTTTATTGTAAATCTAAACATGAATATTTTATTGTTAATCTAAATTTGACAAAACCATGTTTCATGTTAACAATAAAAGTGAATATTTTATTGTAAATCTAAATTTGTCAAATCCATGTTACATGTAAACATTAAAAATGAATATTTTATTGTAAATCTAAATTTGACAAAACCATGTCTCATGTTAACAATAAAAATGAATATTTTATTGTAAATCTAAATTTGACAAAACCATGTTTCATGTATTCAAATAAAAGATGAAACATATATTATAAAATCAAATAAATATTCATAGATCTGAAATAAATATAAATTTTTTATTTCAAATCGAGATCTAACAATAAACTATAGATTCAAATAAAAGAAGTAATTTCTATTGTAGACCAAAATTTAACAACCATGGGCATCACAATCAAAAATCAACATATTCCAATCCCAAGCTTCACATATCTGACTTTATTAACATAACTACATGGATTCCGAATAGCAAGAAATAATTAAAATTTTAATTATAAAAATAGAAATCTCACAGTCGGTTTTAATTTTGAATAATTCAGAATCGAATTTTGTCCAAAATTTGATCTGCTCTGAATCAGTTCTAATCAGTTCGGAAATGTAGATCTTGGGCTCATGATCGCAATGCTTTTTAAAATTTTCAATTCCGAGATCGTATGCATTAGTTATGATTTAATTTAGGTAGATAGTATTTTAAAATAAATTAATTATTTATTTAAAAATATAATTATGCCCTTTCTTCTTATCAGAAACACAGGCCGATGCTTTTCCCTTTTTGTTTGATCTTAGGTTTAGCAGTTTCTTCGAATTGGTGCAGATGGAAGCCGATTGGGCTTCACCTCGTCGAAGCCCCTAGAGTGTCGCGTCGGCGGCCTGAACGACGGCGAACTCGGCGACGCAGGGAGGTGGGGCGGAGCTTTGAATGCGGCGGGTTCGAGGGTCTGTATCTCGAGCTATGTGCAATTTTAGGTGGTGTAACCCGTATGGATGTGGAGAGGAGAGAAATCTCTACGAATTTATCCAAAAGACCGATGTGTTTTACTGATTGGATCATGGGATTTTAGTGGATGAAGTTTTGAGCAATTTCGGCCATGGAATAATCGAAGGCGGCAGCTACAGTGGGGTGATTAGGGTTTTGATTATGTACATTTATAATATAATAATATTAAATGTTCAAATTTATAAAAAAAACCATTAATTCCTAATAACTCCAATTCCAGCCCAACAAAATTTGTTTTTACCCAATTACTACTTTCCGGACACAATGGGCTAGGTCTCATCAGCCCAAATGATCCTTTTCAACTTGTTTTATTTAATTTAAAATTTAAATCATTTATTTATTTGATTCGATCGTATATTTAAATTTACTGGGGCCACATACGAACTCCGAAAATTCCCGAAAAATAAATCTTGCTATGTTTTGACGATACGGTCCTAACAAAATTTATTTGTCGAATTTGGAGATCGTTTTAAAAATGGCCTTTTTATCAGTCGATTAAATTCAATAGAAATTATCGAATGTTGTTTAATTTACTACGCTTACATATTAATTCCAAAAATTCTGGAAAATTAAACTTAGAAATAATTTGACATTCCACATCCGATAAAAATGGTTTCGTCGGAAACGGAGGTCCTATTTTGAATATTCAACTGGCCATAAATTTTTATTCTCACTATGAAATTTCTATTTTTCGGATTCGTTGGAAAGATATTTTTAAACAGATTTAAATTTTTTGGTTTCACTAAAATCCGATTTATTTTGTATCTTGTACATTTAGTCAAAGTTCAGATTCAAATTTTCAAACTGTCATGCTCTTTCTAACTCCTTTTAAAATTAAAATAAGTATATTCATTTTAACTTCGATTTAAATAAACTTTAAATCGTTATTATTTAAAATAAATTATTTTATCTATTCAAAATTCATTGAAATAGTCAAAATAAAAATTTTAAATTGGTTCTAATTGTCCGGGTTGTTATAGTCCAAACCGTTTCAGAATGTAGAGTTCAGTTATAGAGTCCCAACGTAGTCTGTTCCGTTCAATTCAAATCACAAATGTGAGAGATACACAATTATAAACATTCACGAATTAAATTAATAATTACTTTCCTCAACCCTAGATTAATTAATGTTTAATATCATTTAATTACTTGTTCAAACAACGGGTCCAACTAATTTTCTGATGGTTCATTCCCAGACTTTCCCTACGCCGTGCATTTATATTCCCTGCAATGTTCCCAAACATGAATTAAATTAATAATTAACATTTAATTAAAAGATTATTTAAATTCTAATTACATATTAATTCAACTAAATTACTTTACTTAAAAATTTATGGCCAACTCCAGAACGGTTTCTTTGTTCTCACATCCTGTCGTCTTCACAATTTCAAACCCTGGTACCTATACCAATGAGTTATTAATTTTCTTAATCACAACATATATCATTAATCATGTTTTTATTTTAGTAAACCTAGGCCAACCTTAATTGAAATGCCTGAATGCACCAGCTTCTATCCACGGCAATAAAACATGTTTTAGTGTAGGATCTTTAATTAAATTCCTTAATTAATAGTTAATAAATAATAATAACGTTCTGTACATAGTGTTATACCAAGTATAAAATTCATGTTCAATGCTCCTTTACATTTGCTCCTTCACGTCTGTTCCACGATGTAACCCAGGCGCTGCCTGTGACGGCCCGCCCTGCACCAACCGACATTTTCTCCAAAAGTGCGCTGTACACATATCCAGTTAGCACGGGACGGTCGCCAGAAGGAAAGAAAGAAGAGAATGGGCTAATCAAGGAACCTGTAATATGTCTCACAGCGCATAGAACAAAATATAATAATAGCATACTTGACATAAACAGGAGAGACATTGCATAAGCTAAAAACCAGAACTGAGCATCATAGCAGCGGAAATCCAAAATATAGCTTATTACAATTTTCAAACTGTCTCAAAACAAAAGCAAGATAAAGGAGGTACACTACTAATGCCCAAGTAGTGACCACCAACAACACAGGGAGAATATCTATATATCATACGTGGAAGCCTCATGCTCGCCTCCGAATTAGCTACTCGCGCATCACCAGCTAACCACAACCTGTCTCTAGTCTGCTCGTGTGAGCACCCAGAGTAATAAGAAGAGACATAAAACTCTGGGTCAGACATAAAGCCTGGTATGAGCGATAAGCATCAAAACATAACAATAACAGGTATAATCCAATCATACCTGAACCTGGACCTGCAACCAAAGAGTTAGCACTACATACTGTACAATACTCTAAGGCGCCACTAAGTATAAGGTGTAAAGATATGGGGGAGGGGTGTGTATGTCATGGTGATGTCAAACAAATCAAGCATAGCAACCATCCTCACATCTCTCACTCAGTGCGTAAAGCATACGATATCCACTACTTTGGTCACCTAATCCTTTGGGCCTTGACGAAGTCCAACTTCGTATAACTACACTACGAGCCCCTAATCCATCTCTCAGTGATGAACCAAAGTTATGGACACCGATAACCCCTTTGCACACGTCCTGCAGCAAAGCCCAAATCATGAAGTGAACTCACTGGTTCCCATCTGGATCCTAAGATCTAACTTCTCCTTTGGACTACCTTTGCATCTCGGGTTTTGGTCGTCATCTTCATTCGGATCGGTCTTCCTTCAGTTCTTCTCCTCAGATCGTGCTACCCTGAGTGGTTCGGTTCGGTTCGCGCTTACCATCGGATCGTGGTCACCACCTGAAGACGGTTCGGGTCGCCAACATCAACTCGTGGTCCTCCAGCTCCATCGGATCGGTTCGAGTACCCTTCAGCGGATCGGGTCGGGGTCTCTAAGTCCATCGCCACGGATCGGTTCGTGACAAGCTCCTTCGGGTCGGGTCGCGCTTCATCAGTTCGTGGCGCCCCTATCGGATCGGCGTCGTGCTTCCTTCTGGCGATCGGAGCTGCTAGCGGATCGTGAAGGTGGATCGTGGTGGAGGGCTCGTGACGCAGCATCGGATCGGTTCGTGATACTCATTCGCTATCCGGGTCGAGGTACTCCAGTTTGGGGCGTAGCACTGCATCAGTTCGGGTTCGTGGGTCTAACCACGATCGGTTCGTGGGACATGGGGGCGATCCGATCCGGTCCTGTACATTTTCCTGCAACTTCTTTCAGCGACTGTTTACGCCACCCGACGACGTTTTTGACCAATCTAACTATTCTAATCAATTGCAAAGCAAACCATACAGTCATAGCAACATGTAGAAACATCCACGAACAGCAAAACAACAATATGATATGTCAAAACGGATCAAACATACCCAAAAACCCATATTTTCCCCTTAAGCATGTTTAAGCAAATCTAACGATAGGATTAACAAAACTTAACCAAATAAATCCAAATTTCTAACAGAGGTCTAAAATAATATTTAAGAATTTATACATATTTTTCCAGATTTTTAACATGCATAATTTCGCTAATTATCACTAATCACCCCTTAATCCCCTAAATTCCGGGATTAACAAAATTAGCCGAAATTAACCCAAATTCATATCAGAGGCATAAAATGATGTTTTAGAATTTTAGGAATTTTTCTAGATTTTTCTGAGCCATGGTTTCGCTAATTTTCGCTAATTACCCTAACTAGCCATAATTAGTGAAAAACTAAGCAAATCACTCACCTTTGCCACAATTTAACTTTCAGAACTGAAACTCCTCTGATATAGATCCAATCTCTATGTGTTCCAGCAGCTCTATTCCAAATCCTATGCTAATTCGCCTTGATTTGATGTAGTTTTGCTTAATCTTTGATTAGAAAGTGATTAGAGGTGATTTGGAATGATTCTAGATGTTGGAGGCCATGACTAGGGTTGAAGAAAATAAGTGGCGGCTGGAAAAATGAAGTAAAAACCGAAATCCTAACCCTAGCAGCCCTTAAATACCACTAATCCCGAAATCCCCCAATGGGCCTAATTATTAACTACCCGGTTAAGCCCAATTAGCTGAAAATAATCCTTTAAACCTTAATTCAGCCATATCTCCCAAACGGTAAGTCTGTTTGACTATTATGACCACTCTACGGAAAGAGAAACCATCATCTGGAGCTAATGGAAGTGGTTTCAGGTCAAAATTCCTAACCAATCAAAAGTTATGGACGAAACAAGATCAACTAGGGGCAAAACGGTCATTTAAAAATCGGCAAAAATCATGAACATGGAAAATGACCCTACTAGTCGTCTCCCAAAGTTACATGACCATATGACTTCGTATCAAAGAGAAATAAATATTCTACGATCTTCCGATACGTAGAATGCGGGTCGTTACACTCTCCCCCCCCCCCCCCCCCCCTTAAGAAATTTCGCCCCCGAAATTCCTTAACTAAGAAACAAACAATGGGTCTCGCATGCCTATCAACCAATTTCAAACAATCAAACATACATGATAGCACAACAAGCATATCCTAGCATGCGGTTTACTAACAAGGGAAGAACCATCACCCCTTGGACTTTCACTAATTTCGCCGTCTCCCTTCGTAATTTCTTCGTATCGTCCTCGACAATACGAATCGGTCTCGCGGTTCCCAACCGCCTTGGGTTATATTTCGATATCGTCCAACCGGTTTGGCGAAATAGCTAAATCAAAATCATGCGTAAACTTCCTTAACTGAGAAACATGAAATATGTCATGTATTCCTGGCATCTTTTTAGGTAAGCCAACCCCATTCGTCAAATTACCAACTACATTCCAAATGTCCTTTCAAGTCTAACCCGAATCTTGCCTACATCCATACTACACGTCCAACGTATATTCACTTCCTAGAGGCAAACTAGATCCATCCAATGACCCTAGGCACTACATCCATATCCGTACTGTACGTCCAACGTACATTCACCTTCCAAAGGTGAACTAGACCCATCCAATGAATCCAGGTACTCCACCTATATCTGTACTGTACGTCCAACGTACATTCACCTTCCAAAGGTGAACTAAACTCATCCAATGAATCTAGGTACTCTACCTATGAGTCCAAGTCCAACTTGAAACTCCTATTTCCGCTGAATCTCCAAGATCAACGGACGCTCCACAATTCCCAAACATACTTCAAGTCTAACGTAAAGTATCTTCGTATCCGTTATATCACCATGACTAACGAACTCGTCCCATTTCCATTCAACAGAATCCTACAGGTGATAGTCTACTCAAAAGAAAAAAGGTAGGAACAAACATAACAACCATAGCATCCATCAAACAAGTCGTATCTATCACCTGCTAAAAGCCATGAATACATCAATACCTATAAGTCTGGTCCAACCAACATCAATAACTAATGGAAGCCTAGCCTCCAAACGGACTACCGTACGTCCAACGCACGTTTATCCTCCAAGGATAACTAGATCACGTCCAACGGATCCAAGGTAACGGGCGTCCCCAGATACCCCTGCTTTTAGTCCGCCTGAAACACTCGAGTCCCACCCAAGTCTATCCCTTATCTTGCTGCCCTCTCAAGTCCAACCCGAGCCAATCCAATTCCTTGCAGCTTCCTCGAGTCCATCTCGAGTCAATCTATCACCCATAATCTCAGACCCAGTCTTGAGTATCAATTACCTACAAACTCTAGTCCAACGTGAGTCGTCTCCCTATTCGTTGCATCTCTAAGATCAATCGAACATCTACTTTCTTTTACGAGTTCAAGTCCAACTTGAACCGTCCTAACCTTCGTTGTATCTTCCATGATCAACGAACACATCCTATTCCTTCAAAAAGAACATCAACATAGGGTCCTAAACAATCCATTGCTTCGCATCTTTCTCGAGTCCCACTCGAGTCATCTCATAACTCTATCGAGTCTAACTTAGGCAGTCCATACCATCGAATAGTCTTATCACGTCACGGCTGCCCATCACTGCTCGAGTAAACCAAGATATCATCCAATGAAAATCATAACAACCACTTATCTCTCACGCAGACCATCCTAGTCGACCTCGACATTCCCCGAGCACAAGCCTCAAAGGCCTAAACCAATATCAGACAAGCACCCAAGGAACATCTCCTCCGAGTTCAGACAATCTACGTGAGATGATATGAGCAAAACATCCAAACACTCAAGCATCCATAACTGACTCTGGCTATCCTCGCCAATCTTGCTTGAAACTATCGTCGATCACATGACCAAGTCCTGACCAAACTACTGTACATCCAATGTACATTTGCTTCTTTAACTCTCGTTATCATCTTCATCATAAGGTAGGCGATCCAATACCACCTTTCGTCCATTATCCACTCTAATGGTCGTCAAAGACTCTTCACAATCTACTATCATTCCATACATTTGGAGTCAATCGACTCCCAAAATCAAGCCAACCCTAGTAAAGCTCGAAATAAAGCAATCAAAACAAACATACATCCATGACTCGATAAGACCAAATTACAACAAGTCATACTAAGGTTAGTCAAACCACCTATCGGGCTTGTCACTACTAAAGGTCTATCGACTACCTCGGGTTCCAATTCCAACCTATCTACCAGGTCACTAGGTACGAAGGAATGGGAAGTCCCGATATCAAACAAAGCTAGAACATGAACATCTTAAATAGAAAGCATACCTCGAATAACAACACCTTTTTCCTTCTGTGCCGCAGTTGGGGCATTCGACGAAGAAGGAACAGCGTTGATAGCATATGCTTTCACGATCTGCTTCTCCCTAGGAGGTTGTGGACATTCGTTCTTGTGATGTCCCGCCTGGCCACAATTAAAGCACTTCCTTTCCCTAGGCTTTTCTCGACAATCTCTGGCATAGTGGCCCTTCTTGCCACAACTAAAGCACTCGCCATCTTTCTTATTCTTCTTACTCTGACCATCCATGGTTTGGTCTTGTTTTCTCTTATTCTGGGAGTTATTCTTGCCTCCACCGCCTGCTTGCGGCTTTGGCTCCTCTGCAGGTGCAGTAGCGACCTCAGTCTTTGGCCTAGGGTAAAGACTCTCTGACCTTAATGCCTTTCCTATAATTGATTCAAATGTCTCATCGATGTGGTTTATAAGCCTTTTCACCAAGTACCCATCTAAACCAGTTATGAACTTCTCGTTCTTCTTCTCAGCAGTATCAATCAAAGATAACCCATATTTAGACAAAGTGTCGAACTCAGCAACATATTCTGAAACTGTCCTTCCATTCTGCTTAAGCTCCAGAAAACTTCTAAACAATTCTGACTTTTGTGCAGCTGGGATAAACTTATCGCTGAAGCGAGCCTTAAACTGATCCCAAGTAATCTGATCTTCTGAAGTTGCTGCCTTAATAGCATTCCACCAATTCATCGCCCGTCCTTGCAGCTGACGGGACGCTAGCCTTCTTTTCATTGCTTCTTCGATACCCAAGTCTTCGAAGATACGTTCACAACTATCCAGCCAATCCTGAACATCCGTAGCCGACTCCGTTCCGTGGAACGGCTTCCCACCAAGACTAGTATAATCCTTGTTAAGCTTGGCAAAATCGGCCCTAGGCGCCTGCACTACTGGACCACCACCACCATTAGCAGTATTAGGAACTGCTCCTTGAACATCTCTGATCATCTCTCTCATAAAGTTAGTAAACATCGTCCTCATGTCAGTAGCATTTCCATTATTGGCTCCTCTACCAATACCCCTCGTATATCGGCTCATCGTTCAATCTGTAAAGAGAAAATGATTAACCATCTCCATAGTGGTACTAGTGCAGTGCGACTTCATCCTTACATATACTACTAGTAATAGTATATATATATAGCTTTTAAAAACCAAAGTAATCACAAATACGCTCTCTCGTATACGTATATTATCTCTCCCTGATAACTTCCCTAGGTTAACTACGCAACCTAGAGCTCTGATACCAAGTGTGACGGCCCGCCCCGCACCAACCGACATTTTCTCCAAAAGTGCGCTGTACACATATCCAGTTAGCACGGGACGGTCGCCGGAAGGAAAGAAAGAAGAGAATGGGCTAATCAAGGAACCTGTAATATGTCTCACAGCGCATAGAACAAAATATAATAATAACATACTTGACATAAACAGGAGAGACAGTGCATAAGCTAAAAACCAGAACTGAGCATCATAGCAGCGGAAATCCAAAATATAGCTTATTACAATTTTTCAAACTGTCTCAAAACAAAAGCAAGATAAAGGAGGTACACTACTAATGCCCAAGTAGTGACCACCAACGACACAGGGAGAATATCTATATATCATACGTGGAAGCCTCCTGCTCGCCTCCGAATCAGCTACTCGCGCATCACCAGCTAACCACAACCTGTCTCTAGTCTGCTCGTGTGAGCACCCAGAGTAATAAGAAGAGACATAAAACTCTGGGTCAGACATAAAGCCTGGTATGAGCGATAAGCATCAAAACATAACAATAACAGGTATAATCCAATCATACCTGAACCTGGACCTGCAACCAAAGAGTTAGCCCTACATACTGTACAATACTCTAAGGTGCCACTAAGTATAAGGTGTAAAGATACGGGGGAGGGGTGTGTATGTCATGGTGATGTCAAACAAATCAAGCATAGCAACCATCCTCACATCTCTCACTCAGTGCGTAAAGCATACGATATCCACTACTTTGGTCACCTAATCCTTTGGGCCTTGACGAAGTCCAACTTCGTATAACTACACTACGAGCCCCTAATCCATCTCTCAGTGATGAACCAAAGTTATGGACACCGATAACCCCTTTGCACACGTCCTGCAGCAAATCCCAAATCATGAAGTGAACTCACTGGTTCCCATCTGGATCCTGAGCTCTAACTTCTCCTTTGGACTACCTTTGCATCTCGGGTTTTGGTCGTCATCTTCATTCGGATCGGTCTTCCTTCAGTTCTTCTCCTCGGATCGTGCTACCCTGAGTGGTTCGGTTCGGTTCGCGCTTACCATCGGATCGTGGTCACCACCTGAAGACGGTTCGGGTCGCCAACATCAACTCGTGGTCCTCCAACTCCATCGGATCGGTTCGAGTACCCTTCAGCGGATCGGGTCGGGGTCTCTAAGTCCATCGCCACGGATCGGTTCATGACAAGCTCCTTCGGGTCGGGTCGCGCTTCATCAGTTCGTGGCGCCCCTATCGGATCGGCGTCGTGCTTCCTTTTGGCGATCGGAGCTGCTAGCGGATCGTGAAGGTGGATCGTGGTGGAGGGCTCGTGACGCAGCATCAGATCGGTTCGTGATACTCATTCGCGATCCGGGTCGAGGTACTCCAGTTTGGGGCGTAGCACTGCATCAGTTCGGGTTCGTGGGTCTAACCACGATCGGTTCGTGGGACATGGGGGCGATCTGATCCGGTCTTGTACATTTTCCTGCAACTTCTTTCAGCGACTGTTTACGCCACCCGGCGACGTTTTTGACCAATCTAACTATTCTAATCAATTGAAAAGCAAACCATACAGTCATAGCAACATGTAGAAACATCCACGAACAGCAAAACAACAATATGATATGTCAAAACGGATCAAACATACCCAAAAACCCATATTTTCCCCTTAAGCATGTTTAAGCAAATCTAACGATAGGATTAACAAAACTTAACCAAATCAATCCAAATTTCTAACAGAGGTCTAAAATAATATTTAAGAATTTATACATATTTTTCCAGATTTTTAACATGCATAATTTCGCTAATTATCACTAATCACCCCTTAATCCCCTAAATTCCGGGATTAACAAAATTAGCCGAAATTAACCCAAATTCATATCAGAGGCATAAAATGATGTTTTAGAATTTTAGTATTTTTTCTAGATTTTTCTGAGCCATAGTTTCGCTAATTTTCGCTAATTACCCTAACTAGCCATAATTAGTGAAAAACTAAGTAAATCACTCACCTTTGCCACAATTTAACTTTCAGAACTGAAACTCCTCTGATATAGATCCAATCTCTATGTGTTCCAGCAGCTCTATTCCAAATCCTATGCTAATTCGCCTTGATTTGATGTAGTTTTGCTTAATCTTTGATTAGAAAGTGATTAGAGGTGATTTGGAATGATTCTAGATGTTGGAGGCCATGACTAGGGTTGAAGAAAATAAGTGGCGGCTGGAAAAATGAAGTAAAAACCGAAATCCTAACCCTAGCAGCCCTTAAATACCACTAATCCCGAAATCCCCCAATGGGCCTAATTACTAACTACTCGGTTAAGCCCAATTAGCTGAAAATAACCCTTTAAACCTTAATTCAGCCATATCTCCGAAACGGTAAGTCCGTTTGACTATTATGACCACTCTACGGAAAGAGAAACCATCATCTGGAGCTAATGGAAGTGGTTTCAGGTCAAAATTCCTAATCAATCAAAAGTTATGGACGAAACAAGATCAACTAGGGGCAAAACGGTCATTTAAAAATCGGCAAAAATCATGAACATGGGAAATGACCCTACTAGTCGTTTCCCAAAGTTACATGACCATACGACTTCGTATCAAAGAGAAATAAATATTCTACGATCTTCCGATGCGTAGAATGCGGGTCGTTACACTGCCTCTCGTCAACATTGCCTTATTCCCAGTTGCACAGTAAGAATCGCGTTGTGCCTCCTTCCATCCTAAAATGCTGACGTCCTTATCCTTCTTTCATGCTTTTGTATTCAAATTTAAGGAAGCCGCAGTACCAGTTTATTCTTCACGAAAAGCATCCCTTACATCTCTCCTACGCCCCATTTCCAGAATTTGTACGCAGGAATACATTGCATGCCCCATCGAACAAAATTTCTGCCCCATCAACCTTTAAGTAATTGTTTGTCGTCTTTATTCTGAAAATCCCGTCTTCTGTGTATTCGAACCCTCCCACAGACGATGCAGAACTCCCCACTACACCTATCTCCGATCAACTGGAGATCGATCAGAACCCGTCATCGGATGCTCCACCTCCTACTTGACCCACGCCTGAACAGACCTCACCACTTCCTCCCAGTCATCGACAAAACTCATGGACGTCGTCACCTTTCGGGCTTATTTCCGATCACCCCACCACCAGAATATACATCACCACCGGTCTTCTTCGAGTTCTAACATTTTGCATTTAAAAGATTTTGAAAATCTTTAGGGAATTAAGAGAGATTGGTGAGGAAAATATGTGAAATCATGGCCATTTGTTTCTGATGGAGGCAGCTGTTAACATGAATGACCGTCAACGAAAGTAAACTTGGGTTTGGAGTAAATTGGGGTATACATAGGGTCTTGGTTCAATATTATATTATTACACCAAACTTCATTAGGAAGTAACATTATAAAACAAACATAAACATTTTCTGTTTTCGATGAAAAAAATGTAATCCTAACATAAAAAATATTCCGGACCCGATGGGACAGGTTTCGTCGAATTCCGAGGCCGTTTGCAGTTACCGTAGTCACATACGACATTGGTTTTCCGTGCAATTTAATATCATGCAATAATTTAACGTTACAGTTCCAATGAAACTAATTTCATTGAAAACAGAGATCGTTTGCAAAACGGTTATTTTAAAGGCCTATAATTTAATAACAATTTTCGTAGCGACTATTTTAAAATTTGATTTATCCATAACTAACAATCTATAACACAAAATCTGGATTTTTCCCTTTCATGTGAAAATTATAATCAACACGATTCCAACATTTTTTGTTTTATAAAAATCCAACTTATACCGGATCCTGTATGTTCAATTGAAGTTCAAAACTCCATATTACGAACTGCCGCGCTATTTCGATCTCGGTTTATATTATATATAAATTAACATTAAAACGTCTTTTTAATAAAGGAATTAAATATTAAAAATCCATCAATATTCCAAATAAAATATTTAAAATAATAAACTAAATAAAATATTTGGCTACCAAAAATACGAGACGTTACACTAACCTTAGTTTATAAATTATGTATATAAGAGGTGGATGAAGTTGACTTGTGCAAATCTAGTGGGACAAGCTTTTTAAACTTGGATATATAATTGTTAAATTATCAGCGCTAGAATATGATGTTGATAATAAAAAAATATTTTTGGTCACTAATACTAGCATGTAGTGTTAGGTGATGCTAGTATTTTTCACCACCAACTTTGAAATGAAACATCCTTACAATATGTGTTATATTGAAGTAAGGGGCAAATTTACACAAGCTGGGTATTAGGGTATGACGATTTTCTGAAGTAAGAGGAAATGAGGGAATGATTTTTTTGTGTGTATGTGTATATATAAGTATTGATATGCCATATTTAGGTACTTATAAAAATTCGAATATGCCACAGATTTGATTTGATTAATTCAAAGGAAATGGTTGGATTCATTAAAGAAAAAAACCAAAGAAAATGAAGTTAAGACATTTCACTGATGAATAAATGGATTTTGTTGTGAGATGGATGGAAGAAAACCTTTGTTTCTTTTGGATTTAATGAAATGTTTGCTTATTAATTGCACTCAGTATAATATGTTTAAGTTTAACCTATACATATACATGTATGAGAATAAAATATTGTGCATGCACATTTGACTTTTAGAACTTAGCTTTACCTAAGCTTCAGGTTGATTGTTTATATATGAGAGGCTTAACATCTATAAGTATGGACAAGTATGCACTGTTACAGTCCAGTTTGAATTATTCATGCTTGAAGACTTTTCTAGATGTAGAAGACAATAGAATGTGTCACTTTCTGGGTGGGTGGCTGAATAGGTAAGGGCTGCAAAGTGTTTGCATTAATATACCTGATAAGTTTACTTCAACATATATATATATATATATACATATATATATATATCTATATATATGCATGTATGTATTAATAGCCTAAAATGGATTCTTATTAAGTATTGTATGACTAAATGCATTGGTTTTCCTTGAATGAACATATTTAAAATGATTGAATGAATGCCAGGGGTTTGCATTAAAATTACATATAGGAATAAGTCAGGTTGATTTAGCATGGCCTAAATTTGGTTCTTATTGATGAATGAATATGTGCTATGATTTTGCTCTAAAAAAATTGTACATGTATGAATAAGTCAGGGGATTGACTTAAGAATGGCTTAAATCAATTTATGATGCTAGTTAGTTGATACTTGGGATAAGTATGACCGAATTGTGGGACATAACTACTAAAAGGAGGGGTATATGTGATGACCCAAATTTACACATAGATTATTTGTGCTTATTAAAGTAATTAAACACTTACATGATGAATTTGTGTGAATAAGGACTTGGGTGTGCATTGCACGTTTGTATTATATTAAAATTACGAAAATGAAATATATAAAGACATTGAAAATGAAAACATAGGTTTAAGAAAAATATAATATAAGTAAATTTGTACGTATAAACAATATATAGGGAAAGATCATCGTGATACTTTAAATATGCACATTGGGTACAAATTGTTGTGAAAGAATATACATTAATATACATGTAGGCGGCAACTTTTGTCAAATAAATAGGGTACTTGCACCAATATATATATATATATATATCATGTATACTTTTTGAAAATAAGACTCATGTAACACTGATGAGATAAACACGAGTAACCAGGTTTATGATGCATGAAAAATAAATACCTATGTTATTTTGAATGGAGGGTAACAAGTATATATAAATGCAATTAAATGGGCTGCTTTCACAAAACTATATACACACACACAAACACACACACACACACAAACACACATACACACACACAAACACACAATAGTGTGATATTTAGGAATGTAAATAATATAGGGATCAACTCAAAAAGCATGATCCAAAGGGGTATAACTGGTAAAATAAAAAAGGGATGTCAACTTCATCTAGGCCAAGATAGGCATGCGTAAGGTTTTTCCTAGGCTTTCATTTCGTTCACCACAGCTTGATGGGGGTAGATGAAGTATGCAGGGTTTTAGGACGCGGTTTCAATTTTAAAGCTTACTGAAAAATAAATATACAAGGCAGTGTCTGTTCTTTAGTGGATGACATATGCAGTTACAATTTTCTGTTGCTTTGATCTGCAGGAATGGGTACCGTGCATGAACTTTCATTTCGTGGGATTTTAAGTTGCGCAGCAGCTTGTGTTTAGTCCTTTCGGTGTAGGATAGAAAGTATGGTGGTGTTGAGTTTTCAATTCAGTAGGCATGCGCTAGTGTTTCTACTATGTAGCTGTGTTGATTGGTGAGTTGATGTGGTAGGTTGTTGAAGTGATACCTACTTGCGTAAGTATCTGGGGAGGAAGGGATACAGGGGAGTTGTGCATATGCGTGGTTTAGTACAGCATGCATTAGTTATATAATTTTTTTAGTAGCTTTAGATTCAAATAGCCATGTTTTAGACTCTGTAGGTAGGGTAGGTTTGTATTTGGTTTACTTAAGAGTTAAGTATTTATTTTTATTATTTTAATTTTAATATCGTAACGCTATTTAACGTTCACCGTTAAATTTGCACCGATAAACACAATTTCCAAAATTTGTGAAACTGAATGCCATGTTATAACATGACGTTACGGTCCTTATGAAACTAATTTCGTTGCAAACGGTCTCTGTTTACAAAAACGGTGCTATTTAGATCGCAATATATCCATTGGTTCACCTTTTAAATTCATTTATCGACAAAATAACTCTAATTAACTCCAAACTGGAAACGTAGCAATAACCAGTTATACGTATTCCAATAAAACTTGTTTCCTCAAAAATGGAGATCATTTGGAAAGAAAACTATTTTTAAGGGCTATATACAATCGATAATATATATATATATATAATTTCAAAACAATTTGATTAATAAAAATAAACAAATATTATCGTATATACCCAAATATAGTATTATACAACTTCAAAATAAACCGACCTAGATTCATAACTCAATGTTATATAATTTATGGTTAAACGATATTCAAATTATATATATAAATCCTTTATATTTACTAAATAAACGTTATCGTTTATCAGCGAATTCCATAATGACTATTTGAAAATTTAAACTGGACATAACTTGTTATCTATAATATGAAATCTCCATTTTTCTCTTCCGTTAGAGAAATACAATCAAATATATTTAGACGTTTCTTATTTCACGGAAATCCGATATATCGAATCCTGTATATTCATTTAAAGTTCAAATCGAAAATTATGAACTACCGCAGCGTTTCGATCTCGTTTAATTGATTTATAAGTATATATATTCTAACTTCGATTTATAAAATAAATTCGATATAAAATCCATTATATTTCCAATATAAAACAGATTTAAGTATTCCAATTTAAATGCCAGAAAAATCTGGGATGTTACAAATCTTTAAACGTCGTTAATTAAAAGGTAAATTAAATTTAAGATACCTTATTCAATTTACATAACTATTTACTAAACTGTTTTCATTAGATTAATTGAAGATGAATTAATCTAATAGCCAATTTCAATTAAAAATAGTTGATTTGGTCAACTGACATCATCAATTAACTTGTTAACCGATTCTGGTTACTTCTTCCCATTATAATTTAGTATAATTAATCTAATAATATCAGTTAATCGTTTTATAAAACGGTTATTTTAAATCATTAACCCATAGGTTAAATTCTGACTTCTACACTTATTAAACATATTAAAAACATTAAAAATTACTATACATTATATTGTATAACTACTTTCATAAAAACCATTTATAAATATCGATATACTTATAAACTTCTATTTTAATATAAAGCTATAATTTAAACATTGCTTTGGTTATAAAAATAAGGATTAATTGTCAAGAATAATCCGAAGTTTCACGTGTCTTCACATATTAATCTAAAGTTTTGATTATTTTTAGTTGATCTGAAGTTTGGGGGGTACCTTCCCATATTGATCCCGTTTACATGTTTAGCAGGTAGCTTTTAATTTGGGTGCTACTATTCACACCCCTATTTACACTTCTGGCCACCAAAACTAAAAACACCCCAAATATTTCAAATTTCCTCTGCTAGCCACCATCTAAATTAATAACCAAAAAATGCAAATGTCACCAACTCCTTCCTCTACACAAATGCTTCCTTCCTCTCCTTCCTCCCTTACATCAATGTATTCTACGAATCAAATACCCAAAATGAAACAGTTTAAGAAAAAAATAAACATAATCCATTTTCATAACCACGTTAGCAATTTTAATTCTTATAAATGAGTACTTACTTCGTCGATTGTGAAATGATTCGTCAAATCAACATTTATGTCTTTTGAGTTATTTGATCGAACATCTTGCATCATATTATCACAACCATCATGTTTATCGTCCAATTTATCATCATCTAAATACTCTATCTATCAAAGGATAAAAAAATTTAATGTACCAATTTGTAAAAATAGATACGTAAATTATACGGATACAAACCCTACAAGTCAAAACTTACATTGTCATTCTCTATTACAACATCGTCAAATTTAGTATCCTCTAAATTTGAAATTTCCAATGGAGCGGAAAAAATATCCTTAAACGCAATGGAAAACCCTAATTATTAAAAAAAATCTAACAACATATTCTACAACTTAACAGAAAACAATAAAAATCAAGCAATTTAACCTCTTTTTTATCTTCACCTTCCATCCCTATTAGGCACAAAAGAATACTACTTTTGTTAGGGTTTAGAGTTTGAAATGGTAGATAAATACATGTTTTTCTTAAAAGAAGTAAGGTGGTGAATAATTGAGGTAAGAAATAATATATGGTGGCCAGAAGAATAAAAATAATAATCATTTGTATTAAATTTAAGAAGGTGGCCGGAAGTGTAAACCAGGATGTGAATAGTAGCACCCTTTAATTTTCCCAATGAAATAAATGCAGATCCATTTCTTGTGACAAACAATTCACGCTACTGCTTCTTCCTCTCGCTTGATGCCAACAGTTCGAGCGAACTACTTCATAAATTAAATTTGAAGTTTCTTGTCACAAAAATTTACAGCGATTTTATTCGTGCTACTAGCGTGCTCCCTCTTGCTGATCCTTCTTCTTCTTGCTGGATGCAACGGTTTGTTATAAATTCGATTGTGAATTAGAGAAGTTCGATTTGAATTGCAGGGAAGTTCGATTTGAATTGCAGGGAAGTTCGATTTGAATTGGTTCGAATTAGGGAAGTTCGATTTGAATGGCATTCTGTTGTTTGGGTATCAGTCGTGCTGTTCGAATTGGGGTATGCTGATTATGTTTCGTGCAAAAATGAAAGAAAATTGATCATTGGTTAAAGGAGTGCATATAAAAATGGGTTAATTTGCTTATACCTTGATTTAGGATGGTAAGAATCCTTTGAACTAGTTATTTCTTGTTAATACATTAACGTATAAATAACAGCTGTAGAATTTGAGTTATTTAGAGCACGTTTGATTTTAAATTGAAGCTTTTGTGTTTTGTTAAACATCCAGATGATGTTCAATCACCATTTTAAATTGAAGCTTTTGTTGTTGCGATAGTTAAGGAAGCAAGTTGTGTGTCGGTTGTTATAGGTAGAGAAAGTGAATGGAAGTGATGATAATGGAGACACAGTTTCTGGTTGATGAAATGATGATGGTAGTGGACTGGCTAACTGTGGCTTTGAGGAATATGATTGATGCCAGTAAAACACTGTATTGTGATCATTTTATAGACAATACCAAATCCTCCAGAGCGAAATAAAAGGAAGAAAAGAAGAAAGTAAAAGCTAAAACCCAGAGAACCATTGTAAAGAATTCTAATCTTGAAGTGATTCAGTAGAAAAAGGAGAAGAATAAAGGGAAATGCAAGAGAATTTAAGAAATTTGTGAACTAATTGTCAAGTATGGGAGAACAGATTTCATCGTTTGAATCTGAATTTGCTATGCTTGATTATTCGGGAGAGGTTGAACTTGTTGATTATCATGCATTGGTGTTTAATGCACTTATCATTATATTTGCCTTATTGTGAAAGAAAAAAACTGGCTATAGCAGGTTATAGGTTGATGGGATCAATATGGGAAGGGACCCCTAAAACTTCAGATTAACTAAAAATAATCAAAACTTCGGATTAATATGGGAAGACACATGATGGCGAATTAACATCTTAAAAATCTGTTTTTTAGACCATTTGCTGCTAATCACTTAATCAATATTGTCTATTGAAAAAAAACGTTGAATTTTAATTCAACATTCAACATCCAGACAGGTTTAATGTCACTAGGGTTGAACAGTTCATATATAAATAATATGAAAACCAAATAGCATGAAAAATATTTGAGTAATCCAGTTGGATTCCTCTAACTTGTTCTTCTCTGCGTCACTGTTCAAATCATTATATATCTGCATATGAGATAGAAATTTAATCTAATTCATCCAAGATAAAGGAAATATAAATAACGACAACCATAAAACATAAAACAACAATAATCATCCGAGACATCCAATCAACCAATTTAAAAAGTCAACGATGAATATGAATTTTACAACTTCATAGGATTCCAGAAAGAGTGAGCTAACTCATATTTAATTTTGATTCAAAGATTGTTGCGTTATTTCATTTAATTTTAAATAGCCATTTAAAATTAAACGAAATCCCAATTGCTTCTGATCCCTTCTGAATTACCTCAACAGCGAAGTAATCTATACTGCGATTCCAATGTGAATTTTTTCGCTTGATTTTGTTTACATACAAACAAGTTATTGCTATTACAACATTTAATTTAAATTATAATAGATTTAACCTTATATATATTAATTAATTATCTTAATATGCTAATTGCCATGTTAACTCCGTGTTAATCTCCCTTCTTCGATCATGATTTCCCCGATCTCCTTACTCCAGCCCTTCGAACAACGGAAGTCGGCCCCTTCAAACACCAACCGTGCCGCCATCGCTCCACCTGGGCCGCCACCTCATACATCACCGTGACCACGGCTTCGAGAGCCTCCATCGCTGATGACCCTGGCCCTCGACCATGTCCCAATCACCTGCAAATCGATCACGAACGAAAAGGAACAAACTGAGATTTCACCACCCACGATCCCTCTGAGGTTGTCGCGCCACTGCCCACGTGCCTGCCTCGCCTCCTTCTTCCATTCCGCTTCAGGGTCCAACAACTCTCGTCCACCCCAGTCACCAGAAAACCCACAAAATCGATCGCAGCTTCCAAAAACAAAACCCTCCGATCATCTCCAAACCGCTACCACCACAAGCCACTAAGGGCTGCCGCACCATTACCATCAGAACTGTCGGCCTCCACTCTACAACTTCCCATTACAACCCCTCGCCTGAAAGTGACTACAACACACAAACTCCGAGGAAATGCGAAACTGCCATATTAATAGTCACTATGGATTTCTAGCCACCACATGCACCCGAACACCACCAAATTTCACCAGTATGTCGCCCTCAACATCCTTTCCAACTTCCTAATTGACAACTTCCACCAATTCTCTACGGTTTTGGAGATATAAATTAAAATTTGGAAATGAGTTTAAATACAAATTGTGGTTGATTGATTTGGGAATTGAGGGTTATGGTTAGGGTGCTTATATAGGGAGATTTATATTTTTTATTATGAAGTGACCAACGATATTTTATTGAATACGACTAACGATATTTTAGATTATTATTATTATTTAATTCATTTGTGCCTATCACCATTTCTGTTTGATGTTTATTCATTCGTACGATCACATAGAACTTCATTTGTGACAAAAATGGAAATTGTGTTATGGTTTGACATTCCGGACCCAATGAAACTTATTTTATCGAAATCCTAGTCCGTTTGAAAAAACGGCGTTAGTTTAAGTCCAAATTATCAATTTATTCATATTTTAATTTACGTACACTCATAAAATAACTCTGATTGGCATGAACTTGGAATCTAGAAATAATTATCCATTATGGATTTAATAAAGTGAAAATTAGGCACACATCACTAAAACGAAACTTAATTCACGCCACATCCACCCAAACTTTTCATACGTTTCCATTCCCTAAAATGAGCTGCCGCCCAATTTTTTTTTAGCGCTTCCGCCTTCTCGTCCTTCCCACTTTCCTTTTCCCCTTTTGAAAAAAAAATACGCTCTGACATTAAAAAAAAGTTTCAAAAAATAGGAAATATTCCCAGAAGCATTCGCCAAAAAAAAGTTGCATAATTATGTGCAACAATGTCAGAAAAGTAGCATATATACGTGCATATATTCATATAGTGTATTTCTAATGAAAATCTAGAGCAATATACGCATACATGTTTGCAACTATTACAAAATAACTGCATATATGTATGCATACAAAGTTGAACTGAGATTCACATATTACGAAAAGTTGCATACATGAATGCAACTATTCTGTGTATATGCATGCATGTGTGCAACAAATTTAAAAGGGATGACGGCTTATGAATATGCACATGAATGCATGCATTTATTCTGTACAAAAACATAAATGTGTGCAACAATGTCTGAAAACGGCTAATGCTTGAAAAATAGTCCAAATTTGAATATATGTATAAAAGGATGCGTATATTGTTGTTTAGCTGCATACATGTATGCATTTATACTGCAGTTTGGCGCAACACTGAAATATAAGCATGAATGTATGCAACTATTTAAGAATAGGTGCATCTTTTAATGCAAAAACCTGTTGTTTCGCTGTTTTTGTGTTATTTTGGGTTTTGATGTGGTTGTTGATTGTTTTTCCACATGAATTTTTTTGGCGTAAACATGTTATATTTAATAATGAATTTTTGTAATTTTTTTATATATTTTTTAATTGTTTCTAATGAATTTTCAAAAAACAGGGACCTAATTTACAATAATTTTTGGACCGGATGTGAGTCTAATTTTGAAACTTAATAGGGACCTGTGAAAAACGGACCCTTTAATAAAATTTGTTTCATTGAATTCCGATGTCGTTCAAAAAATGTCTCTTTTTAAAGGTCTAAATTAAATCAATACAAATCAATTTCAAAACCCTACAATATAATTAAAAATATTATTACCGTATAAATTCAAATAGAATTTCATATAGCTCCAAATAAAACTATTTCAGGTTGAATTCCAAATTAAATCGATATACAGTATATTAAAAATCCATTTATTTTATTAAATAAATCGTTATGCTTTATGAACGGTTCCATAGTAACTTTCTGAAAATTTGATTTGGACATAAGTCAAAATCACAAGATGAAATCTTGATTTTTCTCTTTCATTAGAAAATTATAATCCAATAGATTCGGATGATTCTTTTCTAAAGAATTCCAATTTATGTAGAGTACATTTAATTGAAGTTCAAAATGTAAAACTACGAATTACCACAACACTACAACTTGTTTTATAACTTAAATTATAAAGTATACGTTCTAACGTCGTTTAATAAACAAATCAGCTATTATAATTCAATACAAACTTCATTAAATTCATTTATGTTGTCCAGTTCATACTATACTGCAAATTCAACTAATTCCGTTTATTTCAAAATTTAATTTATTATTTATATTAATAAAATATTCAAAACCATCGAATTCAAGTTATTTAAATTCCAAACAAACATTTAAAACCGATTTTAAGTGTTTCATTTAACAGCTAAAAATCTAGGTCGTTACATTCCTCCCCCTTTAAAGAATTTTGCCTCCGAATTTACTAATGTATGAAAATGCTACCAACCCTTTAACTTTCAAAATCTGTTTTATTTAAAATTTCTTGTTCCACTTTCTAAACTTCTAGTTTAACTAATTTAATTATTTTTGATAGAAAAATCCAATTCATTTCTGTTAACAAGAATTTCCAAAAAATTTGAAAATATTCTAACTCCTTAAATTTTCGATTTTTGAAGTAGAGTCTCCCCTGTACGAAGGGACTTCTGCAATATTAGAGAAACAACAAGTATATACATCGAGCCACACGGTCGGAAAATCCAATTCATAAACCAATTTTTTGTTTTGCGTAGGTATACCTTATACGAGCGTTATTAAGCATAAACAATAAGCTATACGTGAGCTTGTTCAACTAGCGTGCAGTTATAACCAAACTATATCCAGTTGGCTCTAGAACTCAATCAATATAGGCTTAAAGATAAATTAAGCCCCGCACCTGTCTTAACTCGGACAAAATTCATTAGCTCTGTAATCATGCCACATAGTTTCCACATTAAGATAATCCATTTTAATCAATCTCAACCATACAATTCACTGATTTCCAAACATTCCATTTGGATTTTTTTTAAGTTAAATTATTTCAATATTCATAATCCACTTTGAATTCCAATTCAAATCAATATTGTGTATTTGGTTTATCACTATTATTACAGTAATTTGAGAAAATTATTACTTTTATTGAAATACTGGAAAAACTAATATAAAATAATTTTATATTCAATTACAAATACGTGCTCTCATACACACACACACACACACCCCCCCAAACTCAATCTAGGTTATTACAAACCCCATCTCTATTGAGTTACGCTACAGAGCCAAGGTTATCACTTAACCTTATTCTCTTGTACTAAATGTAACGACCCACTTTTTCCGTATAGTTTAAGCCGGCATTTAACAACACATGACAACTTAAATTGCACAGAAATGAAGATAGTTAGGAGAAATAAATTAGAGGGTGAGAAAAAAGAAAGAAAAATTAGAACAAGAGAATGAAAAGAAGACCAACAACACAGAATTAGAGTAGAAATAGAACCTCATAGCGGGATGGACAAAATATAGAATATCAATAATACTTTATTCAAGAGAAAATTGTGTAAATATATGATTACAATATCAGAGTACACATTAGATCAATACAACTCACACAACGGAATAATTTATTACCGAAAAATATGGAATTATGTCTCGACTCTAGCTCCTTTCCTTAAGCTCCAAGCAAATCCCGATGTAACCTGGAAATGCACTCGAACTAACTGGTCCCATTTTGCAACACGCAAAATCACATGAATTGTCAATCTAGAAGATTTTTAGTGATAAAACTGATACAATAAGCAACCTGTTTAACTTTACAAAATCCTTTGAAAGAATATAACTCTCATAAGACAAGACCACACATAAACATGGGACGTGTTTTTACCTTATGATAACCATATCACATTTTATATCAAAATCCATTGATATTATAATATATATATGTCTATCAATTCACAAATAAGTAGGAATATAGTCGAAAAGCTTGCAACTCACTTTCCAAAATAGTTGGTATACATCTAAAAATGTATGGCTTGTATTGGAGTTTGGATTTTCCAACATGACAAGGGATGGGACCACCTCCCGATCAGTGTACCTCTAGAGAGCAATACACTAGGGTTCAACAAGAATATCTTGCAACCCGACCACACATGACTCGCCACTCATTCAATTTTAGTGTACCAAATATATTGTCACCCTACGGTTGCACAACCACTGTATTCCGAAAGCCAAAGAAACAAAAGAAGAAAAAACAAATGAAATTTCTCTAAATGGTGACAATACACCCCGATGAAAATGACCCACCTAGCCATGTTTCCTGCCTGGTTTCTATCATTTAGTAGTTAGTGAAGCTTGAGGTCATGATTTACCTTTCAGAGAACATCACATTTACTTTGAATGTCACATCGTCATATCTGTCAAGTCACTAATTGATGTCCACAAACATACTCTGGGTGTTATACTAAAAGAAATTTCCTTCTTTGCCACCAAACTTGATATATTTGTAAAAATCAACGTACATGATTCTTAGGAAATACTCTATCAGACATTCATCCCTATAAGTCATCCAAGAATAGGATGAATCGAAGGCACCCTCTAACCACATCCTACATAGGAATCACCCCAAGGATCGTAGCAGTAGTCCTTGCAATCGGTAGATTTAAACTACGATAAAACCACGGTCTATCTCTAGGAGCTAATCAAAGATTTTAAGTAGTTCTTCCGTTTTACGAAGATATATGGTCTTCAATTCTCTATTTTTATAATATCGCTGCGAATTCATTTCGAATGCAATGTTAGTTCGAAATGGTTTTGGATTTAGTCCCCATCCCGGTCTCTTAGAAACAACACATCAAAAAGAACAATAAGTACTTCATTAATGGTCAGGGTTTTGACTATCAATCACAATAGTACTGTCAAATACATCGGTAACTTAGGCCTTTATTAGTGAAAATCATTCATTAAAACTCTTTATCGATCTTTGAAAATCATTTCACCAATTTAAAATCGATGTCAATTACTTCTCTCGATAATCATCCTTGTTTTCGTAATTTGGAAACAATAACTATATTCTTAATTCCCAAGAATAAACATATTTACCAAACTCCTCTTTGTTTCCCTTTACTTCGAAACTATTGCTATATATTTACATAAAAACCTTGTTTTCCTTTACCTTGGAAATACTACTATTTATATATCCACAAAATCCCTTTTTATCTCCATTACCGTTACACAATAATACCATCCCATGATAATAGTGAAGTCGTTCAAGTTGGGGTATTTTATTTACCTCTCAGACCTTGATCGACAAAGTCCTTATCTTGAGATAAATAATATTTTGTAACTCAAAAAACGGTATTACTTATAATATCAACCAAATCTTATTTCCTATTTTATTTAAAATATGGTTTATAAACCATATCCTTACATTTTAAAATCTCTATTGATTATAACCGTTTTTACTTAATTCGTTGATTAACTAAATTGCTGACTAAACTAATAACCTTCCGTTTTAAACCACTTTACACTGTTCCATTTATAAATTGGATTATATTAGGGTAATCCATTTACCAAGTACTTTGCCTAAAACCATTTAACATCATATTATACAACTAAATTTTGGATTTTACAACAAAGTTTGATTTATCAACTTCTTTACCCAAAATCTTTTCACATCCTTAATTTTTGCCCTTTTGACATTTTTCTTCCAATTCGAATCATTGTACTTAATTCAATTCATTAAGTAAACACCTCTTTAAGATTATTACTTGAACTTTAATTTCCCTTATAAACCGTTTCCATAACATTTGGATTTTTATTACAAGATCTCTTTACAAAACTTACAAATATCCAATTTTGAATATTATTTCAGCTCGGTTACTATCCTAAATGAATTCTATCTAAGAGGCAATCACATTAATTATTATTAATTAAAATAATAGTTAACTTTATCATTTACTGAAGTAAAAATGGGTTACTTCTTCATTAACTAAAATAGGTTAGTTAATCATTTTTTAAATTAAAATCAACCACATCCAATTATATTAATAATATTTAAAAATTGTTAATAAAAAGGTAAATTACATTTAAGAAACCATATTCAATTTAAATAACTATTTACTAAACTGTTTTCATTAGATTAATTGAAGACGAATTAATCTAATAGCTAATTTCAATTAAAAACAGTTGACTTAGTCAACTGACATGTAACGACCCGCATTCTACGTATCGGAGGATCGTAGAAAATTTATTTTATTTTCATACGAATTTGTATGATTGTGTAACTTTGGGGAACGACTATTGGGGTCATTTCCCATGTTCACGATTTTCGCCGAATTTTTAATGACCGTTTTGCCTTTGGCGAATCTTGTTTCGCCTATAACTTTTAACTGGAAAGGAGTCTTGATCTAAAACCACTACCGTTGGATTTGAATGATGGTTTCTTATTCCGTATTGTGTCACATTAATCAAACCGACTTACCATTTGGGAGATATGGCTGAAATAAGATTTGGAAGATGAAAACCAACATAATTGGGCTTAACAGGGTGATTAGCAGCTGGGCCTATAACCTATTTCGGGATTAGGGTTATGGGAGGGCTGAAAGGAGTTGGAGAATCATCTCCTTTCATTTTCCTAGCCGCCACAAACCTTCCTCTAACCCCAATAATGGTCTCCATCTTCTAAATCGCTCCCTAATCACATTTTTATCACTAATTAAGCAAAACTACACAAAATCAAGTGAAATTAGCGTCAAAATAGAGTTGGGGCTGCTGCACTACATAGGAATCCATGGCAAATCAGTATAAGTTTCAGATCTATAATTTATTTGTGGCTAAGGTGAGTGATTTACATGTTTACACATTAATTATGGCTAATTAGGGGTGATTAGTGATGATTAGCGAAATTATACATCTATTAATTCTGGAAAAATATGTAGAAATTCTAAAATATTATTTTATGTCACTAGTATGAATTTCGGTTAATTTGGATTAAGTTTGCTAATCCTATAGTTAAGTATGGTTAAGGGGAAAATCACATAATTAAGGAAAAAATCATGGTTTTAGGCATGTTTGATCTAAATTAACATATGAAATTACTATTTTGGTTGATTCTACATGTTACTATGATTGTTGGGTATGTTTTGTGACTTCATAGGAAAGTTAGAATGGTTGAAAACGTCGTCGTTTTGCGAAATTAGCTTGTTGGAAAAACTATAGGATTTCGGTTCTTGAAGGGGGCATGCCTCACGAACCGCACAGGAGGACCCCGGTTCCTGAAGGGGATATGTCTTACGAACTGCTCCAAGATCATGGTCACGAATTGCCTTGACCAGGAGGGTTACAAACCGCCTCGACCAAGAAGGGAGGACCACGAACCAGGGGGCGAACGGTGGACCACGAACCAGGGGCGAACGGGGGACTACGAACTGGGGGGCGAACGGGGGACCACGAACCGGGGGGGGGGGGGGGGGGGCGAACGGTGGACCACAGACGGCCTATAAAGGGGGGTCACGAACCACCCAGGGAGTACTCTGACCCGACCCCGATGATGACCGCAAACCGAGATGTGATGACGACTCCGAACCGAACCGGATTTGAGCTTATACCATGTGACGATGATCGTAAATTCTTCTGAAGATCAACTTCAATCCGACCAAAACCCAGATGCAGTAGAAATCCAAACGAGAAGTTATCGCTCAGGATTAAGATGGGAACCAATGAGTGAACTTCAAGAGTTGAGCTTTGCTACGGGACGTGTGCAAAGGGGTTATCGATATCTACAACTTTGGTTCACCATTGAGAGAGGGGACATGTAGACAAACTAGAGTCAGGGAAGTGTGGCCTGGTTGGCTCTTAACCTAGAGCTAGGGATGTATGGACTAGGTAGGGTTATTGACTAAGACCAAGGAAGTATGGTCATAGCACTAGTTGTACGAAGTGGGAATTGGTCATGGCCCCAATAGATTTGGTGATTAAAGTGATGGATAATCGTATGCTTTACGCACTGAGTGAGAGTTATGAGGATGATTTCTATGTTTGATGTTTGTTATCACAACGATAGGCACACTTCAACTTTACACTCTATGTTATTATTACCTTAGAGTATTTTACATCTTGTTGTGCTAACTATTTGGTTGTAGGTCCAGGTCAGGTATGATTATTTATACCTGTTATTGCTTTATCCAGTTATAGACTTGTTATCGCTCACACCAGGCTTTCGTCTGATCCAGAGTTTTATGTCTCTTCTTATTATTCTGGGTGCACCTAAACTAGCAGATTAGAGGAAGGTTAGGTGGTTATGCATGAGTAGTTGTCCAGAGACGAGCAGGAGGCTTCCACGTACTATACATATATTCTCCCTGTGTTGTTGATGTTGCTACTTTGGGCATCAGCAGTGTACATCCTTTATTTCCTTTTAGAGATAGTATTTTCAAAGTTGTAATAATTGGATATGAAGCTTTGTTTTAGATTCCGCTACTCTGATGGATATGATTTAGTTTTCAGCTTATGTAGTGTCTTGCCTGTTTTATGTCAAGTTATGTTACTATCATATTTTATTCCATGTGCTATGAGATATACTACAGGTTCTTCGACAAGTTTCGAACCCCTTTGGCGATCGTCCCGTGCTAGTCACGCATGGAGACAGCGCATTTTGGGGAAATGTCTGATTTGTATGGGATGGCCATCACACTTGGCATCAGAGCCTAGGTTGTGTAGTTTAACCTAGGTAAGACATCAGGGAGAGATAGTATACGTATATGAGAGCTCGTATTTGTGATATTTTGTTTTTCAAAAACTATATATATATATATTATTAGTATATCTAAGGATGAAGTCGCATTGCACTGGCACCACTAAGGAGATGGTTAATCATTTTCTCTTTACAGATTGAACGATGAGCCGAAATACGAGGAGCACAGTGAGGAACCCAGCACCGGGAGTTGAAGAGGGAGCGGGTTCAGAGGCCAATAATGGGAATGTCCCTGGTATGAGGATGATGTTTACTGCCTTCATGTGAGAGATGCTTACGGATGCTCAGGGAGCGGCTCCTAATGCTGCTAACGGTGGCGGTGCGGTAGTGCAGGCGCCTGGAGCCGATTTCACTAAGCTCAGCAAGGATTATACGTATTGGTGGGAAGCTGTTCCACGAAACGGACTCAACTACGGAGGTTCCAGATTGGATGGATATTTATGAGCGCATCTTCGAGGATTTGGGATCGATGATGCAATGAAGAGGAAGCTAGCATTACGTCAGCTTCAAGGACGGGCAATGAATTGGTGAATGCTATTAAAGCATCTACGCTAGAGGATCAAATTACTTGGGATCAGTTTAAGACCCGCTTCAGTGATAAGTTTGTTCCAACTGCTCAAAAATCAGAATTATTCAGGAAGTTTTTGGAGCTTAAGCAGAATGGTAGAGCAGTCTCAGAATATATTGTTGAATTCGATACCTTATCGAAATGTGGATTATCTTTTCTCGATATGTTGAAAAGAAGAACGAGAAGTTCATTACTGGCATAGATGAGTACTTGAGGGAAAGACTTACAAACCATATCGATGAGACATTCGAATCTATTGTAGGGAAGGAATAGAGATCGGATTGCCTTTACCCTAAGACAAAGGCCGAGGTTGCTATTGCATCTGTAAGAGAGCCAAAGACGCAGGCAAGCGGTGAAGGCAATAAGAATTCCTAGAATAAGAAGAAACAGAACCAGACTAAGGATGGTCAGAGAAAGAAGAATAAGAAAGATATTGAGTGCTATAGCTGTGGCAAGATGGGCCACTATACCAAAGATTGTCGAGCAAAGCCAGGGGAAAAGAAGTGCTTCAATTGTGACTAAGTGGGAAATCTCAAGAATAAATGTCCACAACCCCCAAGGAGAAACAGATCGTGAAAGCATATGTTATCAACGTTGTTCCTTCCTCGTCGAATGCCCCAACTACGGCGGAGAAGGGAAAGGGTATCGTTATTCAAGGTATGCTTTCTATTTATGATGTTCCTGTTCAAGTGTTGTTTGATACCTGGGTTTCCCATTCCTTCATATCTTGAGACCTGGTAGATAGGTTGGAATTGGAACCCGAGATTGTAGATAGACCTTTAGTTGTGACGAACCCGATCGGTGGTTCGACTAGCCTTAGTATGATTTGTCGAAATTTGGTCTTATCGGGACATGGATGTATGTTTGCTTATGATTGTTTTGTTTTGGGATTTACTAGGTTTGGCATTATTTTGGGAGTCGATTGGCTCCAAAGATATGGGGTGGTGGTAGACTGTAAGGGGTCTCCAGTGACCATTAGAGTGGATGATGGGGGGAGAGTGGTATTGGGTTGCCTACCTAGTGATGGGGTGATGGCAAGTTTTCTAAATTCGCTCGACATCCCGCATGATGAGTTATCAGATTTGCCTATTGCTGGCGAGTATCCGGACATCTTTGAGGAAGTGACCGGACTTCCACCACACCAAGAGATCGAGTTCTGGATTGATTTAGTGAAAGATGCCAGACCTATAGGGATGCCACTTCATCATATGGCGCCAAGGGAACAGTGATAACTCGAAGTGCAAGTAGGCGATCTTTTAAAGAAGGGATTTATCCGAAGAAGTGTTTCTGAGTGGGGAGCACCAATTGTATTTGCTACCAAGGCCAATGGTTCCCTTCGCTTATGTGTTGACTATCAAGATTTGTACAAGGTGACTAGAAACAATAAGTATCCTCTTCCACAGATAGACGATTTGTTTGATTAGTGAAATGGAGAGAGAGTGTTCTCCCAGTTGGATCTTGCGACAAGATTTCATCAGCTCCGAGTAACAGCTGAGAGTATACCAAAAATGGCATTTAAAACGCCGTTTGGATTCTATGAGTGGTTGATCATGCCATTCGGGTTGACCAATGCACCGACATATTTTGTGGATTCTATGAATAGAGTTTTCAGGGATCAAAAAGTTTGTTCTTGTGTTCGTAGGCGATATCTTGGTTTACTCAACGACAGAGGAGGAACACAAGGAACATTTGAGGATAGTGATGGAGGTGTTAAGGAAACACCAATTGAAAGAAGAATTTTCTAAGTGTCACTACTGAAGGAGGGAAGTGAGGTTCTTGGGCCATGTTGTTTCATAGAATGGTATTGCCGTGGATCCTGCAAAGGTGGCTATGGTGCAAGATTGGTCTACGCCCAAGAATGCAACGGATGTGATAAGTTTCTTGAGGTTAGCTGGATATTATCGTAAGTTTATCCAAGACTTCTCCAAGATAGCGACGCCGTTAACTCAGTTGACCAAGAAGAATAGAGCTTTTTTTGGGGGCGAAAGGTGTGAAAATGCATTTTAGATCCTAAAGGAGAAGTTAACGTGCGCACCAGTGTTAGTTATTCCTAAAGGGAACAAGAGATGATGTTATACACGGATGCCTGTGGTACTGGACGAGGTGTTGTGCTGATGCTAGGAGGTAGGGTTGTAGCTTATGCTAGTCGGCAACTGAAACCGCATGAGAAAAGATATCATACCCATTATTTGGAATTGGCACAATTGTGTTCGCGTTGAAGATGTAGAGACACTATCTCTTGGGAGAAAGATTCGAGTTGTTTACTGATCATAAGTCATTAAAGTATCTTTTCCCTCAAAAGGATTTAAATCTTCTTCAACAGAGATGGTTAGAGTTCTTGGCTTCATATGATTTTAACATCGCATACACACCTGGGAAGGGTAATGCAGTAGCTGATGCATTGAGTAGGAGACATGCCAATTTGGGGGCTATGTTTCTTGAATGGAAGCTACCAGATTATATCGCAGGATATGATTTCAGACCTAAGTGTAAACAGGATCCAGAGATGTTAGCAAGTTTGATGATCAGACCGACTTTGATTGAGCGGATTGGTTCCAGTCAGAGGGACGATCAATCTATTGGAAATCATCTCCAAGGTAGAAATGGGTATCGACGGAGAGGGAACGAACAAGTATGCACTTGATCGAGAAGGATGGCTTCGAAAGAATGAGAGGCTGGTTTTATCCAACGTAAATGGATTGAGAGATGAAGTGCTCGGAGAGTGTCATCACTCGAAACTGACTATACATCCCGGTGGTAACAAATTGTATCAAGACATGAAGCAAACCTACTACTGGGAAGGGATGAAGAGAGACGTTGGAAAGTTTATATCCAAGTGTATGAATTGTCAATTAGTTAAAGCCAAGCAAAAGAAGCCTAGTGGTTTGTTACAACCATTGGAAATTACCAAATGGAAATGGGAACAAGTCTCAATGGATTTCATTAATGGTTTACCAAGGGCTAGATCGGGTCATGATAGTATTTGCGTGATTGTGGATCGACTGACCAAAAGTGCAAGATTTATACCGGTCAAGTCGAATAGAACGGCAGCTAATTTAGCAGAACTGTATATGAAGTGGGTAGTGAGATTCCATGGAGTACCCAAAGGTATTGCGAGTGACGGAGATCCATTATTTACTAATGGGTTTTGGAAGAGCTTAAAAGATACTTTACGGTTATAATTACATCTCAGTATCGCATACCATCCTCAAACCAATGGTCAGACAGAGAGGGTTAATCGTATATTAGAGGATCTCTTGAGAGCTTGTATATTGGATTTTGGGGGTTAATGGTATGACCATTTGCATTTGGTTGAGTTCGCATATAATAATAGTTATCAGTCCAGTATTAGTATAGCTCCCTTTGAAGCTTTGTACGGAAGACCATGTAACTCACCAACATGTTGGTTGGAAACTGGTGAAAAATTTGTGCTTGGGCCAGATGTAATAAGAGAAACTTTAGATAAGATCAAGGTTATTCATTAGCGAATGAAGGCTGTCCAAGATAGGCAGAAGAACTATGCTGATAAAAGGTGAAGAGATTTGAAATTCTCCATCTGCGACTTGGTATTCGTCAAGATTTCTCCGTTGAAGAATGTAATTCGATTTGGTAGGGGAGGTAAATTGGCACCTAGATTTGTTGGTCCGTTTCCAGTTCTCGAACAAGTTGGGAATTTAGCGTATAAAGTTGAATTGCTTAACAAGGTGGCGGGAGTTCACAATGTATTTCATGTTTCCCTACTAAGGAAGTTCATGCACAACCTTGATATAACTATTTCACCAAATCAGTTGGATGATATCGAGGTAGAACCAGAGGCACTTGGGAACCGAAGACCGATTCGTATTCTCGAGTACGATCCGAAGCAACTTCGGAGGAAGACGGTGAAACTAGTTAAAGTCCAGTGGGGTGATAATGAGAATGAATGTACTTGGGAAACAAAGGAAAACATAAGGAAGACGTATCCAGAACTCTTTGCTTGGTATGATTTTAAATCGCGATATAGTTATTTCCTTGTTAGTAAACCGCATACTAGGGTAGGCTTTGTATGTTATTATGTATGTTTGATTGTTTGTAAATCGTTGATAGGCATGCGGGGCACCATTGTATGTTTTGGTTAAGGAATTTCGAAGGCGAAATTTCTTAAGGGGGGAGAATGTAACAACCCGCACTCTACGTATCGGAGGATCGTAGAAAATTTATTTTATTTTCATATGAATTTGTATGGTCGTGTAACTTTGGGGAACGACTATTCGGGTCATTTCCCATGTTCACGATTTTCGCCGAATTTTTAATGACCGTTTTGCCACTACCGAATCTTGTTTCGCCTATAACTTTAGACCAGAAAGGAGTCTTGAATTAAAACCACTTACATTGGATTTGGATGATGGTTTCCCATTCTGTAGAATGGTCACATTAATCAAACGGACTTATCGTTTGGGAGATATGGCTGAAATAAGATTTGGAAGATGAAAAACAACATAATTGGGCTTAACAGGGTGATTAACAGTTAGGCCCATAGCCCATTTCGGGATTAGGATTATAGGAGGGCTAAAAGGAGTTGGAGAATCATCTCCTTTCATTTTCCTAGCTGCCACAAACCTTCCTCTAACCCTAGTAACGGCCTTCATCTTCTAAATCACTCCCTAATCACCTTTTCATCACCAATTAAGCAAAACTACACCAAATCAAGTGAAATTAGTGTCAAATCAGAGTTGGGGCTGCTGCACTACATAGGAATCCATGGTAAATCAGTATAAGTTTCAGATCTATAATTTATTTGTGGCTAAGGTGAGTGATGTACATGTTTATACACTAATTATGGCTAATTAGGGGTGATTAGTGATAATTAGCGAAATTATACATCTATAAATTCTGGAAAAATATGTAGAAATTCTAAAATATTATTTATGTCACTGATATGGATTTGGATAAAGTTTGCTAATCCAATAGTTAAGTATGGTTAAGGGGGAAATCACATGGTTAAGGGGAAAATCATGGTTTTGGGCAAGTTTAATCTAAATTAACATATGAAATTATTGTTTTGGTTGATTCTACACATTACTACTGTTGTTTGGTATGTTTTGTGACTTCGTAGGAAAGTTAGAATGGTTGAAAACGCCATTGTTTGGCGAAATTTGCTTGCTGGAAAAACTGTAGGATTTCGGTTCTTGAAGTGGGTATGCCTTACGAACCGCCCAGGAGGACTTCGGTTCCTGAAGGGGGTATGTCTCACGAACCGTTCCAAGACCATGGTCATGCACCGCCTTGACTAGGAGGGTCACGAACATCCTCGACCAGGAAGGGAGGACCACGAACTTGGGGGAGGGGGAGGGGGAGGGGGGAGGGAACGGGAGACCACGAACCGGGGGGCATAACATGGGACCACAAACCGAGGGGGCGAACGGGAGGCCACGAACCGGGGGAGGCGAACTGGGGACCATGAACCGGGGGGCGAACATGGGACCACGAACCTCCTATGAAGGGGTTCACGAACCGCCCAAGGAGGACCCCGACCCGACCCTGAAGATGACCGCGAACCGAGATGTGATGATGCTCCAAACCGAACCGGATTTGAGCTTATGCCATGTGACGACGATAGTTAATTCTTCTGAAGATCAACTTCAGTCAGACCAAAACCCGAGATGCAAAGGAAGTCCAAATGAGAAGTTATCGCTCAGGATCCAGATGGAAACCAACGAGTAAATCCAGTTGGATCCCTCTAACCTGTTCTTCCATGCATCATAGTTAAAATCATTATATATCTGCATATGAGATAGAAATTTAATCTAATTCATCCAAGATAACGAAAATATAAACAACAACAACAACCATTAAACACAAAACAACAACAATCATCTAAGGCATACATTCAACCAAGTTAAACTATCAACAATGAACATGAATTTTATCACTTCATAGGATTCCAGAAAGAGTGAGTTAACTCACATTTAATTTCGATTCGACCATTGTCGCGTTTTTCGTTTAATTATAAATAAGCATTTAAAATTAACTAAAATCCAAATTGCTTCTGATCCCTTCTAAATTAGCTCATCAGCGTAATATTCTCCACTACGAATCCAGTGTGATTTGTTTCGTTTGATTCTGTTTACATACGAATAAGTTATCGCTATTACAACATTTATTTAATTAAAATAGTTTTAACCTTAAATATATTAATTAATTATCTTAATACACTAATTACTATGTCAATTCTATGTAAATTTCCCTTCTTCAATCGCGATTTACCTGATCCCCTTACTCCGGCCCTTCGAACAAAGGAAGTTGCCCCTTTTAGCACCAACTATGCCTCCATGTAAATCTCCCTTCTTCAATCGCGGTTTACCCGATCCCCTCACTCCAGCCCTTCGAACAAAGGAAGATGCCCCTTCTAACACCAACTATGCCTCCTTTGCTCCAACTAAGCCGCTACCTAACACATCATCATGACTGCGGCTTCGACAGCCTCCACCGTCGACGACTCTAGCCCCAAACCATGCCCCAATCTCCCGCAAATCAATCACGAATGGAAAAGTAACGAACAAAGATTTCACCACCCACCGGCCGCATAGGGTTGCCGCACCACCGCCCACGTGACCGCCTCACCTCCTCCTTCCATTCTCCTATAGGGTCCAAAACCCCTAGTCCACCTCAGTCACCAGAAAACCCACAAGACCCGATCGCAGCTTCCAAAAACAAAACCTTCGATCATCTACAAACCGCCCCACTACAGGCTATTAAGGACTGTCGCACACTACCATTAGAACCGTTGGCCTCCACTCTACAACTTCCCTTTACTACCCCTTGTGTGAAAGTGACTATAGCGCACAAATTCCGACAAAATGTGAAACTGCCTTATTCATGGTCCCTGGCGATTTCTGGCCACCACTAGCAACCGAACACCACCAAATTTCACCAGTACGTTTCCCTTAACATTCTCTCTAACTTCCTAGTTGACAACATCCTCCAATTCAGTACAGTTTTTGAGATATAAATTAAAATACGGAGGTTTAAATGCAAATTTGGTTGATTGATTTGGGAATTGAGGGTTATAGTTAGGGTGTTTATATAGAGGAGATTTATATTTTTATACTCTGAAGTGACTAACAATATTTTATTGAAAATAACTAATGATATTTAAGGTTATTATTATTTAATTCATTCGTGTATATCGACATTTCCGTTTGACATTTATTCATTTTTACAATCACCTACAAACTCCATTCGCGATGAAAATGGACATCATGCCATGGTTCGACATTCTGGACCGAAAGAAACTTATTTCATAAAAATCGTAGTCTGTTTGCAAAAACGACGCTAGTTTGAATCCAAATTATTGATTTATTCATATTCTAATTTGCGTTGGCTCACAAAATAACTTTGATTGGCACGAAACTTGAAGTCTAGCAATAATTAGTCATTACAGATTTAATAAAGGGTGCGTTTTTTAGAGGTCCCTATTAAGTTTCAAAATATAAAAAAACCCGGTCATAAACTTATTGTAAATTAGGTCCCTATTTTCTGAAAATTCATCAAAAAAATATTAAAAAAATATAAAAAAATCACATAAATTCGTATTTAAATAAAACATGTAAGTGCTAAAAAATTCAGAACAAAAAACCATCAAATAAGGCGTCAAAAATAAAAAAAAAGAGAAAAACGAAATATGCAGTTAAATGCATAATAATATGCACATATATCATTTTCCTGCATACATCCGTGCTTATTTTTCACTACATTAATCTTCGTTGGATTTTCTTCATGCAAATAAATGCATACATGTGCGAAAAATTTCAAATACTTGCATACATTTGTGCAGGTTTATTTTCAGATTTTAATCCGAAAACAGCTTACAGAAAAGTTGCATACATATATGCAATTATCAGTAATAATTGCATAAATGTATGCAACTATTTTTTTCGATTTCCGTAGAATCCTGACATTATTTCCATATTTTAGATTATTTTTTTTATGAACGTATGCACATTTTTTTTATAAAAATACAAAAAGGCGGAAAAAATAAAATAGGGGGCGGGTTTAAAAAAATTTAGAACTTTGTTTTTTTTTTTTATAAATTAGGTCCCTACTTTTAGCCAGTGTGTTATCCTGTAAAAATTTTGCACACATGTATGCATGTTTTCTGAGAAATTTGCACATTTAGATGCAAGTAAAAATGAACTGAAATATTAACTTAAATCTATGCGCTGGAAGACCTGAAATAATTGCACATATGCATGCAATAAAATCAAAAACGTGCATAATATTATGCATTTAACTGCAGTTTTTTTTGTTTTTTTGCTGTTTTCTTCTTTCTGACATTATTTTTGTTGTTTTTTGAACTGAATTTTTTGTATAATGCATAATATATTTTATTACTAATTTACGAATTTTTTTTATTTTTTTAAATTATTATTTTATAAGTTTTGAAAACAGGGACCTAATTTATATTAAGTTTATGACCGGATGTGAGCCTAATTAAGTTTCAAAATAGGGATGTGAGCCTAATATTCACTTTATTAATAAAATTCGCTTCGTTGAAATTCGAGGTTGTTTGAAGAATGTCTCTTTTTAAAGGTCTAAATTAAATCAATATAAATTAATTTTAAAACACTTCAGTATAATAATAATAAATTATTATCATATACATTCAAATAGAATTTCATATAGCTCCAAAACAAACTCTTTCAGATTGAATCCCAAGTTAAATCGATATACAATATATTAAAAGTCCTTTTATTTTATTAAATAAATCATTATTGTTTATAAACGATTCCATAGCGACTTCCCAAAAATTTTATTTGGACATAACTCAAAATCTAAAAGATGAAATCTCAATTTTTCTCTTTAATAGAAAATTATAATCCAATAGATCCGGACGATTCTTCTTTCCAAAGAATTCCGACCTATATTGGATCATGTACATTCAACTAAAGCTCAAAACATAAAACTACGAACTACCACGATGCAGCAACTTGCCTTATAATTTAAATTATTAATTATGTGTTCAAACGTCGTTTAATAAATAAATTATTTATTATAATTCAATCCAAACTTAATTAAATTCATTTATGTTGTCCAGTTCATACTATACTGTTCCAACTAATTTCGACTATTTCGGAATTTAATTTATTATTTATATTACTAAAATATCCAAAACCATTGAATTCAAGTTATTTAAATTTCAAATCAACATTTAAAATCGATTTTAAATGATCCATTTAATAACAAAAAATCCAAGTTGTTACGAGCATGGCGAGTTGGACTTTCAAATTAGTTTATCGCACTCGTATTATCGCAATATATAGGTGATTTTGTGAAGTTTATTCCTAAATATATTATTAAATATAAATTATTTGGAAGCAGGCTAATGCTAATATATTCTACTTCCTAGATGGTAATGATATTGTATTTTCTTTTTACTAAACGAGGAGACTAACGAATGTCCTAGAAAGTGACAAGTTCCATTAGTGCTTTTTCTATATGATTTAAATCCAGCATAATCCGCATCACTATATGATATTAATTCACTTGTATCATTCTTTTGATAGAATAATAAATATGCTAATGTATTATTTACATATCATAATATTCATTTTATGAATTTTAAATAAGTCTCCTTAGGTTGCAATTGATAATATCTTGCATAAAGACAAGAACTATGCATGATATTTGGTCTACTAGTAGTTATGTAAAGTAGAGATGCTATGATACCTTTATAAAGTTTTTAACCAACATCTTTAGAATTATCTTTATGATATAAGTTTTCATTAGTTGCCATTTATGTCATTTTTCCACTTGTATTTGATATTCCATACTTCTTTACTAAATCTCTAGAATATTTTTCTTAGAAGATAAATATCCCATTTTCTAATTGTTTTATTTGAAGACCTAAAAGTTAACTTAGTTCTCCCATAAAAAATGGTCATTAATTCTAATAATTCTTTAATTTTTTTAATTCTTCATATGTTGATCCAAATATAATATCATCTCTATATATTTGTATGAGTTGAATACGTTTATTAGTCTTTGAAATAAATAATGTACTATGGACTTTCCCAATTTCAAAGTTAGATTGAAGTAAATATGATTTGAGCTTATCATACTATGCTTTGGAAGCCTGTTTAAGACCATAAAAAGCTTTCTTCAGTTTGTAAACATGATCAAGTAAATTATTTTCTTCAAACAGTAGGGGTTGCTCAAGATAAACATCTTCTTTCATAAAACCGTATAGAGAAGAATTTTTAACATCAATTTGACATAGTTTAAGGTTGTTATGATTTCCAAAAGAGATTAAAATTCTTGTTGTTTCAAGTATATCTGTGGGTGCAAAGGTTTGATTATAATCTATTCATTTTTCTTACAATACCGTTGCTCGACAAATCATGCTTTATTTCATACTACTTCTCCTTGTTCATTCATCCTATTTTTATATACTCACTTAGTTCCAACCATAGATTTATTTACTAGTCTTGGGACTAACCCCAAACCTCATTCCTAGCAAACTGGTTTATTTTCTCTTGCATGGCTAATATCCAAGAGTCATTTGTATATGCTTTTGATGGATTCCTAGGTTTAATCATAGAGATAAATGCAAGATTACTCATTTTATTTGTTTATTTTTTGTTTTTTCTACCAATTCAGTACCTCCTAAGATGTTTCCTATTGGATGATCTCTAAGAATTTTCGTCCTTTTATTAGGTTGAAAATCCTCGATTATCATTATCATTATCAAAATCGTTATCTAATGCTTCTTCTATAAATTTTTCTTAATTGTTAAAATTTATATTGTTATTATGATTATTTATAGTTTTACGGTTTTCACTAAATGAAGCATATATGGTTTCTTAATTGTATTACTTCTGGTATTGTATACTCTATAAAGTTTACTTCTATTTGAATATCCGATAAAAAATTCCTTTATTAGATTTTGAATCAAATTTATTGAATTATCTTTAGTATTTAAAATATAGCACTTACTCCTAAAAACTTTAAAATACTATAATTTAGGATCTTTATTATATAGTAATTCCTATGATATTTTATTGGTTAACGGTTTAATTAATATTCTATTTAAAATATAACATGTTGTAGCAATTGCTTTAGCCCAAAAATTGTTTGGTACTTTACTATCGTTTATCATTGTTCTAGCACACACTCCTGAATTGTCCTATTTTTATGTTCAACTACTCTAGTTTGTTGGGGTTTTTTAGGAAAAGAAAATTTGTGAGTTATTCATTTCTTGCTACAAAATTTTTCAATTTTTTTATTTTAAAATTTACTTTCATGGTTACTCCGTATAGTTTTAGTTTTAATAGAAAGTTGGTTTTATATTCTTTTTGGAAAATAAATAATATATTCAAAAGAACATCTTTTAATTTTTTTGAAAAATCATCCAAGTATAAATAGAGAAAATAGTCTACTATGAAAAATACATATCTATTACGATTTATAGATTGAATTTTCGAAGGACCAAAAAAAGACCAAGATATAAGATTTTAATGGGTTGAGAAGTTGAAATCATATCTTTTTATTTAAAGGAACTGTTTCTAAGTTTTCCTTTTAGGCAAGTATCACATATATATTCTACCCTAAAATTGACGGTGGTAAGACCTCTAGCTAGATTATTTTTAATTTTCTTTGATAACAGTCTAAAATTTACATGAAGATCCTAGGGTCACTTGTTTTAGCCAAAAGACATAGATTATGATTTGGAACTTTCATATATAAATATATTTTTCTAACGCCTTCAAAGTTAATGTTTCACTCGTTATCTTCGACATAGCATCTTTTCCAAAAAAATTATAATAGCCTTTATCCATAATTGACTAATATTGAGTAGAATTTATTTTAGATTCCTAGCCAATAAAACATAAGAAATAGTCGGGGTTTTATAATTACTGACATTACCGATTCCAATCATATATCCTTTTGAATTATCTCCAAAGTCAACAAATCCTGCAACTTTATAGACAATATCCATTAATATTTCTGGATTTTCAGTCATATGCCTTGAGCATCCACTATCAAGAATTCATTTATTCTTTTAACTCATTGTTCCTTTTCGTCATATTTTTATTCATAAATCGCCATGTAACAAGTTTGTTCCTACAAAGAATACCTTCTCGATAAATCAAGTGACATTTTAACAATTATTGATGCAATTTTGTAGAATGCAGACATGATGATTTTTTGACAAATCCTTACAAGAAAAAAATTGATAACCACTTAATAAATTGCAAATCAAGTTAGTTATGCCTAAAGGCTGGGTATCTATAGGTGTCTCCTTATAGCATTGAAATCGAGGAGTGTTAGATCTTGAAATGATTAACAATCCGTACAGGTTTTGGTGGGGGAATGGATGTAGTGTAACTCTAAGCTAGTATAAAATCTAGTGTGTTCCTTCCTTTACATTAATACTTTTTACTATTTTTGATTCTGTTGTGATTTCTGTGATTTCTGTAATAAAACTATAATAATTTTCTTACATAAAAGTATAACTAAAGTAATTCGAAAAATATTTATATAAATCCCTCAAACACTTTCCTCCTAGTGTTGGGTTAGTCTTAAGATCCACTTGCGTTGCATCCACAATTGGTATCGAAATATTGGTTTTCAAAAGTTTCATAATCCGATTTTTTGAAAAGTTCTAACCGGGGCAACAAGTCAAACCTAACTTAATTCATAGGCCAACAAGTCACACCCTTTAGAGTATTTGTGTAAATTTTACAAAGGAATGCAAATTTGATATTGCGGTCGTAATTACAATATCCCTGTAACTCTGATTTGCACTTTGATCTTGATAGGTTGTGGCGAGGATGATGAGGAATCAAAAACTAAGCATAACTTATTTGATTTACTTGAAAATTCAATAGAATATAGTTAGGATCTTAATCAGAAATGATGAAGAAGAAAATCAAGGAAAAAGAAGAAGAAAATAGTGAATGAATTTTCAAAAGAAGAACCTACTATTTACAGAAGAGAATAGAAATCTCCATTCGCTTAAGGGTATGGCAAAAAACACATTCAATCCAAATTTGAAATTTGAGAAAATCAACTAGTATGTCGACATACTTAAAATGCCTGTAACGTCCTGCCTTTTTGACCGCTTCAAATTGGTAATTAAACCAATCTAAAATGTTCAAATTGACAGTTCGTTATTAGCTTACAGTTACAGAGTTTAAAATAGAATCAACATAGAAAAAAATAACATAACATTCGAACTTCAAAATAAACTTTTATATATCTATATCAGAATTTGAATACAAGGTTTTTGTTTCTAAACAGCGGAATATAAAACTACAGTTTGAATACAGAAAAGTATTTACTGATTTAAAATCTTCAGAGTGCGTGTCTTCGGAATCCACAATGTTGCTGACCTTCGAATCTTGAGCTGTAATCTTTAAAATATGTACTGCTCGGGTCTGACCCGAGCGTTCCATGCAAAAAGATAAAACATTCGAGTTAGGATTAATCATTTGTTTAAGTAAATTAACTTCGATAGAAACTGAAAGTTAATTGTTAATCCTAACATTTGAACATATCATATGTAAAACGTCAAGTATACACAAGTGTAATATCTGTCCAGTATCAAGTACGATATCCGTGCTTATCAATTTTTATTTTAGGGACAAATATATCAAGTTGACGTGATCAGGTGAAGCTTGACAACATCCATGACCACAAAATAATCAAGTATGATGAGGTTCATATAGTGCACGTCAATTTATAATGGTCAATGTAGTACAAAGCAAATGCCTAATTTGCCGGCTCAATGGTAACATCAGTCTTTGGTTAGAAAACATGGACGACCGTATTATAATCAAATCATGCTCGAGGCCGAAAGGAGAAGGTGGTACAAGTGATCCAATACATTGCAGTAAATAGAATAAGGTAACCAATATATTTTGGTAAATAGAATTGTAGGCAAGGTGACCAATATTTACAGTAAAAAGAAATGTGGCAAAGTAACCAATATATGCAGTAGATAGAAATGTAGGCAAAGTAACCAATACATGTAGCACCGGTTTTTTTAGCAAAAGCAAAAGCAATCTCATCCCCCATTACTCACGTAGGCAATAAGTAGATAAATAAGAGTAGCAATTCATGAGTATTTTATTTATTATTCAAAGATACTTATAGCACAGAAGGTAGCTTTTACTTCATACTGCAGACTTATGACATTACCAGGTTGTTTAACTGGTCAAAAAAAATTGGTTTGACAGTAAACATTTTAACATGAATAGCAATAAATAACAAAGCCACTAGTTGGCTAAAGGGGTCCATGCCAAATTTTAAGTTTTCAACAAAGAATAGGTTTGATAGTAATCAATTTAACATAAATACCGATAGATAGATATATACATACACCATTTTCTTAACAACCATTTAACAATCATATGATGTGAATCACACCTTAAATTTCCAACAAAATTGGTTAGTCAGCAATTTGGCAAAATACCGAATACTATAATCTAATAAACAATAATTACAATACCATAGTGTGTTCATTGTATTGGTTAGTGGACGCAAAATATAATGTGGTTAGCACAAGTTTTGTAATACACCATTACCACTGGTAATTCTGAATGGTGCCTGATAGACAATGTTGTCTATCCTATAATATCTTAGTTAATAGAACGAAAACAGTATAATGAGAGTAGGTTTATACCAGTTATATATTAATGCCCCTAATGAACTTGAACCAAACAAAACAAAACAGAACAACGAATACTTTTATAACCAACCTTTGCATATACGGCTCATCCTTTAAATGCTCCCAGTGCAGACCTTATATTAACATAACTGTTTTTTTCTATGTTCAGATACCTATGATATGAAAATGAAAAAGCATACACCATGTAATCACTTAACTAATTAATAAATTATATCTGGATTATGCATCCAGTGAGGCCAAGCTAGTGAACTTGGAAGTTACCATCACTAAGTAAACCATAATAGGAAATTGATAGGTATGCACAGTTATAACCTGCTTAATGTCATTTAAGTATTTTGACATGCAAACATACATTCCAAACATGGCTCCCATGTTTTTATGCTCTTTTATCCTACCCCATGATAATGAACTTAGTAGTAACATTGTTTGTTGTGCTAACTTATCAGGGTACACTTTGTGTGTTACAAACACCTTAAATCATTAATTTATATATTTATGCGGTAAGGCCATTTTCAGGTCCAAATGTATGTGCATAGGAAGATTAGTATAGCATGTTCAATTATTATTTTTCGCAAGCTAGAATTATATACGACAAGAGTTCTAGTCCAGTATACAACCCATATTAGCAGAACATATTTATGAATTACTAGGTATATTCATGCATGATAGGATTAGTGTTAAAATGTAATCACACCCTACCGATATACACATATTTGCATGTATAATCAACCATTTAGATAAGTACGTTACAGTCAACATGGCACATCCAAGTTAATGTCAGATGCAGATTACAAAACAAACAGACATGGTAGTCGGTGTATATAAAAGTCAGGTTTTGTTCTAGTTTCAAGACTGGGTGTATAAAACAAAACTAAGGTAACATGTGGCAAAATGACTCTTCTCGGTAGACTAAACAAGGACCCGCGAGCACCACTGCAAAACAAGGAGTAGTGCACCACAATGGTCATCCAAGTAATTTGGTATGCAAACATATAAAACAATAAGGTGATAACCCAGCGACCCACACAAGCAACAATCAACAATCAACCATTAAATTTCAGTTTTAATCCATGAGTGAGTTAACACTCACCTTGAAAGGATGATGACTTTGATTTGGAAGAGACGCTAGTGATTTCAGAATCGATAGCTTCCGGTTTTCGATCAACAGGAGAAGCCGTGATTTGAAATTTTGGGACAGTCGATACGAATCCGGGGTTGAAGCGATGGTAATGAGGACTAAGGCGTAGCTTATGGAAGGAACGATTTGTTTTCGTGAAATGTTCGGTGGTTGTGATTTAGGTGGAAGAGAAAGAAATGATTTTTATTTCTTTGGCAGAAGCGTTTTTCTTCATGAAGGCATGGGTTTTTAGTTGGCAAAGATTCAATTTTAAATTTAGGGAAAGAAAGCCATTAAAGAGAAAAGGGGTTGATTTTGTTTTCTGAAGAAAATGGGGAAAGCAATGTATTTTTATAGAATAAAGGAAAAGATGACGAATAAGAAGTCTGATCATAGATTATAGGAAGGCTGCGTGTTTCAGATGGTAGGTCGGCTCGTTTTATACTAAGGTTGGTGATATCTGAAATTAATTAAACGTTAATTTCTACCGCGAATACAACCGAACGCTCTAACTCCGTACCATCAATTACAAATCTAAACACGAGAAAAATTATATGGACTTCTTCGCTATCGCATTCTGAATTCAATAAATTGATTCTGGTTGTAAACTGTAACAACCCGGAATTTCAGAACCAATTTAAAATTTTAACTTAATTCATCTTAATGAATTTTGAAAATAAATTGCTTATTTTTGCTAAATAAAATTTTAGAATAATTTTAAAATTAGGTTTTATATTTTATTTGACTTAAAACAAGCTCAGTGAAATTATTAATTCGATTTATAAGTATGAATTCAAAAATCAATATTTTAAAGTTATACCGATTGCTGATAAAATGGCCATTTTTCTAACAGTCTCGAAATTTGATAAAACCACATTTGTTGGATCCGGAACGTCGAAATATGTCAGGATTCCAATTTTCAAGTCAAACTTAGTTCGTATGTGAAAGAACGGTAAATAATCGTAAGCTGAAAATTCGGTCATTTTTCAGTTTAAGCTGAAAATAAGGCCATTTTTCAGACGGTCTCCAAATTCGACACGGCTAGGTTCGTCGGAATCATAATTCCAAAATATAGCGAGATTCCAGAATTCATATTTTTTGGGTAAACGTGTGGCCGTGACACGAGAACGAAGTTTGCAATGTAGAATTAATACATTGGCGAAATTAGTCAATTCTTGAATGGTAACCAACCAATTAAAATTAGAAAACTCACTCCCTCTCCCCTCCACTTGTCATGCTCCCCCTAAATTGAGCTTCCATGACATGATTAGAGGTAATTAGGTTAGTTTGAGTTAAGGTTATCATTCGCTTTCTAAAACCTAAATTAGAAAATCTAAAAACTCAAAAATGATGGCATCCTCCTCTCTAACCTCCGTGCCACCACCCCTATGGCCACCACCACCGCCGAAGCTACTTATCCAGTCCCTCCTACACCTCCTTAGGTTAGGCCGTGGAGAACTCCCCCCCACCATGGCCTAAAGCTCCTCCATTATCTACCTTGTTTGCAGAGGTTGCATTTTTAAGCATTAAAACCACTTTCTACCACCACCAACCACCTCGTATGGTCCCCACATGGCCATGGAACAACCTCCCGACCACCCACAACCCTCCACTCTCCCTGACCTGTACCGGACAGTAGCCCTGTGGTCCCCACATGCCCACAAACCCATAAAATCACATTTTTTTTTCTCAAAACACATTTTGCAAAAACAACCCTCTTCCTTATTTTCTCAATAACTTTCAATCTGTGCATTTATGGCCAAGGATCCTCAAGACCAAAGCTGTAGTCATAATTTTCTCTACGATTTTGATATATCAAAATCGAATTTTGGAGTTCGGAGTTGCTCAAAAAAAACATTTGAGGTTTGCAGTTTTAGAGTGAAGAATCGCGATTTATGGCGAATTGGAGCGTTTTGGGAAGAAAGTCCACTAGGAGAAAGTTGTCTGAATTGACGCATTTGTGCTAGTGATAAAGTTTGGTAAAGATTGGAGTTCGTATGCAAATTCTAGAGCTGGAGAGGCGAATTCGAGTGCGAAAAGCGACAAATGGTGAAAGCGCGGCGAAGAATTTTCTACATTAGAAGAGTCGCGATGAATTGGTTTAGCTTATGGGTGAGAACTCGCTCACCAAAATATTGTTGCTAGGCTATTATGTCATGACTAGTTATGCATTTTAGGTTGCAAGTTAGAAATTGCATCATGCATTTATAATATCCCTTTTTAGAGTTCAACACATGAACTCTTCACAAATCCCTTGCATCAGAAGCATTGTATGAATATGTGACACTCACATTTCATACTCCGTGGATGGACACTTGTGGCGCCGTAAATTGCATTGGATAGCTGAGTATTTATTTATTTTTGACTACGATGTGTGCATTGTATGCCAGTGATGGATTTAAATTTATTGTTGTTGGTTGAAACCCCCCAAATGGGTCTTGGGATGATATTTGACTCACACATATCCCTTGTGTGAAATTGCGGTTAATCGGTTGACTAACGGATTTATGTGAGCATCAATTATTTGATTGAAGCTCGCATGAAAATAAAATGCACATTGGATGTCATTTTAGATGTTGATAGTTGTTTGCAACTATTGTTGGGTATATATGATGAATGGAACCAATATAAATTTATTTATATGGATATTGGTTGAATATTATTGCAATCTGGAATAAATATGAAAGGTTGAATAATCAAACATTTGATGAAATCTGAAATTTGATTTTGATGTACGATTTTGGAAGGACATGAAAGTATTGGAAAATATAAAGCCGAATTAAGTAGAAAACACTATTTTAACTCGAATGTATTTTCGTAACGATTTTATTCATTTTTATAATGAATATTGAGAAGATTGAATTTCAAAATATGACATTTTGAAAATATTATCCATTTGAGATCGTAATAAAATGGGATGTTCGATTTTAATTTAAATTGGTAATGGAAATGGAATCATTTTAAAAGGAATGTATAAACATTTTATAAAATACGTTTTCAAAAAGAAATCGATGATATATATTATATATATATTATATATATATTTAAATGGTTTGAATAGAATGTATTGCATAACGACCATTCACGAATTGCAACCATTAACTTGAAATGGACATAACGGGACATCCGACCATCGGATTCTCCTAAATCCGAAATCTTCGGGTTCATATCGAAAAGATCTTTCCAACGAATATATGAGATATAAATTTAAATGGTTAGATTTTAAAATATGTCCAAATCAGTTTTGGAAAAGGTCGTTGTAAATGCAGTTTGATGACTATATATGGAAATCAATTGTAAGGGCCCATTAAAATAATTAAAAATATGAATAAATTATGTAAAAACATAATAAATGATTTGGAAAGATGTTGGATGAAAAATTCCATATTTGAAAAGATAAAAGATATTTTTGTCCGAATGAACTAGTTAATAAATAGAATAATAATCCACTGATTTTTAGAAATGGTGGATTGGATTTGGGTTTGTTGTGAATGGTATCTTCATTAATACCGTTCTTACACTCTGTTATGAATGGAATAAATCTTTTAATTAAGGTTTGGAGAAAGTTTTCCAATTTATTTAATTAAATTGGAATTGAATGGAATTCGATCAATGATAATCGAGATGAGTTTTTGTGAAGGAAGGCGTTTACTATTTATGGAACTTAAAAGGCCTTGTCGTTGTTCCACTTATAGTATTGTTCAGATATGGAAATTTATATCGATTATAAATTGTTCAGAATTCCGTGAAGATTCCATATTAATGAAAGATGAATTTGGGTTTATCGTGAACTTTGTTTTAAATGACATTGGTTCTTTAACCCAGTTAAAGACAAGATTAATTCCATAAAAAGTTGAATAATCATTAAGTAATGATTTTTGAGATTAAAACCAAGTTGGAGTTCTAATGCATCTTTAATTAGATTGGAATGTGAATGAGGTAATTAAATTTACCGAATTCAAGAAGCGTTCAAAATGGAGTACTACCAGTTTTACTCCATGCGATAGTTAAATCTTTAATTAGATTTGAACGTGAAATGGTAATTAAATTTACCGATAACACAGTGGGTGTTAGATATGGAGTACTACCAGTTTTGCTTCACGGGATGAATAGTTTGGGATTGGAATAAAATAAATGATTACTGGCTTAACAATCCAGGCTAGTTTGATAAACCTTAATTTGGTTTAAAATTGTTAAAAGATAATACAAAATCTCTTGCAATGGTTTTCAAAGGAAGATTAAAGAATAAGTTTAAAAGAATTTATCTTTGATAAAATTGATGGGAACCTTTCCCAATGTAAAGAACATTTGAACAAAAGAATATTCTAGATTGGAATAAGGCATATGATGTGTTATTATAGCACTTGATTATAAGATACGCGAGTAATTCAAAAAGACCAGGTTTAACCCATTATGAATCACTGATACGACGGTTAAAAGTCGACGATAAAGACGGTGATCGAAGACCGGAGATCTTCACATCGAATGGATGATTATTGATGTCATGATTGGGCTGTACACCCAAGACGATGTAATAAGTGGTGATCGTCTAGACATACTTGGAGATCAACCGGATATGCGAGGGCCTCTCTCCTGTGTTGGACATATTGGACAAGGAATAAGGTGCCTCCGGTTTCGTTCAGACTCAGAGCAGACTTATAAATGAATTGTATGTCTAACATTGTATTATGTGCTATATTCGTTGATCTTTGCTGAATATGTATCTATTTGATGGCTGGGAATTTATTCTCTTGCTTAACACCCTTCTCTGAGACATACAAGCTTAGAGGTTATATATTGGTGGAAATCAATGGTATAGTAAGGATTGATAATGTGGCATGCTAAGATGCAACGATCAAGGATTTTGTTGAAAAACAGGGTCTTGTAGTTGATGATCAAAGCACGACTTTAATTAGAACAGCTTTGTGTATACCGTTAATTCGCGAGCCTCACACTCCGGTATGAGTCTAAAACGGGATATGGGACACAGTGAGTGGAGCCTACACATTTTTAATTATATGGATGATGGATAGCGAGGCACCTCGGATTTGATATGAGCTTCCAATGGCTCTTGATTGGTCGGCGAACTGACCATTTTGGAGGTCCAATAGGACCGGGAAACGTACTGTTCAGGAATAACCAATCCTCAAAAGTAATAAAGGACCAACACTGCAGGATCCAAGGGTTGCCCAAGTGTGTGATTCTGGGTCATCTTGCTAGAGGTGATCCACATCGGTAAGTAGACCATCCCTTGCCTTGACTCATGAGGGAAATCCAATTTCCAATACGCGACTTTTCGGTTGTTGTAAACCTATGGATGGCGACATAATATATAGTACATATGTCGTCTATGATTGATACATTTATATTTGAAGTTGTTTTTGACACTATGCACTTATAGTAAGATCAAAATTATTTGTATTAAAATGTGTCAAGCATGTTTGGCTATTATAAGGTAAAACTCTATCCTCCGGCTTGCATTGCATTGTGTGACGGGACCTGAGTCTTATAATAGCTTCATTTTCCAAAAAGCAGTGCGTTGTTTTGTTTTTAACTTATATTCATGTGGAGTAAACCCGTTCCGTGTCATACAGTTTGGTCCCATGATTTACCCTATTTTAAAGTAAAAGATTAATAACTGTTTTAAGTTCTCACACCAATCCCATGACTGACCTGAAGTTTATTGTTTCTACCTAAACTCTGGGTGCCCATATTTTCCACACGGGCGGCTAGTAGTTTTGATTTTTGCAGATTTCTATTTAACAAGATTCTGGATTACAGTTGGAGCTATATTTGGAATGCTTTGTATCTATGTATTTCTTTCAGTTGTGGAAGATGATGTTTTCTGCTATGCATTAAGTTTATGTATTTAAATGTAATTTAAATCTCTGATATTTTTCCGCTGTAAATTATTTATTTGTACTTTGATATCTTCTACTCTGATGTAAATTGCTGTAATAGCAATGAAATGTTCTCATGTTTGTGTTCTGATAAGTAGTGTTCTCAAAGCAGTCCGCCTTTTTGTTCGGTTTAGGTCGGCCGGGAAGTTCGGGTCGCTACAGTTAGTATCAGAGCTTTTGCTTATAAAGCTCGAGAACAAGACACATTAGAGCGAAACAAAAGAATTCATCAGAGATAGTATTAGTAATATCCTATAAGAATAACTCGTTAGAGATAGGGTTAGTAATTCCCTAGAATGAGTTTCAAGAGTCTTATTTATTAAAAACAAATTTAGTTTTGAAAATTATATCTTATTATACGTATTTGAGTATTTTATTTCATATTGAATTTGGACTATCAAGTATAAGTAGATTTTGAATATAACCGTAATTAACATGTATTCGAAGTCTCAAATATACTGGATAAATATAGAATCACACTCTAGTCGCCCCGGGATGATTCTGGTAATGCACCCGTATTATCAGTATTTATATTCGAGTTTCGAAAGTAGGATATCTATATGATTCCAATTGACTGGTGTGAGAACCAAAACTTAGTTAGAGCTTATTGTTTGTGATCTGGCATTGAAAATATGATTTTTAAATATATAAAATTTATATATTTGGGAAGCTAATCAACTAATTGATTGCTGGTTGTGTTGTGTGATTGTTAATTGGACTAATTTAAAAATATTGGAATAACAAAACCAATATAAGAATGAAAGTTAATTTAAGCTAAATCATATATAATGTTGAACTGAATTGAAAATTAGTTCTAATTAGATTTACATGCATGGATATACATATATATTTTGAGCAGGTTATGGATTTACAGTTGAGTAGAGAAATAAATTGTGTGCCCGACAAACAGGTGCACCTTAATGAGTTGGTTGCGCAAATTTATTATTATATTAAACTACTGTGAATGATTTGGATGCGTTGTGATGGTTGTTCTGTGTGAAATTTAAACATATGCCATAGAATAGTAACAAATAAATTATGGACTACACCGCATAACATACTATTGAAGACAACATATCATATCCCATATAAGCATTTGGTGCTTATATGATGAAGTTTGGATTACCATACGAGCGAGATGCTTGTGTGGCGACAACTGAATTACAGGTTGAACTGAAGACTGATTATGGACTTAATAACCTATAAAGGAAAATTGCAGGATTTAATAACAAATCCTACACATGTCTTGAGACGACAAAAATATACATGTTTCTCTTGTTTTAGATACGGCACGTGGATTATGGTTAATTCCCATCACTAGGTCAAGGGATGATTTTTTTTTTATACATATCTCCCTTGAGCACAGATAATTCACAATTGATTTGTATGCGATATATTGATTTATTGGGTGCCTAATGCGGTCCAATAAATTTGTTCAGATCACTCCATACAAAGGAGGATATGGCGAATTTTTTCAGAAAATTAGGGTGTTAGCCAAATTCAAAGAAATTTAGAAGCTCTTAGAAACTAAAAAATTGAAGAACTCAAGCCAGAATGAAGGTTGAATTGGTAAGATAAACAACATTCAGCTCTATTCTTTTTTCGAGGACGAAAAAGTATTAAGTGGGGGGAGATATGGAAAGTACCAGTGTGATATTGATATGTTGATCGTTCATAAATCAATATACTCAATGGTTTTGTTTGAATCCCCCAGAAAACATCTGTATCCATAGGAAATCACTTCCCTACGAATTTTGTCATGGACAGATCAACGCAAGATATTTAAGGATCAAAAGAAAATCTGAGGTCACTGACTGTTGACTGCTTTATCTTAGGATCACAGAAACAAATCATCAAATTATGAAGATAATCAAGTCATGAGGATCAATCAAGTCACAAGGACAATTCATGTCACGAAGATGAATCAAGTCATGAAGACATAGTGCTGCATTAAACAGGTGGCTCCACATCACAAAGATATCTTACATTTGCTTGGCTCCATTCTACTTTTAGTAACTCTAGTGGCTACATCTCTTTCACTTGTAGATATGCCATGTGAACCGCAGGTACACAATGGTTATGCCTGATTCCCTCAGGGAACATCCATACCCGTAAGCTTTCATAGTTCTGTGGATTACGCCCTTATCACGACTGCAGATCGCAACAGACATAACGGTTATGCTTGGTTCCCCCAAGAAACATTCATTCGCCGTAAGCCATATATAGCCCTTCGAATTACGCTACACAGTCGTATTCTTCCAGGAACAATGACAACTCATGAGTTTTATGTCCGGACAACCTACTACCACCAGCAACACATTCAACTAAGCTCAAAATTTAAAGGAGAAGGATGGTACTTCCCTTACCTTGACTTGAAACGTATAACATTTCATTCCTTATAAATTGTTTTATGATTTTTCTTTTCAAATCGTATTTCAAAACATCCAATTTTATATAAATTCCACTGTATAAAATTTCATTTCAATTTGCTTACCTTCCAATCTAGTGGTTTTCAAATTCACTATATATTTTTTTCTCTTATAAAACTTCTATATTCAATATATAAATCGAATATCCTCAAATTTCATTCCAGTTTCAAATTTTCAGTTTTGATCTCTTACTCAACTCATCTATTTAATAACCTTTCAACCCACATTTTAAAACCTTTTGGTTATGGACCAGAATTTCTTCCAACCCCATAATTATTAATTTCATCACTTAATTCAAATCTTTATCTCTTACCACCTCGGAATTTTCATTCTTACAACACATTTCTCATTCATGCTCTATTTCTCTTTCATATTCACATCCTTCGACCGTAAATTAGCAAGCGAATAACTCCCTAAGTATCAATCTCGAAGGCTAAAACCAACATCAGATCAACACTCAGGAAATCATTCAACTTAACTAATCTTCAGTTAGTTTCTAAATTCCTTAACTCCACTTCTTAATTTTTTATCAAATCATTACTTAGGAAATTCCCGAATTCAAATTACAATTCCATTTCTCTTACATTCTGCCGCCCTTAGTTTCCGACTTGCGGCTCTTTGTTCTTCAGTTCTTGCCATTTTGATGTATCAAAATCCCGCTAGCCTCTCACGAACCTTGAAAACAATTCATATTCATTTTCTATAATTCTAGAAAATCTCCTATTACCATTGGAAAACATATCCGTATATTTGCACATTTTTAATTTCAATATAAAATATACTTTATTCTCAAGGGGGAATATTTCTAAATTTGTTATTTGGACTAAAACAAATATCAAATACAGACCGCTATTTTAACTGCTAACACTCAATTCTTACTCCATTTAACCACTTTGGCTATCGAACCTTAACCATTTCTTAATCAATAATGAAGTCAATCAAGTTGGGGTATAATTACCTCTCAGACCTTAACTGAACAACATCATTAACTTTGAAACAGGTCAAGTTCACAGCTTCGGAAACCAACAAAATATTTATTCTCATAACTTTCAAATTCAAGTTCATAATTCACTTTAGTAATACATGCCTTCGAAAAATAGTAACTTTAAAAATATACTTTATTCTTTAATCTTGATACATAAACTATAATATATTAAAAAAATTAATTAAATGGAAAGTAAGTAGTATATGCCCAGAAATTCAACATAATCGACTCCCATGCATAATCTTCTTTTGAATAATCTCTTATTCGATAATATATCCTAAGTTCTGAAAATCTTATTGTTTTGTATTCTGAACTTTAGAATAATTTCACCGTACTGGTCAACTCCATATCCTTTATTTCCAATTTCATTTGCAACACTTCTGCTTCTAATGCTACTTACTTCCAAAAAGTAAAAACTATTCCTTTTATAGAAATCTGGACTCGTCACGTCAAATCAGCTTTGATTTCATTTAAATAGAGGTTCAAGTCTCTTTAAATTCTTCATTCACATCTCGCTTCATTTATAATTCCCGTTTACAATTCACGTCTTGTGAATTAATTAACAATTTTATACTTCACTATCGAGTTCTTGTAATCAATTATACATTACTAGTTTAAACCCAATTATAAATCGTCATGACAAATTCTGAATAACTTTAATAAATTAATCAAATTTAGCACAATCGTATTCCAATCATATCGTTTTCTGATTTTATTTTCATCTATCCCAAATATCAAAATAAAATTAAGCGTTTTATTTCTAAAACGATTCCAAATTTCCCCTTTTCACTTAAATTTCCATTTGAATTCTTATTACCAATCAATTTCAGTTATCTTTTGATTGTTAAAATACATGATTAGAGAAATTTATTCGTTGATTATCTTATACTTCTCTTCCTTACATATCATTCGACGCTGGATTCGAGATTCAAATCTAAGGAATCTTATCGAAGAATGGCTCTCGCAACTCTGGATTCAAAGACTTGGGATTCTGGTAAAATTTAAATCTCAAAGTAATTTTTATTTCTGCTGTATTATTTTCAGAATAACAGAATTCAAAATACTTGATATTTCCAAAAATAATTTACCTTTCAAAGTCTATTTAAAAATTATTTATATTTTCGAAATTTATATTTCAAAGCCTTTTTATTTTCAAAATCTGTTTTTCCAATGTCGATCCTATTTATTTCAAACTCGATAAGCTATGCTTTGAATAAACCAAAGCTCTGATACCACTTATAATGTCCCGCCTTTTTTACCCTTCAAATTGGTAATAAAACCAATCTAAACCGTTCAAATTGACAGTTCGTTATTAGCTTACATAGTTTAAAACAGAATCAACATAGAAAACATAAAATAAAATAAATAACACAGCATTCGAACTTCAAAATAAACTTTTATATATCTATTCAGAATTTGAATACAAGGTTATCGTTTCTATACGGTGGAATATTAAACTACAGTCTGAATACAGAAAAGTAATTACTGATTTAAAATCTTTAGAGTGCGCGTCTTCGAAATCCCCAATGTAGCTGACCTTTGAATCATGAGCTGTAATCGTTAAAATCTGTACTGCTCGGGTCTGACCCGAGCGTTGCATGCAAAAACATAAAACACTCGAGTCAGGATTAATCATTTATTTAAGTAAATTAACTTCGATAGAAACTGAAAGTTAATAGTTAATCCTAACATTTTAACATATGTAAAACGTCAAGTATACATAGCGTAGTATCTGTCCAGTATCAAGTCTGTGCTTATCAATTTTTATTTCAGGGAAAAACATATCAAGTTGATGTGATCAGGTGAAGCTTGACAACATTTCCATGCTGCAAGTATCCATGAACACTTTCCTGATAATATGCAAAAAAGTTAGTCACGGAAGCCTTCACGTACAAACGTGTACAGGTACACGTGTGCACTGCCCCAGCATCCCATGACCACAAATAATCAAGTATGATGAGGTTCATAGAATGCACGTCAATTTATAATGGTCACTGTAGTGCAATGAAAATGCCCAATTTGCCGGCTCAAAGGTAACATTTGTCTTTGGTCAGAAAACATGGATGACAGTATTATAATCAAATCATGCTCGAGGCCGAAAGGAGAATGTGGCACAAGTGATCCAATACATTGCAGTAAATAGAATAAGTTAACCAATGCATTGTGGTAAATAGAATTGTAGGTAAGGTAACCAATATTTACATTAAAAATGAAAGTGGCAAAGTAACCAATATATGCAATAGATAGAAATCTAGGAAAAGTAACCTATACATGCAGCATCAGTTTTTTTTAGCAAAAACAAAAGCAGTCTTATCCCCCATTATTCACGTAGGCAACAAGTAAATAAATAGAAGTAGCAATTCACGAGTGTTTGATTTATTATTCAAAGATACTTATAGCACAGAAGGTAGCTTTTACATTATACTGCAAACCTATGACATTACGCAGGTTGTGTATTTGGTCAAAAAAAATTGGTTTGACAGTAAACATTTTAACATGAATAGCAATAAATAACAAAGCCACTTGTTGGCTAAAGGGGTCCATCCCAAATTTTAGGTTTTCAACAAAGAATAGGTTTGACAGTAATCAATTTAACATAAATACCCCTATATATATACATATACATACCATTTTCTTAACAACCATTTTAATGATTGTATGATACCTTAAATTTCCAAAAAATTGGATAGTCAGCAAGTTAGCAAAATACCGAATACTATAATCTGATAAACAGTAATTACAATACCATAGTGTATTCATTGTGCTGGTTAGTGAACGCAAAATATAATGTGGTGAGCAAAAGTTTTGTAATACAGCATTACCACTGGTAATTCTGAATGGTGCCTGATAGACAATGTTGTCCATCCTATAATATCTTAGTTAATAGAACGAAAATAGTATAATGAGAGCATGTTTATACCAGTTATATATTAATGCCCCTAACAAATTTGAACCAAACAAAACAAGAAAAAGGATACTTTTATAACCATTACGACTCATCCTTTAAATGTTCCCAGTGCATACCTTATATTAACATAACTATTTTCTTTCTAAGTTAAAATACCTATGATATGAAAATGAAAAAGAATACACCATGTAATCACTTAACTAATTAATAAATTATATCTGGATTACGCATCCAGTAAGGCCAAGCTAGTGGACTTGGAAGTTACCATCACTAAGGAAACCATAATAGGAAACCGATAGGTGTGTAGACAGTTATAACCTGCCTAATGTCATTCAAGTGTTTTGACATGCAAACATATATTCCAAACATTGCTCCCATGTTTTTATGCTCTTTTATCCTACCTTATGATAATGAACTTAGTAGTAACATTGTTTGTTGTGCTAACTTATCAGGGTACACTTTGTGTATTCCAAACACCTTAAATCATTAATTTATATATGTATGTAGTAAGGCCACTTTCAGATCCAGATGTATGTGCATAGGAAGATTAGTATAACATGTTCAATTATTATTTTTCGCAAGCGAGAATTATATACGGCAAGAGTTCTAGTCCAGTATACAACCCATATTAGCATAACATATTTATGAATTACTAGGTATATTCATGCATTATTGGATTAGTGTTAAAATGTACTCACACCCTATCGCTATACACATATTTACATGTATAATCAACCATTCGGGTAAGTAGGTTACAGTCAACATGGCATGTCCAAGTTAATGTCGGTTCCAGATTACAAATTAAACAGACATGGTAGCAGGTGTATTTAAAAGTTATGTCTTGTTCTAGTTTCAACACAGGGTGTACAAAACAAAACTAAGGCAACATGTGGCAGAATGACTCTGCTCAGTAGACTAAATAAGGACCTACGAGCACCACTGCAAAATAGGGAGGAGTGCACTACAATGGTCATCCAAGTAATTTGGTATGCAAACATATAAAACAGTAAGGTGATAACCTAGCAACCCACATAAGCAACAATCAACCATTAAATTTCATGAGTGAATTAACACTCACCTTGAAAGGACGATGACATTGATTTGGAGGAGACGTTAGTGATTTCTGAATCGGTAGCTTCTGGTTTTTGATCAATAGGAGAAGCTATGATTTGAAATTTTAGGACAATCGACATGAATCCGAAGATGAAGCGATGTCAACAAGGACTGAGGCGCAGCTGACAGAAGGAGAAGCAGCGACGACTCACAGACAACCGATTTGAGGCACGGTGAAGGGGCGATTTGTTTTCATGAAATGGCCAGTGGTTGTGATTTAGATGGAAGAGAAAGAAATGATTTTTATTCCATTGGCAGATGGGTTTTTCTTCATGAAGGCATGGATTTTTAGTTGGCAAAGATTAGATTTTAAATTTTAAGGAAAGAAGCCATTAAAGAGAAAAAGGGTTGATTTTGTTTTCTAAAGAAATTAGGGAAAGACGCGTATTTTTAAAGAATAAAGGAAAAGATGATGAGTATGGTTCGATCATAGATTATAGGGAGGCTATGTGTATCATATGGTAGGTCGGCTCGTTTTATACTCGGGTAGGTAATATCTGAAATTAATTAAATGATAATTTCTACCGTGAATACCACCGAACGCTATAACTCCGTTCCATCAATTCCCACTCTAAACGCGACAAAAACTATACGGACTTCTTCGCCACTGCATTCTTAATTCAATAAAATCATTCTGGTTGTAAACCGACTTCATCTGTTTACAATGTTATTTTAAATTATTTGTTGGACTACCTGTCTCATTCCATTTATTCACTAATGACTCTGTTCGTTTCCAAATTGAAATGTAATTTTTTTTTTCATTATATACACAAACAGACATATATCTAGCCCAATCCTTGATATATTAAACAAATAAAATTCCCAATTTATTTAACGTCAATAACGATTTATTTTCAAATTCAACCATTCATATTTTCAGTCGAATTTCAATCCAATTCGATTATTCAACCAAATTAAATTAAATTGTTCAACAATAATTATTTAATTTTCAACCAGTCGTTTCGAATTAAATTCATATACAAAACTATATATTTGATTTTAAATTTCTAACTCCAGTATCAATATAAAAATGTTAAATTCACATTCCAGTTGTCGAAATTTCCAGGCCGTTACAGTGCCTATGTTGACATGCCCTTAGTATAGATTTTAAAAATCTTTTTTTTTTTTGAAAATATAAAATTTTATAATTTAATTTGAAACTTTGGGAAATTATTATACATAGTAAAAGAAAGTTTTCAAGCATAAAATTACTTAAAAATAATTTAATAATATAATATATATATAATCAAAATAAATATATAAAGTAAATTTTAAAATCCAAAATTTAATATTAAAGTAATGAAGATTAAAATAACAATACATATAGCACAAATACTATAAAATATATTAAAATGCATTAAAATACAAATATACAGTTTATATTATCAAAAATTAAAATATAATATCAAATATAATTTAATTTTAAATAGTAAATAAATATAAACTTGAAACATAAAATATAAAAATTAGTTTAAAAACTTAAATCTTGAATTTTTTTTATAGTATATGCTTTGAAAGATACTTTAAAAACAAGATCTTCTTAGTTAAGCCATGGGTGCTAGAGTATTTTGTAATAGTGCCAAAAAATCCCCAGTTTGGATTAGAATGTATAACCTACCTTTACATGCCTAGTCCAGACTAGGAATATGTTAGTTAGATTTTAGGAAAGGGAAATTTTTATGTATGGATATATCTACTGAGAAAATCGAAAGGTTAGAATACGCTAAGTGCATGATAGAGGTCACCCATGATGCAGCATTACCCTCTGAGTTCCTGTGTTTGGATGGAACTGAGCAAATGGTGTATGTGGAATATTTGTAGAAACCCGACACTAACTTGCCTTTTTTTGCTTCCCTACCAGGTCACATCGCTAGGAGCAAAAAGAGTGTGTTGTTGAAAGGAAATGTTTTTTATCATTATTAACGATTTTCCTCGGTAATTTGCTGTGTTTTTGGAGCAACGTGCAAGTTCTGGAGTTTCTCATTTTCTTTGGAATGTTTTTGCTACGTTGTAGCATATGTCATGTATCATTAAGTAATCTCTAGATATGTGAATCTTACTGCTTTTGGACCTGTCGCTTCCCTGCGTGGAAGTTATTTGTTGTAGTAGATATACTCGGTGCATATCTCCAACTTTCCTGTTTATATTATTTTTTATAATAATAAGAGTGTTTGTGGTAACTTTATAAACTGGTCGGCCTTGTCCAAAAAAACCTTAAAATATTTATCTTAAGTAAAAAAATATATTTTGAAAAACCATTTGAAAAGGGATCAGATGAGTGCAATTGAGTTTTAATATATATATGTATAACTAAGACCTAATACTTATCTTTATCATTCTTGAATTATTAAACTCTTGATAACTCATGAGCTTTGATTTAAATCACCGGTCTTGGTTAGCATCTCCTTTGATCATCATAAACGGTCTTGTTATTGTACAGTCTTAATTATCAACATCAGTTGTAAATTTTTTGCTATACATTATATATATAATCATTAGTAATGACAATAAATATATTTTATACCAATACGTGTTATACATATTGTTGTTATTATCAAAACATCCTTCTATTGCGCTAACAAATACCACTTTTTGAAGTGAGTTGGGATGTCAAAGATGGTGGGTTATTATAAGAATTGAACTCTTCCTCGTAATTTCCCTTTTTCTTTGGACTATTTTTGAAGTGTTTCAAGACATTAGAATTCAATCACTCATGCAGTTTAAAGCTTTTTGTTTGTAGTTTCAATATCATTTTCTTCATTCCTGAAAAGAATAATAAAGGAAGAGTGAAAATTAGGTTCTATTTTTGAAGTGTTAGCGTTTATATGGTGGTACAAAATTAGCATATACATTGTTTACCATTGTTTAAGAGAGGTATCAAGTTGTCACCGTGATGAAATGTGTATGATGATTTGTTTATCATGGCTTTATGGGTGAAATGGTAATGTGCGGATTTATGAGTTTCCAAAAGGAAGCAGGAATATTTGCTTTATTCATGGATACTCAAATAAACTAAATGCACCGTTTAGAGCTTGGAATCTTGGATGCTTCACTTCTATGTGAGTTCTTTTTCATTATTGCTTGCCAGAGTGATGCGATTCACTTCTAGACTGATGTATTTGTTTATTCTGATGCCTTAAAACAATTATGAAATCCTTGTTTTTCGTAAACTATGAATACCATGTGACTAACCATTTTCTAATATATATACATGCAACTAATTGTTTTCTAAAAAAGAATCTACATAAATATAGGTTTATTTTTTGAAACTTATAAACATTCTTACTAAGAAAATTTTCGTGTAACATGCATATTTTTGGGTTTATGTCTGCTCCATGCAATGGTCTGCATGCTTAAGTTCCATTTCTAATTTTAGTTTTAGATACAAATACTACACGTAGACATGATCTCAGAAGATATGGAATGAGCGATAAATATGTTTTAGTGAGTCTCAAGTTTTGGCATTTTTGTTGATTTTATAAAATTTTCTAATATATCATAAAGTATGATGAGATTTCCAAAATATGTAACAAATCTTAAATTGCATATGACCATTGATTTATAAGTGTATTTTTAGTAGATGGAATAACTTTAAGTCATTACTGTATCAGGCTTCGTGTGTACCAGTTTTCGAGCACCCATTGATTATACGTGAGCTTTAGTCTTTGAATCTGTAATTTAACATTCAATTTTGGTTTGTAATTCTTATTGTTGGTTGCTAAACTTATCACTAGGTAATTAGCTATTTCGAAGCGAAAGATATGTAACATCCCGTATTTGTAGTAGTCAGATATTTAATTTATTTTATTATTTTAAAGATTGATTTGGGATTTATAAATGGATTTATAATATAGAATTCGTTTATATAACGAAGTTTGAACGTTAAATTTATATTTAATTATAAATCGAGCTTGTAACGTCGTAGTAGTTCGCAATTCACGATTTAAGCTTCAATTGAATATACATGATCTGATATAAGTTGGAATTTTATGAAACAAGAAACATTTAAATCTATTTGATTGAATTTTTCTAATGTAAAAGAAAAATGGAGATTTCATATTACAGATTGTGAGTTATGTCCAATTCAAATTTTCAGATAGTCCCTATGGAAATCGTTTATCAATTATAACGATTTATTTAATAAATATAAGGGATTTTTATATAATTTGAATATCGTTTAACCCAGAATTTTAAATGTTGAGTTCAAAATCAGTATTGCTTTATTTCGAAATTGTATAAGATTTCATTTGGGGATATCATGAATTGTGTGACACTGCACGTCCGTTAATGTCACTCGTTAAGAGAATGCACTAAGTTTCGTGAAGTGTTATTAGGTAAACAAAAACAAAAACATTACAAGATAGATATAAAAGCAACAACGGAATTTAAATTTTTATTTCAAACATAAATCATAACATCGTCGTCAAAAATATCACAAGCCTGAAACTACAAAAAATCCATTACAAAAATATGAAACTTTTATGTCTTGTTCCACCAGAGTACATAAGAAGAATAATTCCCTAAAACAAGACAAAGCCATAGTAGAGACAAGAAATTGAGCAATACTTCAGAACCTGCTTTAAGCAAAATGATAACCAAGTCCTGACTAAGTTTGAGAATTCCTCCTTGAGAACCTGGGGGGAAACGGAAGAAAGAAGAGGAAACAAAAAGGTTCAGACATAAAGTCTGGCGAGTCCAGTTACTTTCAGCAAGTAAAAAAGTAAAAGTAACATGACTGGCTTATAAGTGGATAAGAAAGACAACATCATATAAGGCAGGTATGACAAGGTAATAGGATAAACGCTAAAGAGTATGTTGCGCTTCTCTAATGATTTCTATTTATCTGCACTAATACTAGTATATCCAGAATGAGATGATCCCAACATGTATGAAATGGTAGACTTAGGCGTACTTCTGGTGAGAGGTTTTAACCTTATACAATCCACAGACAGCCCCAATAACGGACTCATAAACTTACCAGAGTATAGATGTACCCTAAATACTACCCTAATCGATCGGCTCCCTACTCCGTAGATATCCCGTGCGGGCCCCACAGTAGGACGTATCACTCCCTATGGGTCCCTAAAGTGGCAACCCTTCATTACAAAAATATGAAACTTTTATGTCTTGTTCCACCAGAGTACATAAGAAGAATAATTCCCTAAAACAAGACAAAGCCATAGTAGAGACAAGAAATTGAGCAATACTTCAGAACCTGCTTTAAGCAAAATGATAACCAAGTCCTGACTAAGTTTGAGAATTCCTCCTTGAGAACCTGGGGGGAAACGGAAGAAAGAAGAGGAAACAAAAAGGTTCAGACATAAAGTCTGGCGAGTCCAGTTACTTTCAGCAAGTAAAAAAGTAAAAGTAACATGACTGGCTTATAAGTGGATAAGAAAGACAACATCATATAAGGCAGGTATGACAAGGTAATAGGATAAACGCTAAAGAGTATGTTGCGCTTCTCTAATGATTTCTATTTATCTGCACTAATACTAGTATATCCAGAATGAGATGATCCCAACATGTATGAAATGGTAGACTTAGGCGTACTTCTGGTGAGAGGTTTTAACCTTATACAATCCACAGACAGCCCCAATAACGGACTCATAAACTTACCAGAGTATAGATGTACCCTAAATACTACCCTAATCGATCGGCTCCCTACTCCGTAGATATCCCGTGCGGGCCCCACAGTAGGACGTATCACTCCCTAAAGTGGCAACCCTTCATTTTCTGGATATGCCTAACCATATCTACTGATGCCACAACGTCTTATTTTCCTAGGCAGGCAGAGTCATGCACGCATATGACCCCGATGGAACGCGCCGTCGGACACCGTCCTCACGTTTGGATCTCTTATATTCAGCCCAGTAAGCGTGCCCTACTTCGACCTAGTTCGAAGTACCCGTTTGATTCCTATTTAAGGGTTACTGACTAAAATGGGTCCCACACAAGATGATGCAAGATCTCCCCTCTATCTTGCATCCCCATTACTAGGTTATCCACTGGTTACGTTTACATAACGGTGTTTTTAATTACATAACCCCAACAGGTTAAGTTTGTGGGCCTATATATACAAATATTATCCACCAACCAAGATGTACTTATCCCTCCCACTATTTCATTCAAATATTACTTAACCCCTAATCAAGTTTTCATATTCATACAATCCATGTGGATTCAATTAGGTTAAGTATTACAGACTAACAGGTTATCCCCATTCACATTGACTTCTTTTCACTTGCCAAAATTCCACAAGCTTATTAATTTCATATAAATATAACTTAATCCATTTAAGTTCACTAATAAGCCCCATTACATGTTATTCTTTAGATTGTAATTAATAGAAGAAATCTTACAATCTTTCACCCCTGGATTGTAATTAACGGAAGTAACCTTACAATCCCTTTATTACAATTCATTATCTAATTCCATAGTTACAATAACAAGTTTTACTTAATATGTAATTAAGTATACTTCATCTCAGTTCACCTGTTTTATGTTTAACATATCACTACAACTTGATGTTGTTTACTTATCAACTTAGTTTTCTTAACTAAGGTTTACTAATAAGCTTCCTTTCCTTTTTATTATAGGACAAGCCTACCTATTATATAACATTCTTCATTAAAGTAATTAATGATAATAGGTTACTATCATTCCTTGTTTATTCCAATTCATTACCATGTCCATTTATGGTTATAATGGGCTAGACCTCTCACATTAGGCCTACAACTTGTGGATGCTGGATATGTCGGTCGGGTGCGGGCAAACTTCTTCCACAAGTTGGGCCTAATCTCATGTCTTAGCCCGTCTCGTATTTGTGCACTTAAACCCTTCACATTAGATTCAACATTTGTGGTTGCTAGATATGTCGGTCCGGGCAGACTACCACCACATATGCAATCTAACCTCGTGTCATAAGTGCAGTTACAGTTTCTAATTACTGTAATCCTAGGCATTTTAATTATTAGCCATTCAATTATACCTATGTATTTATAGGTGTTCATGCCCATTTACCCAGTTATATTCATAATGGATTATATGCCCAAATTTATTATCATAAACATTATTCAAATTATGTCAACTTTAATGTTTTCCCACATTACCTAACTAATGCATTCGCATATATATAGCAACATGCCTAGGCTAGAAAGTAGCCTGGCCATAAACAATAAAAAGGGAAAGGTGATGGGAAGATGACCATAGTGATTTTTAACAAAAGTGACTTATACATGTAATTGGCATAGTGATAAGGTGGACATATAAAAATAGATCTAGTGAGCATGTGATAATAAAACTAGATCTAACATACTAAGGATGTCATAATAGGCATGAATAAATAAGGATTCATATGTCCAATTAATAATAGATCTAAATTAATCACCACATGATAGGTACAAGATGATCTAGATGGAGAATTAGGTCTAAGCAAGGTTTTAACTGTCCAGATAATGATAGATCTAAATTAGCCACAAACATAGATAAAGGTTAACACCCACAAATGTGACATGATAAATTAACCACAAATGAATTAGATCTATAAAGATAGATCTAGCATGATAAAGTTTAAGATCCACAAATGTGACATGATAAATCAACCATAAGTGAATTAGATCAGCATGATAAAATTTAAGATCCACAAATATGACATGATAAATTAACCACAAGTGAATTAGATCTATAAAAGTAGATCTAGCATGATAAAGTTTAAGATCCAAGAATATCCTAGATTCACAATTTATAATAGATCCAAATCACAAGTGTGACATGATAAATTAACCACAAGTGAATTAGATCTATAAAGGTTGATCTAGCATGATAAAGTTTAAGATCCAAGAATATCATAGATTCACAATTTATAATAGATCTGAATCACAAGTCACGTCACGTTTACTTTTAATCATTTAAATCTAAAAGTAACCAACTCACAATGTTTGGATTTTAGAAGATAGAAAAGAAATTGTTGGTGTTGAATCTCAGATCTATTCTTGAAACACTTGAATTTTTAAACTTGATGTGACACCACCACGTCCATTAATGTCACTCACTAAGGGAATGCATTAAGTTTCGTAAGGCGCTATAGGTAAACAGACACAGAATAATTACAAGACAGATATAAATAAGGCAGCGGCGGAAAATTTAAACTTTTATTTCAAGCATGAGTCATAATACCGTCGTCCACAATTTCATAAATCACAAAAACCATTACAATAAAATAACTTCCATCTTGCACCATCAGAGTACATAAATAAATAAAAAGCATCATTCCCCCAATAAAAAGAGTTAAGCCATAGTAGAGACAAGAACCTGAGCCATACTTCAGAAGTAGCTCCTAGCAAGATGATGTCTAATTCTTGATTAAGTCTGAGTGTTTCCTTCCCGAGAACCTAGGGGGAACGAAAGAAAGAAGGAGAAACAACAGGGTCAGACATAAAGTCTGGCGAGTCTAGTTACTTTTAGCCAGTAGATAAATAAAAGCAACATGATAGGCATATAAAGTGGATAAGAGAGATCACTACATAAATGACAGGTGTGACAAGGTAAGCAAGTTAAGGTGTATGTGCCTCACTAATGATCACTCTGCACTACTACTAGTATAACTGAAATGAGATGATCCTTTCCACTATAAGTTGGTAGGCTTAGGTCATACGTCCAAGTAAACCCTAACCCCTACCCTAATCGATCGGCTCCCTACCCTGTAGATATCCTGTGCTGGCCCCACAATAGGAGGTATCACTTCCTAAAGTGGCAACCCATGGTGTGCACAACCATATCTACTGGTGTCACGGTCGTCTTAGCCCCCCTCTGCTCGGCCCATGCACGCACATGTCCCCGGTCGGTTTGCGCCGCCTACACCATCCGTCTCGTTTGGATCTCTTACAATCAATCGGTAAGCATGCCCCTTATCCATCTAGTATGGAGTTCTTTACTTGATACCAACTTTGGGTTACTGACTGAAATGGGTCCCACACAATATGATACAAGCTCTCCCCCTTCTCTTGTATCCCCACTAGGTTTTCCACTGACTATGTATATCCTTAGGTGTCTTTAATTACATAGCCCTATACTAGTTATGCTTACCCTAAAGGGTGTCTTTAATTACATAACTTCATTACATTACCTATCGGTTATGTATACCATTAGGTGTCTTTAATTACATAACCTTATTATATTATCAGCTGGTTATGTATACCACTAGGTGTCTTTAATTACATAACCTTATCGGGTTAAGTTCGTGGGCCTATACATACAAATTACCCACCCCCTCTAATTTACTTAACCCACCACTACCCATCCAATTTTACTTAACTCTAACTTAAGTCCAAAATCATATTAAATTAAGTTAAGTAGTCCATTTCATTACCATGTCCAATATGGTTATAATGGGCTAGACCTCCCACATTAGGCCTACAACGTGTGGATGCTGGATATTGTAACGACCCGGATTTTGAGCGGCTTTGGTTATCGACGTAAGCTCGACGTCGATAACCAAAACATCGAGAAATCCTGGTAATTAATGAAAGAAATGAGAGGGTGAGGATAGATAAGATAGAAATTTAGAATAGAAGAAGAAACGAAGAACTTACATCATCAGAGTAACACGAATCTCACAGCGGAACGAATAACATATAATATATAACATAACTTTGAAACATAACAGTTATGTATACATTAGCACTTATCAGAGTACAGCACTTACAACACAGCGGAAATAACTATAGCTATATGATCTTGAAGCCTCCTGCTCCACGCTCTTCCAGTATATCTGTAAATTCCTGACTACTTGACTGCCCGTACAAAATTAGGCACCCAAGAGTTTAGGGAAAACAAAACAAATAAACTTCGGGTCAGTCATGGGACTGGCATGAGTAAAACAGTTTAAACAGGTATATGAACAAGTAAACGATACCTCATAAGACCACGCCGCAGAACGGAACGGGTTTTTCCCTTATGAGAATCCAAAATATCTTTATATCAAAAACCTTTTGATATTATAATAATGTCTATGTACAAATAGATATCAACTAGCAGAAACGCTTTCATCTCACGTTCTACATATATAGTATACAATCAAAATCGCAAGCACGTATTGGATAATGGATTTCCAACTATGACAAAGTATGGAACCACCTTCCGATCAGTGATTATACACCCTACTTCGGTGCGACCGACTTAGCCATGCTGCCTGCCCGATTTCTGTCATTTACCGGATGATGAGGCTAGAAGCTACGCTTTATCATTACATCAGATTCACTTCGAATGCCACATTGTCAGATCCATCCGAATAACTAATTGACGTCTACAACCATACATTACGTGTCAGCTAAAAGAAGTTTCCTTCTCCGCTTCCACTCTTGGTATAGTTGAAGAAATCAATGTACGTGACAGTCTGGAAATACTATGTCAGACATCCATCTTCATTCACTTAGAAATGTCACATCGTCATACCTGCCAAATCACAAATTGACTTATCCAAAAATAACACGGGTATACAGCTAAGAGAAATGAATTCCTCCGCCACCAAACGTGAATACGTTTGAACAGATCAACTTACGCGATCCATTGGATATACTCTGTCAGACCTTCGTCCATACAAGTTGTCCTGGGACTGGACAAACCGAAGGCACTATTCTGTAAACAGGATAGCCCTTGCATTTTACTCCGTCTTCCATTATCTTTGGCATATATGATTCGCAATGCTTATGCCAATACAGAGTGGTTCTATGGATAATAATCCAACCGGTCTCTCCATATTAACAACGTTAAAATGGTCAAAACTTCAATAGTCGGTGAGTTGACTATCAAAGAAAAACAAGTGTGCAAACAACGATATTATTTCCAAATGGAAATTATATCGAACAAACATCATTTAACATAAATCTCTTTAGTTCATTTATTTACTTATCCCATGTTTCCCTATATTCTAAATTCTTATTTTTCTTTTATCAGAAAACATTTCTGATTCTCGTTTGGAAAACATTTCCAAAACTCCTGTACGATCAAACCTTACCATTTCTTAGTTAAGAAGGAAGTCACTCAAGTTGGGGTATAATTACCTCTCAGACCTTAACTGAACAACGTTATAACTTCAAAATGGTCAAAGTTCATCTTTTAATCTTTAACAACTTCTTTACGCCTTTCTCGGATCCAATTTTACTAATCCACTTCTATATTTAAAACATTGGTTATAACGATAACGTTATAAGCCTTTCGAATTATCTAATTTTAATTATAACTTCTATTCTTATTAGTGAATAATTAACCTAACACTTATTTATTTATAAATAAATAAATTTCTATTTAAACACTGGAAAGTATAAGTACTTTCCCGAATTCGATATAATCGAATTTTCCGATTAACTCTCTTCGAGAAATCTCTATTTGATTAACACTTCTTCGAATAACCTATATTCGATTAACTCCTTCTCGAATAAACGATATTCGATAATCTCTCTTCGAATTACTAATATTCGATAACTCTTCCTTTTCAAATATCTCATATTTGAAAATCTCACTTCGATTAAACTATAATCGATAACTCCCTTCGATGAAACTAACATCGATAACTCCTTTCGATGAAACTAACATCGATAACTCCTTTCGATGAAACTAACATCGATTTATTTAACTCGACGAACTTAACTCGACTAACTTGACTCGACTAACTCGACTTACTTGGTTCGACCAATTCGATTCGATTAACTAGGCTCGACTAACTTGACTAACTTAACTCGACTTACTTGGTTCGACCAATTCGATTCGATTAACTAGGCTCGACTAACTTGGTCAAACCACCCGATCAACTCAACTTATTTAACTTAACTTATTTCTCAACTCGATCAACTCGATTAACTCCTATCGAATAACTAATATTCGATTAAACTCCATTCGCTTGACTCTAGATCGCAGCGATCACAATGGTTACGCCTGACTCCCTCAGGAAACATCCGACCGCCATAGGCTATTTACAGCCCTGTGAATTACGCTAGCAGTCGTACAAGATGGCAACTTACCCTGAAAACTATGTTTGACTAACTCTGTATCAAATAACTATATTTGATTAACTCTAGTTCGTTTTAACTCTAATCGATTAACTCTAACTAATTAACTCCAACTGGTTAACTCTAACTGAATAACTCTAACTGGTTAACTCTATCTAATTAACTCAACCTGGTTAACTCTAACTGATTAACTCTAACTGGTTAACTCTATTTGACTAACTCGACTTGACTAACCCCTTTCGAATAACATATTCGATTAACTAACTTTCGAATACCATATTCGATTAACTAACTTCGAATACCATATTCGATTAACTCCTTTCGAATGTCTATATTCGATTAACTAACTTCGAATACCATATTCGATTAACTCCTTTCGAATGTCTATATTCGATTAACTAACTTCGAATACCATATTTGATTAACTAACTTCGAATACCATATTCGATTAACTAACTTTGAATACCATATTCGATTTCTCCTTTCGAATGTCTATATTCGATTAACTAACTTCGAATACCATATTCGATTTACTCCCTTCGAATACCATATTCGATTTAACTCCTTTCGAATGTCTATATTCGATTAACTTTATTCACTTAATAAAGATTTCCTTTTTAACAACGTTTTATTCATTTGAAAAGATTTACTTTTAAATAACGGTTCTACACTTTAAAAATGATTTCCTTTTTATAATGTTCCCTTCCAATTCTATTTGTAAATGGTTTACAAATATTTCCTTTTCAAATTTATTCTTGAAATATTCTAACTCCTTAAATTCCCGGGAAAATTTGCCATAACCTCCTTTGTAACGGGAGCATCAGGAAAATCCCCAAACTCGCCACACGGGCCTTTCCATTCAAAAAGAAATGTTTTGAATTTATTTTCCTTTTCAAATATCTCCTATTTATAAATATCCCAATTTATAAATATTCCTTATTTATAAATATTTAAATTTATAAATATCTCTTATTTATAAATATTCCAATTTATAAATATTCTGTTTTCAATATCACTTTGAAAATCCCTTTATCAACATTTCGGTATGTCATGGTATTCAATCATATCAAATCACGATGTCTAATCTCGTCCATACACACAAAATCAACAACAGGTTATAATTCACATCATATATTAAAATATATGAAAAACAATAAAATAACTGTTGAAGAATCCAGTCGGATTCCTCCAACCTGTTTCCCTGCATCACAGATGTTAGACAATATAGATAACATCACTTTCAGTTCCATATGATATATTCTGTTAAACAGAATCAATATAGAAATTTAACTAACTGACTAGCAGTTCAATCAAACAATCAACACACAGTAAATCAGACAAATTTCTAACAGTTCTAAAGATACAACATGAAATTATAAACTGTTTAGAGTTGGTGAGTTTTACTCACATTTGCGCGTTAGCCGTTAAATAACGGTTTGCGTTATTTGATTCAGTCGGACAATTTATTTCGCAATAAATTGTAACGAGCTCCGATGGACTTCCAGTCAGTCTCATTGTGTTGCTCCCATCCATACGATCCCAACGCAACTTACGGTTCGTCAATCTGATATCGTATGACCCCGATATTAAATTTACAAGTTAATATACTTTAAATAAACTAAAAACTTGGATTTAAATAGCAAATGGGCCTCACCCCTTTCTAACATAACCGGCCCACTACCAAATTGAAGACCCGACCTGCTCTCCATCTTCCTCAATCATAACCAAACCTGTCGCTCCTCATATTTCAACCATGGCCGCATCTTCTTCCACCAGGTCCTCCATCATCCTTCCATCGATTTCAAATTCGAGATCACCCGAATACTTCTCATCCCGAGGCCTTCCTCTCCATCCCCTCATCATCAAACTCGCCGCTCCTGTGCATTTTCCGTCCTCAGCTCGGCACTGTTCACCCAAAGGAAACCATCGACAACTTTGTCCTTCAAAACCCATAAAAAATCTCGCACAACATCTACTCGACCTCCCGAACTCAATGGTACCTACGAAACCCTCCAACGATGACCAGTTTCCACCGTAACCGCAGCCCTAGGTTGCTGTACGCGCAACCAACGTCGACAATATATGATCGAACAACCCAGAAAGTATACTGGAGTAAAGGGAGTGAAAGCAGGAGTTTGAATCTATGTGTACATTGATTTATCGATTTTTGTTTGATTTCTTGTTGATTTTTGAACTCACGGTTTCAACCAGAAAAAGTAGCGGCGCCTTTTCTTGGTGTGTTGACCGCAGTAAAATGAAAATTAGGTTTTAGGGTGAAGGGTTATTATATAGAAAAAATATATATTATTATATTCAATATTATATTTTTTTATAAGCAATTGCTGTTTATATTTATTGTCAAAAATCCCCATGACCACACACAATACCCAAAAATCACCAAATTGGACATGTAGCTAGAGTTTGACATTACGGTCCCAACGAAACTGGTTTCGTCGAATTCCGACTCCGTTTGCTCACACAGCGTATTTTTAACCGTCAAAATACTGACTGTTTCTCACTCTAAAAATCCGTACGGTCACATACGGACTCTAAAATCACGAAACTGGAAATCTAACAACTATTTGACATTGTGGATCCAACAAAACTGGTTTCGTCGAATTCCGACTTCGTTTGCAAAAGTGGCTATTTTTAGACCCTTGAATAATCCATTTAAATATATAAATATATTTAAATAAATTAAATTAAATATAATTAAATTTATATTATCGTATACATTCACCGAGGAATATCATACAGCTCCAGTATATTTGTATACTCGCTATTCCGAGTCCAGATTGATTCGATATTCAATTTACATTGAAAATCCCTTTAATAACGTATATAAAGCGTTACGAATTATAAAGGAATTCCACAACGACTTTTCTGAAATTTGATTTGGACGTAAATCAAAATCTACACGACGAAATCGCGATTTTTCTCTTCCACTAGAAAGATATACTCCACCAGCTCCACACGTTTCTTGTTTCACAGAAATCCGGCTTAAAACGAATCCTGTACATTCAGTTGAAGTTCGAATCGCCAATTTACGAACTGCAGCGCCATTTCAAGCTCTATTTTAATTATATTATAATTCTACGTTCAAACTGTCGTCGATTGAATATATTCGTCATTCGAATTCAAATTCTAAACTGAATTATATATCACAGATGATCCAGTTCACACCATATTGCCATTTCAACCAATTTTGATTATTTCGGAATTAAATATATTATTTAATTATTTAATTTAATTAAATATTCACTATATTTTAATTAATGATGATTTAATTCCCTAAATCACTATTTATATAATTAAATAAATTAATTATAATACCCCTGACAATGCGGGTCATTACATTCTTCCCCACTTAAAATAATTTCGTCCTCGAAATTGCTAAGTTAGAGGACGACCCTATCTATTGGAATTCCTAAGATTTGTTTACCCCTTATTTCTGATTTCAACTGAACCCATAAATATCGGCAAAAATATTTATTCATTCCGACTAACTAAAATTTTCAAAAATTCTGAAAATTTTCTAACACTTTAAATTTTCGGAAAATTTCGCCAGCGTCTCCTTTGTACCGGCATATACGTCAAACCACAACTCGCCTCTCTAGGCCTTCTCCAACCCAAAAGAAAATCAAACAGCCAAGCGGCTTGCCAATTCGGCTCATAAATCTCATGCTTATTTCAAATATAAACTTGTACCTTTTTGTTGGGTATATCAACTTCTATCTCTACCACTTCCATATGCTATCAACTCAGCATATACCAGTGTTATCTCAATCAAATTCCAATCAGTTCATATCCTCAAATCCAAACCGAATTTTATTCGAACCCCAATATCAAATTTCAAATTCTTAACTCATCAACCCAATTCCATAACAGATTATTCTCTAACCCAATTCAATTCTATTTAACTATGTTCAAGTTAAATTTCAATTTATTTTTACCATCTCTTTTTATTTAACTTCATTAGTTAAATTTTTAATTCCAGAACTCAAATTCCTGGGTTTCTTTCAAATCAATTTGAAATTATACTACCAATTCAAAACCTTTGAATTTATGAACACTTGTTTTCTCAAAACAATTCAAAACAAAACCTTTGGTAGTAATCCGTCACTTAGAACTCGAAAATGAACACTGATGATGTCGCGATTCATCATCAGAATCTATTTTCCAGCTATCGAAGTGAGTTCAATACTATATCACTTTCAGTTTGAAAAACGTTTTCAAAATTCTTCTAGGAACTTAAAATTTCCTTATTTTTGATCCTGATTCATTTATCAACACTTAATCAAATTTCAGGAATTTTAAATTCCAATTCTAATTCAAATTCAGATTTAATTCATCTTATTTCATATACTTTACTTATATGAATTCTGATCAGTTATTTATAACCATTACACCTTTATAATCTTATTCGATTATAATAACAACCAATATATACAATATATATCAAAATATACTTTGGGTAAAATTATTTTCATTTACCCTCTTTTCAAAACATACGTGTCGATCCATCGTATTCGAGTGTTTATTTGCTCCTACCGATACAGTGGATCAAACTGATCGACCAGAATTCATAAACAACTCAGCCAATGAATCTCCACAATATGAAACCATTTTTATATGAAATACAAATACGCACTCGTATATATACACTCAACTCAATCTAGGGTATTACTAACCCTATCTCTACCGAGTCACGCCACAGAGCCAAGTAATTCTTAACTTAAGCTCAGATACCAACTATAACGACCCGGATTTTGAGCGGCTTTGGTTATCGACGTAAGCTCGACGTCGATAACCAAAACATCGAGAAATCCTGGTAATTAATGAAAGAAATGAGAGGGTGAGGATAGATAAGATAGAAATTTAGAATAGAAGAAGAAACGAAGAACTTACATCATCAGAGTAACACGAATCTCACAGCGGAACGAATAACATATAATATATAACATAACTTTGAAACATAACAGTTATGTATACATTAGCACTTATCAGAGTACAACACTTACAACACAGCGGAAATAACTATAGCTATATGATCTTGAAGCCACCTGCTCCACGCTCTTCCAGTATATCTGTAAATTCCTGACTACTTGACTGCCCGTACAAAATTAGGCACCCAAGAGTTTAGGGAAAACAAAACAAATAAACTCCGGGTCAGTCATGGGACTGGCATGAGTAAAACAATTTAAACAGGTATATGAACAAGTAAACGATACCTCATAAGACCACGCCGCAGAACGGAACGGGTTTTTCCCTTATGAGAATCCAAAATATCTTTATATCAAAAACCTTTTGATATTATAATAATGTCTATGTACAAATAGATATCAACTAGCAGAAACGCTTTCATCTCACGTTCTACATATATAGTATACAATCAAAATCGCAAGCACGTATTGGATAATGGATTTCCAACTATGACAAGGTATGGAACCACCTTCCGATCAGTGTACTCTAGGAACGATACACTGGAGTTCAACAAGAACATCTTGTAACTCAGCCACACATGACCGACCACTCATTTCGCTTGAGTGTATCGAATGTATATCACCAACGGTTGGGATCAGCAACCGTTCCCGTATATATATGGGACAGCATTGATAGATTTAAGAAACAAATGAATATTCTCTAGATAGGTGATTATACACCCTACTTCGGTGCGACCGACTTAGCCATGCTGCCTGCCCGATTTCTGTCATTTACCGGATGATGAGGCTAGAAGCTACACTTTATCATTACATCAGATTCACTTCGAATGCCACATTGTCAGATCCATCCGAATCACTAATTGACGTCTACAACCATACATTACGTGTCAGCTAAAAGAAGTTTCCTTCTCCGCTTCCACTCTTGGTATAGTTGAAGAAATCAATGTACGTGACAGTCTGGAAATACTATGTCAGACATCCATCTTCATTCACTTAGAAATGTCACATCGTCATACCCGCCAAATCACAAATTGACTTATCCAAAAATAACACGGGTATACAGCTAAGAGAAACGAATTCCTCCGCCACCAAACGTGAATACGTTTGAACAGATCAACTTACGCGATCCATTGGATATACTCTGTCAGACCTTGGTCCATACAAGTTGTCCTGGGACTGGACAAACCGAAGGCACTATTCTGTAAACAGGATAGCCCTTGCATTTTACTCCGTCTTCCATTATCTTTGGCATATATGATTCGCAACGCTTATGCCAATACAGAGTGGTTCTATGGATAATAATCCAACCGGTCTCTCCATATTAACAACGTTAAAATGGTCAAAACTTCGATAGTCGGTGAGTTGACTATCAAAGAAAAACAAGTGTGCAAACAACGATATTATTTCCAAATGGAAATTATATCGAACAAACATCATTTAACATAAATCTCTTTAGTTCATTTATTTGCTTATCTCCTGTTTCCCTATATTCTAAATTCTTATTTTTCTTTTATCAGAAAACATTTCTGATTCTCGTTTGGAAAACATTTCCAAAACTCCTTTACGATCAAACCTTACCATTTCTTAGTTAAGAAGGAAGTCACTCAAGTTGGGGTATAATTACCTCTCAGACCTTAACTGAACAACGTTATAACTTCAAAATGGTCAAAGTTCATCTTTTAATCTTTAACAACTTCTTTACGCCTTTCTCGGATCCAATTTTACTAATCCACTTCTATATTTAAAACATTGGTTATAACGATAACGATATAAGCCTTTCGAATTATCTAACTTTAATTATAACTTCTATTCTTATTAGTGAATAATTAACCTAACACTTATTTATTTATAAATAAATAAATTTCTATTTAAACACTGGAAAGTATAAGTACTTTCCCGAATTCGATATAATCGAATTTTCCGATTAACTCTCTTCGAGAAATCTCTATTTGATTAACACTTCTTCGAATAACCTATATTCGATTAACTCCTTCTCGAATAAACGATATTCGATAATCTCTCTTCGAATTACTAATATTCGATAACTCTTCCTTTTCAAATATCTCATATTTGAAAATCTCACTTCGATTAAACTATAATCGATAACTCCCTTCGATGAAACTAACATCGATAACTCCTTTCGATGAAACTAACATCGATAACTCCTTTCGATGAAACTAACATCGATTTATTTAACTCGACGAACTTAACTCGACTAACTTAACTTGACTCGACTAACTCGACTTACTTGGTTCGACCAATTCGATTCGATTAACTAGGCTCGACTAACTTGACTAACTTAACTCGACTTACTTGGTTCGACCAATTCGATTCGATTAACTAGGCTCGACTAACTTGGTCAAACCACCCGATCAACTCAACTTATTTAACTTAACTTATTTCTCAACTCGATCAACTCGATTAACTCCTATCGAATAACTAATATTCGATTAAACTCCATTCGCTTGCCTCTAGATCGCAGCGATCACAATGGTTACGCCTGACTCCCTCAGGAAACATCCGACCGCCATAGGCTATTTACAGCCCTGCGAATTACGCTAGCAGTCGTACAAGATGGCAACTTACCCTGAATACTATGTTTGACTAACTCTGTCTCAAATAACTATATTTGATTAACTCTAGTTCGTTTTAACTCTAATCGATTAACTCTAACTAATTAACTCCAACTGGTTAACTCTAACTGATTAACTCTAGCTGGTTAACTCTATCTAATTAACTCCAACTGGTTAACTCTAATTGATTAACTCTAACTGGTTAACTCTAACTGGTTAACTCTATTTGACTAACTCGACTTGACTAACCCCTTTCGAATAACTTATTCGATTAACTAACTTTCGAATACCATATTCGATTAACTAACTTCGAATACCATATTCGATTAACTAACTTCGAATACCATATTCGATTAACTCCTTTCGAATGTCTATATTCTATTAACTAACTTCGAATACCATATTCGATTAACTCCTTTCGAATGTCTATATTCGATTAACTAACTTCGAATACCATATTCGATTAACTAACTTCGAATACCATATTCGATTAACTAACTTCGAATACCATATTCGATTAACTATCTTCGAATACCATATTCGATTTCTCCTTTCGAATGTCTATATTCGATTAACTAACTTCGAATACCATATTCGATTTACTCCCTTCGAATACCATATTCGATTTAACTCCTTTCGAATGTCTATATTCGATTAACTTTATTCACTTAATAAAGATTTCCTTTTTAACAACGTTTTATTCATTTGAAAAGATTTACTTTTAAATAACGGTTCTACGCTTTAAAAATGATTTCCTTTTTATAATGTTCCCTTTCCAATTCTATTTGTAAATGGTTTACAAATATTTCCTTTTCAAATTTATTCTTGAAATATTCTAACTCCTTAAATTCCCGGGAAAATTCGCCATAACCTCCTTTGTAACAGGAGCATCGAGAAAATCCCCAAACTCACCACACAGGCCTTTCCATTCAAAAAGAAATGTTTTGAATTTATTTTCCTTTTCAAATATCTCCTATTTATAAATATCCCAATTTATAAATATTCCTTATTTATAAATATTTAAATTTATAAATATCTCTTATTTATAAATATTCCAATTTATAAATATTCTGTTTTCAATATCACTTTGAAAATCCCTTTATCAACATTTCGGTATGTCATGGTATTCAATCATATCAAATCACGATGTCTAATCTCGTCCATACACACAAAATTAACAACAGGTTATAATTCACATCATATATTAAAATATATGAAAAACAATAAAATAACTGTTGAGGAATCCAGTCGGATTCCTCCAACCTGTTTCCCTGCATCACAGATGTTAGACAATATAGATAACATCACTTTCAGTTCCATATGATATATTCTGTTAAACAGAATCAATATAGAAATTTAACTAACTGACTAGCAGTTCAATCAAACAATCAACACACAGTAAATCAGACAAATTTCTAACAGTTCTAAAGATACAACATGAAATTATAAACTGTTTAGAGTTGGTGAGTTTTACTCACATTTGCGCGTTAGCCGTTAAATAACGGTTTGCGTTATTTGATTCAGTCGGACAATTTATTTCGCCATAAATTGTAACGAGCTCCGATGGACTTCCAGTCAGTCTCATTGTGTTGCTCCCGTCCATACGATCCCAACGCAACTTACGGTTCGTCAATCTGATATCGTATGACCCCGATATTAAATTTACAAGTTAATATACTTTAAATAAACTAAAAACTTGGATTTACATAGCAAATGGGCCTCACCCCTTTCTAACATAACCGGCCCACTACCAAATTGAAGACCCGACCTGCTCTCCATCTTCCTCAATCATAACCAAACCCGTCGCTCCTCATATTTCAACCATGGCCGCATCTTCTTCCACCAGGTCCTCCATCATCCTTCCATCGATTTCAAATTCGAGATCACCCGAATACTTCTCATCCCGAGGCCTTCCTCTCCATCCCCTCATCATCAAACTCGCCGCTCCTGTGCATTTTCCGTCCTCAGCTCGGCACTGTTCACCCAAAGGAAACCATCGACAACTTTGTCCTTCAAAACCCATAAAAAATCTCGCACAACATCTACTCGACCTCCCGAACTCAATGGTACCTACGAAACCCTCCAACGATGACCAGTTTCCACCGTAACCGCATCCCTAGGTTGTTGTACGCGCAACCAACGTCGACAATATATGATCGAACAACCCAGAAAGTATACTGGAGTAAAGAGAGTGAAAGCAGGAGTTCAAATCTATGTGTACATTGATTTATCGATTTTTGTTTGATTTCTTGTTGATTTTTGAACTCACGGTTTCAACCAGAAAAAGTAGCGGCGCCTTTTCTTGGTGTGTTGACCGCAGTAAAATGAAAATTAGGTTTTAGGGTGAAGGGTTATTATATAGAAAAAAATATATTATTATATTCAAAATTATATTTTTTTATAAGCAATTGCTGTTTATATTTATTGTCAAAAATCCCCATGACCACACACAATACCCAAAAATCACCAAATTGGACATGTAGCTAGAGTTTGACATTACGGTCCCAACGAAACTGGTTTCGTCGAATTCCGACTCCGTTTGCTCACACAGCGTATTTTTAACCGTCAAAATACTGACTGTTTCTCACTCTAAAAATCCGTACGGTCACATACGGACTCTAAAAATCACGAAATTGGAAATCTAACAACTATTTGACATTGCGGATCCAACAAAACTGGTTTCGTCGAATTCCGACTTCGTTTGCAAAAGTGACTATTTTTAGACCCTTGAATAATCCATTTAAATATATAAATATATTTAAATAAATTAAATTAAATATAAATAAATTTATATTATCGTATATATTCACCGAGGAATATCATACAGCTCCAGTATATTTGTATACTCGCTATTCCGAGTCCAGATTGATTCGATATTCAATTTACATTGAAAATCCCTTTAATAAAGTATATAAAGCGTTACGAATTATAAAGGAATTCCACAGCGACTTTTCTGAAATTTGATTTGGATGTAAATCAAAATCTACACGACGAAATCGCGATTTTTCTCTTCCACTAGAAAGATATACTCCACCAGCTCCACACGTTTCTTGTTTCACAGAAATCCGGCTTAAAACGAATCCTGTACATTCAGTTGAAGTTCGAATCGCCAATTTACGAACTGCAGCGCCATTTCAAGCTCTATTTTAATTATATTATAATTCTACGTTCAAAGTGTCGTCGATTGAATATATTCGTCATTCGAATTCAAATTCTAAACTGAATTATATATCACAGATGATCCAGTTCACACCATATTGCCATTTCAGCCAATTTTGATTATTTCGGAATTAAATATATTATTTAATTATTTAATTTAATTAAATATTCACTATATTTTAATTAACGATGATTTAATTCCCTAAATCACTATTTATATAATTAAATAAATTAATTATAATACCCCTGACAATGCGGTTCATTACAGATATGCAGGTCGGGTCTGGGCAGTCTTATTCCATAGTTGGGCCTAACCTCGTGTCTTAGTCCGATTTGTGTTCGCGTACTTAGACCTCCCACATTAGACTCAACATCAGTGGCTGTTGGATATGCTGGTCGGGTCCAAGCAGACTTCCACCACTAATGTAACCTAACCTCGTGTAATAAGTACAATTTACAATTCCTAATTGTAAATAGCTAAACATTCCAAATTAATCCAAATCTACCTATGTCATTATAGGTAACTATTTCTATGTTTTCCTAATTGAATTACATGTTCCATTTCATATAAACGTTACATAAATCATGCCAATTATAATCCCTTTTTTCCCATTTCCTCTCTAACATATTCGTATGTATTTTGGAGGCATCTAGGCTATAAAGTAGCCTAGTTATAACAATAAAAAGGGAATATGACAAGGGTGATAGTTTTCAACATGTCTTGGCATAAACATGAACTGGCATAATAACAAAGTGAATGGATATGTGATTAACATCATAATAAAGTGGACATCAAACTGGTAACTTGTGGCAATCACTATGATGTTCAAGCAAGCATAATGAGATCTAGATTAAACATTATGTGTCTAATTACTTAGATCTTGCATAGTTAGGCTGACATAGTAACATGTTTACATCTAAAGGTGGATTCATGTGTCAAGTTTACAACATATCTCAATGTATCACAATATGACAGGTGAAAGGTGATTAACATAAAGATCTAGATCCAAGTAATGTTACAACTATCCCAATTAATAGATGTACATCCACTATAATCATGGTTACAAGTTAAGATCTACATAAGCAACATAATCAGGTCACCACAATTTTATTAGATCTCGGAAAATAGATCTGTCATGACATAGTATAGGATTTCATATTAATACAGAATCATACTTTACAACATATCCAATTCATAGTCTTTCAAAGTATACTTTTATTTATCTAAACCTAAAAGTAATCGAGAAACTCACAGCTTTAGATTTAGAGAATTTAGGAAGAACGAATCTAGAATTTCTGAATTGGATTTGTAGAACATGTTGTTGTAGAAAATGGTTTACTTCGCACTCCAGCAGCATATGGCCTCCATGACTCCCAATGAAGAAGATATGAGAAATAGGACACGTATATATAGCCGCCAGACCCCCTGAAAACGAGTGTCACCTCAGCCCTAGGGGTGTCGACACCCTTGTGGGTGGGTCGACCCCTAGGTCGACACTCCTTCAGGGGGGTCGACTCCTAAGTCAACACCCCTCTCGGGGGCTCGACCCCTAGAGCGGGAATTTAGCCGCTCAGAGGAATTTTTTGAATTTGAATCCACTGGATAGGATTCTGAATCACCTCTAACTCGCGCGTATATATAAAATATTTCTATGCGTATACAAACTTAAAACCCTCATAACTTCTTCATACGATGTCTGTTTTATTCAAACAAAACATATATCTTGACTAGAATTTCGAGACAAACGCAATCGTGCAGTCTGTTTCCTTTAATTCTAAATATTAAATCAATTATTATATAATTTATTCTCTTTAATGTTGTTGAAAATTCGGGTTGTTACACTTGATTTGTAGAAGAAGAAAGGATTAGACTCAGTTCAGGCACTGACAGCATTTGGCCTTCATTGTTTTTAGTATGAGAAAACAAGAGAAATGAGGGTATATTTATAGCTACCAGCCTCCAGAATTCGACTGCCCCCTCATCCCTAGGGGAAATCGTGCCATGGGTCGACACCTACATGGGTCCGGATGCCCAAAATTTAACATGGGCGCGCTTTACAAGTGCGCCAGTGCAAAAATACCTTGGCGCACTTGTCAAGTGCGCCACTTTATCCTGCTCTCATCGTCAAACTTCTACCGTCCATAACTTCTTCATACGTTATCTGTTTTATGCAAACCAGGTGTCTACCTTGACTAGAATTTCGAGACGGACGCAATGACGTAATCCACTTCCCTTAATTCTGCATATTGAATTAATTATTCTTTAATTTATCCTCTTTAGTGTAATTAAAATGCGGGGTGTTACATTCTCCCCTACTTCAAAGGATTTTGTCCCCGAAATCTCCAAGTTAAGAAGAATGTATCCTACCATCCATCATCCATCTACTCATCCTACAATCATAGGCATCCATTGTCCTTAAAATTTTCTAATGCTTATGTGAGTATATGCAAAGGTGTGTGTATATGTCCCAACAATAATGCGAAAGATTAGGCGGTCTACTGATTCGGTTGACCTCCTTAATGCAATGTATGTTTGTGTCATGAATCCAACATGTATGCGAATAATCCTATTATAATATGTAAGTTTTGTATGTGTGCACAATCATCCGTCTAAATGCAACATCCACATGATGATACATCCATTTTCATCCATTAAAAGAAAGAAAAATGCACACACATCCATATGCAATATAAGAGTGATTGACCCGATTTAGAGCCTAATGTGTGTGTATATGCATCCACAAGCAACCACTAGCAAACACTTGCATGCACTTGCATCCACTTGCATCCATCAAACATAATATGTTTCAAGCACATGTTTACAATCATGGGACTCCGACCTAAAGGTCGAAGATTCAATCGATAGGATATACTTAAATGATAGAAGCAAGCATAAATAAAAGCTTTGGAAAAAGAAGTTAAGAACATAGTCCCAAAAAGAAAAGGGTATGAAGCGTGATCTTTGTCTTCAGTCTCCCAAGTCACATCCTCGCAGTCTTTTCCCCATTGCACTTTTATTAACCTAACCTCTCTGTTGTGCAGTTTCTTAACCTCTGACCCAAGTATACGGGTAGGAACTTGTCTATTTGTCGCCTCCTATTCTACCTCTACTTCCTCACGCATGTTGGGCTCAACTACCTCTGCTGTATCGTGTAGACACTTCGATAAATAAGAAATGAGGAAAAACATCATGAATATCCACACATATGCGAAGCAAGTTGTACGCCTTAGTTGCTAATATCACCAGAGCACCACATTCAGATATGCTTTGCCTAATACACCATTTCTGAAGCAGCTCCCCTACTTGCTTGCTAAACTCCTTCCTTTCTCATGGAGCCATGTGGCGCACGGGTCATGCGGCTGGCTTTGCATCGTCTTCCAAATATATACAAAAATCAATCTCGTTCCTTGAAGATAAACCCCGAACCTCCAAAAAAGCATATGGACACTCACGGACTACCACTATAGACCGTAGATCATCGATAGATGCATCAATAGATTCTAGGAAACTAAGAGTGACAGGCCCTTTTGGGTCACAAGAAATCTCGAGGGTCCTCCTATGGTAAGTCAAAAGTCTAACGACCCTCCCCTCAGAATCGAGAATGGCACCGTACGTGGTTAGCCAATCCATCCCTAGAATCAACTCATAGCCTGTAAACCCAAGCACATATGCCTCGCATTCAAATTTGACGCCTAACACTAATATTCACAAACCCCGAAAAATCATAGATAAATGAACCGAACCACCAATGGGGTTTGAAACAATAACAGGATCCACTACCATATTAGTATTTTAAGTGTAGTGATTCAACTACAGTACTAGATATAAACGAGTGTAAAGCACCAGTCGAAAAAAAGAGTTCTAATAGGGTGACTGGAAAGAGAAAATCAAACCTTCAACGGAAACTTCCCTACCTTTATCTGGAGCACTGGCCATGAGAGCATTCGCTTGCCCTCCAGAGGTTCCTACCCTTTGACCTTATCCTTGCTTCCTTGGGCACTCCCTAGAATAGTGTCCAACCTCTCCACAAACGAAGCAAGCATTCTTCCTTTTCCTGCAGTCCTTAGCCAAGTGACGCTCTCGCCCACAACTATGGCACTTCCTCTTATCCTTAGCCTTGTCATTCTTTCCGCCTTGTTGTTGTTGTTGTTGTGGCTGTCCTTTCTTGGGTCATACCTTCTTATTTTGAGTTGTTTCCTCAGCCTTTACTTCCTTCTTCCCTCCTTTATCTTCCTCATCATCAAGGCCATGTTGACAAGCCTTTCAAAAGTCGCTCCCATAGGAATATGGGACATATCTAACCCATGAAGGGGTTCATTTAGTCCTTTAACAAACCGTAAGGCCCTCTTATGCGGAGTGTCTACTAGTTCCAAACCAAATCTAGTTAGCTGGTTGAATTTGTTCATATATATTTTAACAGTCATATCTCCTTGTTTGAGCACCAAGAACCTCTCCATTTGCGTGCATTTCTCAGCTTGAGAAAGAAACTTCATTTTAAACCTCGTCCTAAAATCATCCCATGTCTCCACCGGACGTCCAGCTTGGGTAACTTCCCACCAAAACAAAGCTTCATCTTTCAGCAGCCAGGCAGCCAACTGAATCTTCCTTCGATCTTCCACTTCAAAGATTACAAACAAGTCCTTGGTCTCCTTGAGCCAATTCCTTGCCTTTACGAATGTCTCGGTTCCATGGAATGGCTTTCCTCCCATAGCACAGAAATATTTGCAGATCCTGGAAAAGTTGTCTACATGCGGAGGAGGAGGAGGAACAACGGGTGCAGCTGGGAGAGGAATGTTTCCTTGGCCTTCGGCAGGCGCCGTGGCCTCCAGATACCTACGGAACCAGCCTGTATCTTAACGCCCTCTGGGATATTAGGTTCCCCAGACTTGCTGAAAAGAAAAGAGATATAGACAAAGGATCGAAGGATTTTACATATGGCTTTGGGGAATATGTTTTTCAAAACAGACTTCTCTTTTTGAAAAATGCTTTCTTAAAACTTTTTTGAAAATACTTTTCAATTTTTTTATCTAATCTGGTATCCTTCAGCTCTGATACCAAGTATGACACCCCACATCCGTAAATGTCACCCATTAAGAGAATGCATTAAGTTTCATGAAGCGTTATTAGGTAAACAGAAATAGAAACATTACAAGACAGATATAAAAGCAACAGCGGAATTTAATTTTTTATTTCAAACATAAACCATAACATTGTGGTCAAAAGTATCGCAAGTCTGAAACTACTTAAAAGCCATTACAAAAATATGAAACTTTCAGTCTTGTTCCATCAGAGTACATAAAAAGCATAATTCCCCAAAAAGAGACAAAGCCATAGTAAAGACAAGAACTTGATCGATACTTTAGAAGTTGCTCCAAGCAAGATGATAACCAAGTCCTGACTAAGCCTGAGAATTCCCTCCCTGAGAACCTGGGGAAACGGAAGAAAGAAGAGGAAACAAAAAGGGTCAGACATAAAGTCTGGCGAGTCCAGTTACTTTTAGCAAGTAAATAAGTAGAAGTAGCATGACAGTCTTATAAGCGGATAAGAAGGACAACATCATATTAGGCAGGTATGACAAGGTAAACAGGATAAATGCGATAGAGTATGTTGCGCTTCTCTAATGATTTTTATTTCTCTGCACTAATACTAGTATATCCATAATGAGATGATCCCCAACATGTATGAAATGGTAGACTTAGGTGTATTTCTGGTGAGAGGTTTCAACCCCATACAATCCACAGGCAGCCCCAATAACGGACTCCTAAACTTAACAGAGTATAGATATACCCTAACTACTACCCTGATCAATCGGCCCCCTACTCCGTAGATACCCTATGCTGACACCGCAGTAGGACGTATCACTCCCTAAAGTGGCAACCCTTCATTTTCCGGATGTGCACAACCATATCTACTGATGTCACAACGCCCTATTTTCCTGAACAGGCAAAGTCATGCACACACATGACCCCGATGGAATGTGTCGTCGAACACCGTCCCTACATTTGAATCTCTTATATTTAGCCCAGTAAGTATGCCCCACTCCGGCCTAGTTCGGAGTACACGTTTGATACCTATTTAAGGGCTACTGACTGAAATGGGTCCCACACAAGATGATGCAAGCTCTCCCCTCTGTCTTCCATCCCCACTACTAGGTTTTCCATTGGTTATGTTTACCTAACGGTGTTTTTAATTACGTAACCCCAACATGTTAAGTTTGTGGGCCTATATATACAAATATTACCCACCAACCCAAGATGTACTTAACCCTCCCACTGTTTCATTCAAATATTACTTAACCCCTAATCAAGTTGTTATGTTCATACAATCCCTATGGATTCAATTAGGTTAAATATTACAGACTAACAGGTTATCCCCATTCACATTGACTTCGTTTCACTTGCTAAAATTCCATTTGCTTATTAATTTCATATAAATATAACTTAATCCATTTAAGTTCATTAATAAGCCCCATTACATGTAATTCTTTAGATTATAATTAACTAAAGAAATCTTACAATCTTTCACCCATGGATTGTATTTAACGGAAGTAATCTTAGAATCCCTTTTGTATTAGTCATTGTCTGATTCCATACTTAGAATAACATGTTTTACTTAATATGTAATTAAGTATACTTCATCTCAGCTCACCTTTTTTCTGTTTAGCATATCACTACAACTTGATGTTGTTTACTTATTAACTTAGTTTTCTTAACTAAGGTTTACTAATAAGCTTCCTTTCCTTTTTATTATAGGACAAGCCTACCTATTATATAACATTCTTCAATAAAGTAATTAATGATAATAGGTTACTACCATTTCTAGTTTATTCCAATTCATTACCATGCCCATTTATGGTTATAATGGGCTAGACCTCCCACATTAGGCCTACAACTTGTGGATGTTGGATATACTGGTCGAGTCTGTGCAAATTTCTTCCACAAGTTGGGCCTAACCTCGTGTCTTATCCCATCTCGTATTTGTGCACTTAGACCCCTCACGTTAGATTTAACATTTGCGGTTGTTGGATATGCCAGTCGAGTCCGGGCAGACTTCCACCACAAATGCATTCTAACCTTGTTTCATAAGTGCAATTACAGTTTCTAATTACTGCAATCCTAGGCATTTTAATTATTAACAATCAATTAAACCTACGTCTTTATAGGTGTTCATGCCCATTTACCCAATTATATTCATAATGGATTATATGCCTAAATTTATGTTCATAAACATTATTCAAATTATGCCAATTTCAATGTTTTCCTCCATTCCCTAACTAACGCATTCACATATATTTAGCGGCATGCCTAGGCTAGAAAGTAGCCTGGCCATAAACAATAAAAAGGGAAAGATGATGGGAAGATGACCACAGTGACTATTTTGACAAAAGTGACATAAACATGTAATTGGCATAGTGATAAGGTGGACATATAAAAATAGATCTAGTGAGCATGTGATAATAAAGCAAGGTCTAATATGCTAATGATGTCATAATAGGCATGAATAAATAAGGATTCATATGTCCAATTAGTGATAGATCTAAATTAATCACCACATGATAGGTACAAGATGATCTAGATGGAGAATTAGATCTAAGCAAGGTTTTAACTATCCAAATAATGACAGATCCAAATTATCCACAAACATAGATAAAGGTTAAGATCCACAAATGTGACATGATAAATTAACATAAGTGAATTAGATATATAAAGATAGATCTAGCATGATAAAGTTTAAGATACACAAATGTGACATGATAAATCAACCATAAGTGAATTAGATCTATAAAGATAGATCTAGCATGATAAAATTTAAGATCCACAAATGTGACATGATAAATTAACCACAAGTGAAATAGATGTATAAAAGTAGATCTAGCGTGATAAAGTTTAAGATCCAAGAATATCATAGATTCACAATTTAACAGATCCAAATCACAAGTGTGACATGATAAATTAACCACAAGTGAATAAGATCTATAAAGGTTGATCTAGCATGATAAAGTTTAATATCTAAGAATATCATAGATTCACAATTTATAACAGATCCAAATCACAAGTCATATCATATTTACATTTAATCATTTAAATCTAAAAGTAACTAACTCACAGTGTTTGGATTTTAGAAGATAGAAAAGAAATTGTTGGTGTTGAATCTCAGATCTATTCTTGAAACACTTGAATCTTTAAACTTGATATGTAGAAGAAGAAAGGATTAGACTCAGTTCAGGCACTGACAGCATTTGGCCTCCATTGTTTTCAGTATAAGAAAACAAGAGAAATAAGGGTATATTTATAGCTGCCAGCCTCCAGAATTCAACTGCCACCTCAGCCCTAGGAGAAATCGGGCCATGGTTCGACACCTACTTGGGTCCGGATGCCCAAAATTTAACATGGGCACACTTTACAGGTGTGCCGGTGCAAAAATACCTTGGCGCACTTGTCAATTGTGCCACTTTATCCTACTCTCATCGTCAAACTTCTATCGTCTGTAACTTCTTCATATGTTGTCCGTTTTATGGAAACCAGGTGTCCATCTTGACCAGAATTTCGAGACCGAGGCTATGACGTAATATGTTTCCCTTATTTCTGCATATTAAATTAATTATTCTTTAATTTATCCTCTTTATTGTAATTAAAATGCGGGGTGTTACAAATTGTTTTGGATTTAATTATATTCTATCGATATTATACATGCCTTTTAAATAGCTATTATTCAAACGACCTCTATTTTCACCGAAACGAATTTTATTGAAATATGTATAGCTAGTCATTGCAAGATTTCCAGTTTGGAGCCAATCGAAGTTGTTTTATTTGTGTGTGCAATTTAAAGATGAACTGATAAATAAATGTGAAAACTAGTCCAGCGTATTTAAAATGTTTGAAAATAGAAACAACATCCTCCTCATGTTTCATTTATAAAGAGGGTCCCAATTTTGCAAGTTACATGTTTTTCAAAAGAAAAAATGCACTGAAGTATAAAAAAATTCAAAAATCTGCAAATATTCCCAGAAGATTTCAGGAAAAAAAATTGCATACATGCATGCAAGTAAACACAATAGTTGCATACATGTCTGCAACAATTCACGAAGCAATTTACACTAAAAATCTGCATGAATTCTTGCATAAATGTATGCAAATATTTTGTTTTGTTGCATACATGTATACAAATAAAGATGAACTGAAATTTATGCCATTGGATTGTTGCATATATGTATGCATTTATTCTCTATACTTGCATACATGCATGCGAATAAATATGAACAGATATGCATGGCCACGAATATATGCATACATATATGCATTTATTTCGTATTACATGCATACATGTATGCATAAAAGTTAACATATATGCATAACTGAAATAGTTGCATACATGTATGCTACAATTTCAAATATATGCATCCTTTGATGCAGATTACTGCAGTTTCATTTTTTTTTTTTTTTGTATTTGATGCGTTTTTTGGTGGTTTTTTCATCTGAATTTTATTATGTTTATGTGTTTAATTTAAATATGAATTTACGTGATTTTTTTATTAATTTTCGGAAAATAGGGATGTAATTTATGATAAGTTTAAAACCGGATGTGAGCCTAATTTTGAAACTTATTAGGGATATGAGCCAAACGCACCCTAAATAAATTGAAATATAAAATTACTCATTTTGCAAACGTAGTCGGTCTTCAACGAAACGAATTTAATCGAGACCAGAACGTTAAGACGTAGTGGTGTGCCATTTTAATTATGTTTGGAACACGCATGTGGCAATACAAAAATAATGGTTAACAGTAAACAATAATTAGCAGTAAAATTTAATACTGAAATAAAATTAAAATTAAAATATAAACTTAACCATTAAGTAATTCAAGTACCGGCCTATGAAGTAGAAAACACATGCCTAACCTATATTAAAATACATAGGCCATGTATATAAAATGAAGACCAAAATAAATGTACCAAACTTCATGCCTAAGCAAGTTTACACATGCACTTGCGTAAGAAATGGAAGTACTCCCTAAACTAAAAATGTACCGGTTACATCATATTTAGATTTTGTGTGACTACACTATATTTCCTTCCAGCTGAAGTAAATTGGAGCAACCTACCATATCACTGGCCTAAGTGTACTAATATGCAACCTATACACTAATACACATGGGCCTATATACATATAAAAGAAATTTTACAGACCTAACCATATATGTGAAAAGAAACACATGCACAGACTATATGCTAATATATGAGAGGGGTTAGGTGATGGATACATAGTACTGCAGATTAGCTGTTTTTTTATATGAAAGGGACGTGATAAACACCTAGGCTTTGTTATTTTCTCTATTATTTTCTGTTTTTATTTTTGATATATATCAGTACTGTATGTGTGAATCATGGCATACCTACCTATATTGTGAATGGAAATACGCTGCAGCCTATATATATAAGGCACATGCAAATCAAAATCACAGTTGAGGTGAAAACACATAGCAGGCCGTACCTATGAAATGAAATATGATGCAATCCTATAACCTAACACTTGGTTGTCAAGGAACTTCCCCTTATAAATAACATACATATCCAATCGCATTTCTTCATTCAGAGATAAACAAACACGCAAGCTTCTAAATCAAAGAAAAAAAATGGAAACTTCCCTCACCAATTAAATAACAAATATAGCACCCTCGGCTATACACTCATGCGATGAGTTTCAGACAGTCGCGTTTGAGGTGGATATACATGGGGATTGGGTAGTTTTCAAGAAGGGGAGGCATGGTAGCGAGTGCAATCAGCATGGGTTGTTAGGATCAATGGGAGGCTTGGCCGAGGGGTCGACATGGTGTTTGTTGGCCTTTGGTGGATGTGAGGTGGTACAGCAGTGAGAAGACGGTGGTGGTGGGGTGTATTCGTGATGTTTGAAACAAAAGCGGGAAGTGTGTATATATTTAAAAATGTGGATGGAGGCAGTGGTCTGAGGGGGGACGCAGGCTGAAGGTTCGGTGGGTGATGCACTAATGACTGGTGGCGGCACAATGGGGGTACAGTGGAACAAGGATGCATGATGAAGGAGACAGTGAACAGTGACAGGCGGTTTCGAACAGAATGGGAAGATAAGAAGCCTGGGTAATATATACATGTAACATGCCTAATAGTAATTTAATTTGCCTAATCGTCTAACTAATTAACGACCTAATTTATACTATTCGATATAAATATATACATACATACATACATACATACATACATATATATATATATATATAACATGCTAGTTTTCTTTGTGCCTAATGATGATTTAAACATTCCAGATTTTAGTGCCTAATCATTTTAAAATGCCTAAACAACATTACAGTGGCTTATATAACTAACGTAAATACATGTACATATAATTATTAACTTAAATTAGACTATATCTTATATAAAATATAACGTACTCATATGTTAACATATTTGCACAAAATAGAGGACGTTGGAATCGTCGTGACAAGAGCTTCATTCTGAAGCAGATTTGGACGTATTTGGATGCAGCTGTTATTTTCAATTAAATTAAACACATGTTTAATTTAATTAAAACGATCGTTATCTTGACGAACGAATCAAGGTGAGTACAACTCACTTGATTTGTCCCACTTATATTTAATATAAGTCGAATTTAATATTTGTGTGTTATGGTTGTTTATTGTTGGATATTTACTAAATATATTATTTTATATTGACTGAAGTGGTTAAATTAAATGTTCGTTTAATTTAATTGGAATCAATCGTTATTTTTAATGATTGTAACCAATTGAGATAACTTATCTTATTGTTCACGTTTATTATAATATAAACATATAAAATAAATATTTGGATGTTTAAATTGTTGTTGTTGGTCGACTATTAGAAATTATATCTGAATGTTGAATTGAATAATATCGAGGTAACCTATTTGGATGTAGAGATAAATAGGTTGGAGGCATCCAATTGGATTCCTCAAATATATTAAATGTTATTTATTTTCATATTATCATTATAAGAACAGTCCTGATCGGATGATCTATTTGGTTGTTGATCGTTGATTGAAACTCAACGTTCGGTTTGTTTTAAACCAATGAGCAGTATTGGTTGAGTAATTAGCAACATATGGCCTATAAATCAATCGATTCATAAATATCAGTTTACCGTCAGGTGAATCAACAAATATGATGTTATAAAATTAAATTTATAACTGAAGATAGATTTTTAAATCTGTTAATTCGATTGAAAGTTTATTAAAAGAAAATAAATATTTATTATTTAAGTTTATAAGGAATTAACAAATGGTTTCATGAACCAAATTCTTATGTTATTAAGATTTATAAGCGAATGAACAGAAATTAATGTAACGGGTTAAAGGTTGGATTAATTGTTTCTAAGAAACAATTAAATATAATTATTTAAATTAATAATATTATTAATTAATTTAAAGGAAGAACTAATTGGATTGGTTAAAGAAATAATCATGTTTTAGAGTTGACTAAGTCAATCGTTCTTAACTGGGATTGATTATTTGACTAATTTGTTTTAATTAATCTAATGGAATATTTTAACGAATATTTGTTTTAATTTTAATAGGATTTTAAAAAGGAATTTACTATTTATGTTAGTAATAAGAATTCAACTATTTTTATAGTAGTTAATGATGAAGTAAATTATTATTTTAGATAAAAATAATTTAAGTGATTAATTTGTAAACGAAATTTATTGAAGTAAAGAAATCGAAGTTGAAATAAAATCTAGTTGAATTGCGAAAGGAGTTTTTAAGCGGATGTTATCGTAAAACCCGAGAGTTATATAAAGAAAGTTATAAAAGAGATTTGTAGTGAATACGATGGTTTAAAATAAATGTTTACTTAACATTTTAATTAAGTAAAAAGGATTCGTGGTAAAAGAGGTTTATATTAAACCTGAGTTTATAAATAAGGTTTATAAAAGAGGTGTGAATTTAAAATGTTGATTTTAAACTAGCGTTACTTAATGATGAACTTAAGTGAAATGAATGGAATTGAAATGAGATTTTCAAAGTAGAAATGGTTGAATGGATTAGAAATGGAATAATATGGGTTGATAAGGGGTTAAGATAAGAAATTAAAGAATTAGATCCTAACTGGAGATTGGTTAAGTTGAGTGATTTTCTGAGTGTTAATCTGATGTTGATTTTAGTCTTTGGGGTTGATACTTAGGGAGTTATTCACTTACCAATTTCTGGTCAGGGACTAATGAATGTTGAAGTAACGGAAATAAAAGGGATTCAAGAATATAAAATAGTATTCCCAAAGTAACAGAGATAAAAAGAGATTTTTGAAAATATAACGATATTTTTGAGATTTAAGAGATGAGTTTGATTAGGTTTATTCAAAAAGAGATAAGTGTTAGTTATTATTTTCAAGCAATGAGACAAAAGAGAATCGTAACGATGTTTTACGTGAAATTTGATTGAACCAAAGTGAGAATATATATTTGATTTAATTTTAAGTATTTAAATAGTTTTGCGAATACTCGTAAAATAAAACAAGAAGTTATAACGATGTGTAAAAGTATTGAAATATTTAAGAGTTTTAAATCAACCATTCATTAATTATTTTTAATTAAAAAGGCAAAGTAGTGCTGAGTACCGAATCAGTGAACTCATTTTATTTTCATGGTTGTTTATTTGATAGTTAAATAACCGACTATCAAATCTGACCTATTTGGTTGTTGGTACGGAAAGACCGGGATCGAATTTATATCCGAAAACCATTCTGAACCAGCAAATACGACTTCATGAAAGATGCTAATTGATGACAGAGCAGTTGAAGATCATGGTTCATAAACGAGGGGCTACTTGATAAATTACTCTGGATAGCAACCAGATTGTTTTGATGGTAATTCAGTCGTAATTAGAATCTGCGGATTTGCAATGACTACTCAAGGTAATTTTTTTCCAACAATTATTAATTTAAACTTTGCATGAATCTTGGGTCCTCTACTCAAGGTAATCCTCTTCCAACCCTTCAAATTCCTTTTTACCAATATAAAAATATCAGTATAACTTGTATATATAAAGATATACAAGTCTCTTTTACTAATTATCAGAGTTAAGTTATAATAGTAAATGGTATTTGATTAGCTTGAATTTTTAACTAATAATTACATGGCCAACGGAGATGAAATAATTGATTTCTTGTCAAAATATCATACATACTTATAATTATTTTCAATTAGGATTTTTAGTTTGCCTCAAAGCCATAGAATATTGTTTAACATATATATGACCACTTTTAATTGCTACTAGGTATATAATAGGTAATATATTTCTACAATCGTGCAAGTTTCTATGCAAAAATATACACTTACCTTCCTGAAGCAACAATCAGACCCGTGCCAACAATTATATTATACTAACATGCTTCATATCTTGCCTTATATTAGCACCCTAACATTATACATACACAAACACACACACATACACACACACACACACACACACACACATATATATATACATATATATATATATATATATGTGTGTGTGTGTGTGTACGTATATGATTAGCTTATAGTATTCAAGCATATCATACTGGTTTCAATTTCTTTAATATAGGTTCATTGCTGTGTTAAAGTAAAATCATACACATTTATAGTTTGATTAACCCTCTCGAGCACTCAAGCATAAAGTTGCTTATACTAAAGCGTAATTCTGTAATAAAGAGTAAATAGGGCTTTTGTGCCTCATGACTAGAAAATTGTTGCATATTATAAGTATATATCAAACTACCGTTACCCGTCACAATATTAGTCACAGGGTTTTACATTACTTCACTTTTTAAATCATTTTAAGACTCAAAAAAGGGAAGAAAAAAAAAGGTCTGGGTATCTTTAAGTAGATTGTACGCAGTAGCACATATTCCAATTGTATGAATATAGTTGTTGTCCTAGTACACATGTGTTGAAATATACATTTAGAAAAAGTCTGGCCATACTCATTTTTCACTTTTCATAAATACAAACATCTGCCTTCATGGTGATCTACCTCAGCTAGCCTTTCTGTGTTTATATCCAAATTATCTAAACAAATCATTTTAGATACTTAGTAAACATTGTTTCAAACCAAAAATTTATCATAATACTTACAACAATATGGTTCCAGATTTTATTAGAATTAATAAAATATACACTTCAGTAGTGTACTCGTTATGTACACAGATCAACAGAAAATAATATGTCTTACAGAAAAATGCATTTCTCTTTTATACAAATAAATCCAGTTTAACTTCAAACCAAAGAAAAACGGACGCACAGGTTCACTTATATGTCAACTAATAATTTACAACAAGATAGTAGACATCTTGCTTAAATTATGTCACTTACAAAGAATGTTAAGGGCATACAAATATCAAGAATTCTAGGGTATTTCTCCCTGTGATTTGAGTGGCCTCATATACCCTATCCAAATGGGTGTAGTTATTAAAATTACACTCTTTACACGAAAACACACACGCATACACACACACGCACACACGCGCGCGCACACACACACACACACAAACACACACACACATACATATATATATATATATACCAGAAAGCCTTATATATTCTTGCTTAGAAAGTTTCATTACTTATGTCTAGGTTACTCTAACCTATATCAAGATGAGCATGGCATTTTTAAATGTTTCTAAGTTTAAAGATACTTCTTTATATTCAAGTAAGCTCACAAACTTCAATATCTCCAAACTCAATAAACATTTTCTATTTTTATGCATATATTACTTCTTAACATTCGACCATCAGAATTTTATACTGATGAACATATATACTCAAAAACATACATATATTTACCTCACTTAAAAGCTTCCTTTAAATTATTAATTCATTTCAGAATTACCAAGTAAATAATTTAGCATTGCATGTTCACCACTTCAGGTTATAACGATAAATAGAACTGATTTCAATATCCAAAATAAAACAGAGCAATACATCAAGCATACTACACTTAAACAAAGCAACATTTAACCATTAATATAACTAAGCATATATGATATCTTTTTCAAGCAATTCGTTATACTTTCCCTAGCTTCTTTATTGCATGCAAAAACATTGAAAACTACCTCATTGTGAAATGAGACACGCCAATTATACAAGAGAGTAAATAGGGTCAAACTAAAGCCTGCTGTGAGAATTCACTTAATACATGACATTTAACCTATTAAGTTAATCAAGTTAATAGTTCTATATTTAAATATACTGGCACTATATATATATATATATATATATATATATATGTGTGTGTGTGTGTGTGTGCGTGTCCATGTGTCATTGATAATAAATTGGGTATGTGCATATATACATATCAGGGTTCTTTTAGACCGACACTAGAGCATTCATAATTATTCAATCATAACAAACCCATGATCAACACAAATATCATCCAAACATTTTACTTGTTTATTCAGCAAGCTTGAATCTGCATATACTAGGACTTCTTTTGTTTAAACTTACAACATACAAGATTACTCATTCAAGTATGGCGATTAAATAATTCTACACATAAGCTAGCATAAGCATCCATCCTTACAAGGTATCAATTTATAAGACAGTTTATATCCAATATATCCCACCCTACTCAATATTATCCCTTGAAATTTAGTGGTCCTATGTCTATATAAATTGATTTATGAGCTTATCTTTTATAACCAGGCCATTTCTACACTTGACTCATAGGTGCACACTGTCTGGGTCCCTCAATCATCTATAATCCCAGCACACTCGGATCCCTAGGATTAAACAAGTCATGTGCAATCTTGCACTGTGGTCCATCTTAAGTTGCTTAAGGTGGCCTCTTGACATGTTACCCTTAGTTTACTACTTAGTCTTTTCCTTGCCCTTTTCCCCTTATTAGACTCATTTTACCCCAGAGTACCCTCTTACTCCTAGTAAGGAATCAAATACAATCATCAATCACAACATATAGGCATACCAAACATAGCAGCCAATGTCTTAACATACACATGTAAACATTCAATATTATGTTGTAGGTATAACTAATATTTATTTGTTTATGTTGCTATTGTCCTATGGACATTGATGTATTGAAAAAGGCACACCTTAAAGCTTATTAATTACCAATCATCTGTGCTTTAGGCTGATCTTACATATTTTTATGGACTAGACTAAATCATAGCATATTTATCTAGGGAGGATTTATGAAGCAATAAGAACTCATCACATGGAAATCCATTGCACTAGTTTCTTCTTTTATCTAAGTATAGAACATAAGCAATGCACCCTACACTGTTACCCTACACCCATCCTTGCATAGACCACTTTCAACAGCAATCATATAAAATAATTTTATGCCATTACATCAAACAGAGACAATTAGAGGTGGGGTTTTTAAATGAGGTTCTCGATATTTATCATCACCAATATATATCAAAGATCATAACACAAGAAAAGTCACAACTATTCCATGCACAACATTAAGGAAATTTGACTTAATCATCACTGTTCAATATTTATATAAGTATGCAGATTATTCCTAATATTCTTCAGCTTACAATATTGTATATTTATAAGTATGCATTCACTATTCTAGGGAATCAACAAAATATTTAGTCCATCCATCAAAGCCAAACACAACTTCATATTCACATAAACATACAGGTTGTTATAATAGAATTTTAGTCTGCCTTTAAATAGGACTTAATGCCATATATTGAGTGAGATTACACATCTAAATTTCTCTTGCTTTTAATCGCTTTATTCCCTGCTTCACCAATTTAATTCGGCTTCATGCTTTATCCTAAACTGCCGCCGTTATCTTATTTTGTTTCTTGTTTTCGAAGAAAATGCATTTGCCTGGCATAACCTTAATAGCTTGTCCATTTATTTACCAATTGGCTAGGGTTTCCTGTTATACATTGTCTTCGTTACCCTAGATAATTTTGGTTTCAAAGTATCATTTATCACCCAGCCACTCGCTCTAATTTCCTCTTTGATTTCAAGAGAGAGAGAAAGTTTGTTAGAAAATTTAGGCTGGTGGCTTTATTTAGAAAAGGCCCCCTTTTATTTTACTAATTATACCCCTTTGGACCATGCTTCTTGCATTGATCCTTATTTTATTTCCATTCTTGGAATATCACACTATTATGTGTGTGTGTGTATGTTAGGTGGTTTTGTGTAAGCAGCCCATTTAATTTCATTTATATATACTTGTTACCCTCCATTCAAACTAACATAGGTATTTATTTTCATGTATCATAAACGTGGGTACTCATGCCTGTCTCATCGGTGTTGTATGAGTCTTATTTTCACGAAGTATACATGTTATATATATCCTGGTACAAATACCATATTTATTTGACAAAAGTTGTTGCCTGTATGTATATTAATATATATTCTTGCACATCAGTTTATACCCAATGTGCATATTTAAAGTATCATGATGATCTTTCCCAATATATTGATTATACACACAAATTTACATATACACTATTTTTCTTAAACATGTATTTTAATTTTCAATGTCTTTACATACTTCATTTTCAGAATTTTAGTACATCTTATACACGCACACCCAAGTATACTTATTCACACATATTTATATCTAAAGTGTTTAATTAATTTAATAAGACCGACTAATCTATGTGTAAATTAGGTTTATCACAAATAACAATGATAACAACAATTACAACTACAACAATATTAATAAAAATAACACTAACATTAAAAATACATGTACAAAAACTAGATACAAAGTAAGAAACTATTTTTCTATAAGCCCCCTTGATGTCTATGGTACTCCTTAATTTGCTTTTCCATATGCAACCTTTTTAGCTGATTGAGTTTGTTTTGGTTGCAACTTAAGAGAGCTATACCATCAGCTCTTAGTTTAGCTAATTCTTACTTCCTTGACTTCGTCTTATCATTGTAATTGTTATTTTCTTGCATAACATCCTTATTTACTCATTTCCCTTTCAAACATCTTTGTTTATTTTGCTTCCACGTACGTTCTTTTGCATTTTCAGCGGCAATCGTACAGTCAACAATTGATTTATTACGCGTTGAATAGTCGATTGGTTTTCTTCTTCCCTTGCACTTTCCAGAAGATCTACCACCCACACTAATGTTGGAAGTTGTGTCACATAAATATTTTAGAATTAGATTTATCACTCATGGTTTTAGGAGAAACTACAATACCGAGTGTTCTTTTTCACACTGAACTTCATCTCCCCTTGATTGACAGTAAGTTTCAAAAATATTGTAGGTGGAATGGTTGATTGTTATGTTTAGTCATATTTAATGTACTAGCTTCATTTAGCTGCCGATGACGAAATAATATTTAAAACATGAAATGTGAAAAGTAAATAAGAATTTGAATTTAAAATCATTACTACGTCCATGTCATTTGCACTACTTTATTCTCTTGCATGCAACCCTGCCGTTATTTCTTTCCAACCCCGTAACGAAGAATTTATCATTATTCATTAATTTTTCAATGAATTAATGATCCTTGGAATATTGTTGGGACATTGAAAGTTGAACAAATTGCAAATAAAATATCAATAATTTTTTTTTATTTTGCCTCATACATTTCTTATTATCATTAGAATATTCTACCAACATAATGTTAAATCAAATTCTAGTCTAGTGACTACTTTCGTGGTTTAGGGTTATTTGGTAGCGATTCTACATTTTCTACGTTATCAATTTTTTAATACCAATTTTCATTGTTTGCCTTTTCCTTAAGTGTAGATAAATTAGAAATTTTATAAAGGGAATAATAAGCTTAGTTCCTCAAAATTAAACTTAATACACAAAAACTTCTTCCTAAAAATGATTATAAATTAGGTCCTTATAATTTAATTACTAAATAATTATACAAGATTATGCAATTATTCAGTGAATAATTGTAGATGTTTATGTGGTTTTATAAAAAAAATACATAAATTCCTGCAATTTTTTTGTGAAAAATTATGGATATTTCTGCATTTTTTTGTCAATAATTACAGATATTTCCAAAAAAAAATTGTGAATAATTGCAGAAATTTCCGCAAATTTTCATCGAATAATTGCGGAAATTTGCGTAACTTTTGGATATAATCATATAAGTATCTACAACTATTCACTACATAATTGCATAATTTTATACAATTATTAGTTAATTTAATTCAAGAGACCTAATTTACACCCGTTTTTTGGCAAAGATGTTTTGGTTATTTTAAAATTCAATAATAAATTTAGCCTTTCATCATGGGAAAGTTAGGTAATCATAGGACCACGCTGTATAACATAGAACATGCTTTCTCTACATGAATACCTATCATAAAACTCGCAATGCTAAAAAAATGAAGCTATTATAAGACTCAAATCTCATCACACAATGAAAACGCAAACCCGAGCATAGAGTTTTACCTTATAAAGGCCAAACATGCTTGATACGAAAAATTCTAAATCATTTGATATTATTATTAGTGTCTAAATGTTGAAAACAATTTAGAAAATAAATGTATCAATTTTAGACGATATAATACCCCATCCTATCATGTCGCCATATAGGTTTACGACTGAAAACACAAGGTACATATTGGAAGTTGGATTTCCATCAATGACCAAGGCAAAGTATCTTCCTTAACTGATTCGGATCGCAACTCTAGCAAGATGTCCAGGACCATGCGCATGTGACCCTTGGAGCAGCAGAGTCGGCCCACCAATTCCCGGTGAGATAGGGTTTCTCCTAAACAAAATGTTCCCCGGCCCCATTGGACATTCATACTGGTCTGTTGTTTGACCATCATTTGAGGTGCCTCGATTCCAACATCCACATAAGTAAATATGTCAGAGCTCTATACCATGGCATTACCTTTTAGCTAGAAGGGAACGTATGTCCTTTCTCCGGTGCCCATCATCCTGTTTTTAGCCATTCACGGGCTGTTAGGCTTGTCGAAGTCATGTCTCAAAACAAAGCTAACCATGCTTTGATCTTCATCCACAAGACTCTATTTTTCAACATAATCTTTGATCAATCAGCATCCTTGCATGCCATATTGTCAATTCGTGCATATGATCAGTTTTGTTAATAATATAACCTTTGAGTTAATAGGTCTCAAAGAAGGGTGTTAAGCTAAGAGCATAAGTTCGCCGTCACCACGGATATATCATTAATAGCAACTGATCGGTTATGTTATGAAATACAACATCAGACACACATCCATTTACAAGTTCGTTCTGGGTATGAACGAAACCGAAGGCACCTTATTCCTCATCCCCTAAGGGAGAGTGGCCATTGCATATCCGGTCGAACTCCAAGTACGTCTGGACGACCACCACTTTAACCTTATAACAGGAGTTGCCCAAGGCATCAGCAATAATACAAACGATGTGAAGATCTCCAGTCTTCAACCACTGTCTTCACTGTCTTCGACAATCCCCGTATCAGTTATTTAGAATGGGTTGAATCCAGGTCTTTTCGAATACCCATTGCATCATTAAAATGAAGTGATATATAAACATATAATAAATTTCATTCCAACTTAGGGTATTCTTTTATTCAAACTTTACATTGGGAATTACTCCCATAAATCTTGTCAAAGATTTACTTTATTTAAACTTCTTGTTTAAATATTTCCTTGGAAATAATTTCAAAAGATTATATAATCTCTTTTCACAAACTTAACTCAAATTAAGGTTTATAAGCCTTATCGGGGTTAATGAGATTTACACCACAATATCCAGCGGAAACAACATCACATTCAGCGGAAGACTCTCAAATGCTTTAGACATAGCTTTACGCTTCAATCTAGGATGTTATTTATAATGTCTGCAAAACAAACTACTCGACTTCCTATGCGGAAATAATGGGCACCCGAGTTTAGGTGGGAAATAATAATCTCCAGGTCAGTCTTGGGACTGATATGAGAACCAAACCAGTTATTATACTTTATTTTGAAGTTAGGTAAATCACGGGACCACACCGTATAACATAGAACATGTTTTCTCCACATGAATACCTGTCATAAAACTTGCAATGCTAAAAAATGAAGCTATTATAAGACTCAAGTCCCATCACACAATGCAAAAGCAAACCGAAGTATAGAGTTTTACCTTATAAAAGCCAAACATGCTTGATATGAGAAAATCTAAATCATTTAATATTATTATTAGTATCTAAGTGTTGAAAACAATTTCGAAAATAAATGTATCAATTTTAGACGACATAATACCCCATCCTATTATGTCGCCATATAGGTTTACAACTGAAAACACAAGGTTCATATTGGAAGTTGGATTTCCATCAATGTCCAAGGCAAAGGATCTTCCTTAACTGATTCGGATCGCATCTCCAGCAAGATGTCCAGGACCACGCGCATGTGACCCTTGGAGCAGCAGAGTCAGCCCACCAATTCCCGGTAAGATAGGGTTTCTCCTAAACATTAACCCCGACCCTATTGGACCTTCATACTGGTCGATTGTTTGACCATCATCTGAGGTTCCTCGATTCCAATATCCACATAAGTAAATATTCCTGAGCTCCATACCATGGCATCACTTTTAGCTAGAAGGGAACGTATGTCCTTTCTCTGGTGTCCAACATCCTGTTTTTAGCCATTTACGGGGTGTTAGGCTTGTCGAAGTCGTGTCTCGACACAAAGCTAGGCTATATAAACCATGCTTTGATCATCATCCACAAGACTCTACTTTTCAACATGATGTTTGATCGGTCAGCATCCTTGCATTCCACATTGTCAATTCACGAATATGATCAGTTATGTTAATAATATAACCTTTGAGTTCATACGTCTCAAATAAGGGTGTTAAGCTAAGAGAATGAATTCTCCGTCCCCATGAATATATCATCAATAGCAATTAATCAGTTATGTTACGAAATACAACATCAGACACACATCCATTTATAAGTTTGTTCTGGGTATGAACAAAAACGAAGGCACCTTATTTCTCGTCCCCTAAGGGAGAGTGGCCATTGCATATCCGGTAGAACTCCAAGTACGTCTGGACGACCACCACTATAACCTTATAACAGGAGCTGCCCAATGCATCAGCAATAATCCAAATAGTGTAAAGATCTCCGGTCTTCAACCACCATCTTTAATGTCTTCACAATCCTTGAATCAATTATTCAGAATGGGTTGAAACCCTGTCTTTTCGAATAACCATTGCATCATTAAAATGAAGTGATATATAAACTGTTAGATCGAAATTTGGACCTAACACCCAAATTGTTATGAACTGTAGAGAATTCTAAGTGAAGAACAAGGAAAAAGAAAATAACACTCAGAATTTATAGTGGTTCGGCGTTAACGAGCCTACGTCCACTTTATATCTTATTGATTATGCTTTGAAAGCTAGTACAACAGTTATTTCTCTCAATATTTCAATGGTTTGACAACAATGGCGGACCCAGTATTCACTATTGCCAAAAAGCTCCCGAAAAATGCCAAGCTCTGGGCTATTTATAGCTGATTTTGTCGGACGGATCGCGGACACGTGGCACGAATCCCGAGATTTTCGGATCGCATCGCCACCATTGAAGAAACAGTCAAACTAGCCGTTGTGAACAGGTGTCGTCAGATCCGTGTGATTCGGATCGCTGAAGACCAGCTCGTGGTTGAACGGGTCAGGGGATTCGGTTCATTACGAGGGATCCGTTCCTGGGCGAGTCGATAGAGCGCGATCCCTTCGGGGGCGAGTCGATAGAGCGCGATCTATTCTGGGGCGAGTCGATGGCGTGCGATCCATTCTTCCACTTTCTTGGGGGACTTGGTTTCCTGATTTCCTTTTATGAATGATCCTGGATGGGTTGGTCAAAAAGCGAGCCAACATTTTGCCCCCTCGAAGTATGTTTTATTGATGATGAAACATGCTTCGAAGATGCTTATTGACTCTCTCCTGAAAGGATGTAAGTTAACAGTCGCACTGGTTCAAATTAACACATGCATGAATCGGATCGCCATAGGACGACACGGTCTAATTCGGTCATCTGCTCGTCTCGTGCTGAGTTCCCAGGGTCCTGTGCGATACGGGGCGCATCTTCCTTCGAGTCGTGTCGGGCTCTAAGTTTTGTGGGCCATCATTTCAAAGCGGTCCGTGGGCTTCTTTGCGATTTCATCTCTGGATCGTGGCCTGTGGGGCGCTTCGTGGTCCGAATAAGACAAAGGAGGGGAGACAAACGGTCACCTTCTTTGCCTATATAAGTCGACGCTCCCCTCTTCATTTTCCTTCTTTTTCTTCTCTGCTGAATCGTCTCGCGCGAGCTGTCGAAAAACGAATCCAATCTTTTAAAACTTTCGAAAATCCAAGAACTCTCTCAGCTTTTAGAAAGGTAACTTTATAGAAAGCACTCTCATACTACTCTCCTGAATCTCTACAGCTGATTCCAGAGAGAAACAAAAATAAATCCGCTATTTTACGAATAAATCACCAAGCCGCCATGGCCATTGAGCGTGGAGCTCAGGACTTGAGGATGGGAAGGAGATGAGGAAGAAGAAGGATGCAGAAGGAGAAGGAAAGCCGACTCGGATCGTGGTCGATGATTGAGGACGGAAGCAAGTGGCGAGACGAAAGATTGAGAGGGCAATCAAGGGTCGTACCACGGTAGTCGCAACGGTTCGTGAGGGAGCCTTCCCTTCACCCGGCGATTCGATGAGGGGCAAACTCTCTGCTCTACGATCTGGAAAGGGGCGATCCCTCTGCTATGCGAGTCGAAGGGGGGGCGATCCCCCTGCCGTGCGAGTCGAAGGGGGCGATCCCTCTGCTATGCGATCCGTCTCACGGCTGGTGATACGAAGAAATTTCAGTCTTTAATCAGCGCCTTATCGCTACAAAACCCTGGACAGTTAGGATAGAGCCTTGACGTTGGTCTCTCTGGACTAAATGACTTCATGATTTGACTGCATATGACGACTAGCGACCTTTAATAACCTCGACTGCTTTCATGTTTTATTATCGTTTTTAATAATGCGCACACATAAGCACACACAGCAGCACTTGCACACACGGGGGACGGGTAGTGTTGATCTTATCGTTCATATTTTCTCGTCCTAGCAGTAATGTCGAACGACCACTCTTCCTCAAGATCTGTAGCCGAAACGGAATCCGAGATTCCTGAACAGCATAATCCTCAAATTCCTCCAATCAATCCAGAAGGTGAAGATTCTGGGTCCGAATATGAAGCCACAGAATCAGATCCGACAGAAAGCACGTCATCCAGCAACAACTCCGAGTCTGACGAGCGAGCTCCGGACGAAATTCCAGGCGCAGTCGGGATAGATAAATTCTCTGACTCTTTAGCATCCAAGCTCGACGAGATAAAACTCAAGAGAATCTGCTTAAGACACGGCATTCCTTGGGACGATGTCTTAACACCTGGAAGCGAAGACAGACCCCATCTAGCACCGGAAGGGTATATGTCGATCAGTCGGACAATGTGCCTAGTAGGAGCTATTCCTCCATTCCCTCCAATTGTCATTGAAACTCTGAGACGATTAGGCATTGCCCCGATGCAGCTTCACCCAAACGCCTACGCGTCTCTATACTCTTTATATGTTGCTTATGCGGAAATCTTGCACGCCGAGCTCAAATTCAGAGACCTGGTGTTCTTCTTTCTCTTCAAGCACCGTTCTTCTGCAACTCCCAACTTTTCCTTTTTTGAATCAGTGGCGAACAGGAAAGTTCTGTATGACGGATACAGCAACATCGGGGATCCTAAGTCTGACTGGTTTTACATAAGAAGACAGGCTGGATGCTCACGGAGATGGCTCAAATCGAGTACATTTTGATCGCCTAGTTGAATATCTTGCTTGGGGAGTCTAAGTAATAACATTCTTCCGCTTTTTCCTTTGTCTTAAACAGATCATGTCTTCCCGAAAACAGAGGGTGCACTATACAACAACCGGTTATCCATTCTTTTGCAAAGCAGATGCGACTTTTTAAGGATTAAAAAATGCATTACGGATGACAACCTTCACAAGCATCGCCTCTTGGATAAGAAATTTGGACTTGGAACCGGCGGCAAACCTTATAAATATGTGCCCCCGACGGAAGGAGAGGGAACTTCACAAGCGGTGGAGACAACCAAGTTTCACAAAAGTCCTTCTCCGATAGTCATCCAAGACGACGAAGACTTGAATGTATACAGGGGGGATGAGTCCCGTGGCGACGCGTCGAAAGAAATCCCTACTTCTGCTCCAATGGAAACTGTCGGTGATGACGAATTGACAGAAGAACAGTTATTCGATGAGCTGAATAAAATCCCTTTGCCCGACATTGAATACACGGAAAAAGACTTCGGCGAGGAGCCTTTCTTTTCTGCTCCCGAAGAGGCGGCTGACTCAACAAGGGGACGTGAAACGGGCCAGACGAGCCTGTCTCCAGGCCCGGGTCTGTTAGGGGGAATTATATGGGATGCACACCTCACACACACTGCCTGATCGTGCACTACTATGTCGTGGATATTCAATGTGATAATATGCTCTTCTTTTCTTTTTTGCAGGAGCGATGTCACGCAGGAAATCTTATTCGTTTCGTTCTCTTCGCGAAGGCACCCCCAGCCTTCGTTCGGGCACTGAGCGCCCTCGCGGTCCTTCTCACAAGCCGAGCTCTTCGCAACCTCGATCTCCACCCAAATCAACCTCTACCAGGCCTTCGAGTCGTCCAATAATTCCGACCGGGGGGAAGACACTTCCAAAAGAGTTGACTCCTCCAAAGAGTGCGCCTTCCCACAGTCGGTCGTCCAAAAGGCGTCACGAATCCAAAGACGGGGACAGGGATTCATCCAAAGACACTGAGCAAGAGAGAAGCAACATAGTCCCCACCAGCCAACCAGAATTAGCTCCCTCCGGTTCACGGGACTACGTTCATGGTCCTGAAATCCAAGGTAGGCTGGAAAAGCTACGGGAACAATTTCCAGGAATGTTCTTTGATAGGATGGTCTTTGTCCCTGCCTTGGAACCAATTCCTAAAAACTGGGATAAAGAAGTTATCGGGCATATCCGTCACGTGGCCAAGCAGTACGAGGCGATGAAAAAGCACGCACGTAATCTTTCGGAGGTCATTCGGACACTCGAAATAGAAGCTCACAGGTCTAAAGCAAAACTCGAAAATAATGAAAGGGCTAGGACAAAATTAGAGAAGGATCTGGAAGACGCTCAAGCCCAACTCGCTCTGGCACAGAGAGACGCCGCAAACTATAAAACTGAATTAGAAAATGCCAAGCAGCGCTTTCATTTAGAACTGGATTCCAATAGCCAGGAAAAAATGGCCTTAAAAAAGGAAGTTGAAGACCTCAGAATGGCCAACATCGAACTGGTAACGGCACAAGGCCATTTTTTGACGGAGAAGGCTGCTTGGGAGGCGGAAAGAGCAAGCTTAAAAGAAAAGTTGGCTCTGGCAGAGGCGGAAAAAGTGATTTTGAATGATCAGGTGGCCGATGCGGAGAGACGGGCAGCTCTTGCCGAAAAGAACGTTGATAGCGCCATTGAAATGGCCACTGCCTCCAACCACAAACTCCTTGAAAGAGAGAAAGAAATCGAGGGGTTTGAGGAGATGATCTTTGACTTCCTCGGTCAGGTTCTCAAAACTCGCAATATCTCATGGATCCCGGATTATCATGTTACTTTGGCCAACTTATGGGATGCCATCGTGGAGGGCGAAAAACATAGACTAGGGGTCGAAGAGATCGATGAAGATGAATTGATGAAAAGCATCCTAAGGGACAACGAGCCTGAGGATCTGGCAGAGGGCTGTCGCCTAATCCTGGCGGAAATGGAGAAGGAGAGAACCATGGCTAAAGGCAAAAGCAAAACTGACGAAGGTTCCAGCTCCGCCGCCAAGTCTAAAACTTCCGAAGTCGAGGAGTATCATCCTGACGATCCGCTGATCCCCTTAGGCTTAACTCCCGTGGCTGTTGGAGCGTCCGGATCCACTCAAGAGGGAGTATCTGCTGAAGGTACCTTTCTCTATTCCCAACAATTTGCTAAAGCGATTGCGAATTGTCATCGTCTAACAGGACAACCCATTGAATTAGTAATGCGTGTCTTTCATAATGCAGGTGGCGAGCCCGCCGACAAGGGTGTTGGAAAAGGGAGAGAGGTGGAGGAGGGGATCGTCCTGCCGGGTGTTGAAATCGATGTTTCAGAGCGAGTCGAGACCGCAACAGCTGAAGGAAGCATCTCGGTGCCTAGCGCCGATGTACCCAAAGATGCTGAGACTATCGAGGCTTTAAAAGACTTGGATGGTCGGCATGTGGATGACGAAGAGGATACCACCGGCACCAAGAAGGCCGACGATGATGATGATGATGAGGAACCCCTAGCCAGCCGAAAAGCCAGACAAGAGAAAGAGTTGGCTTTGAAGAAGGTGGGGGACGAGGCTTTGGATGTGGTCCCTCTTGCAGAGTTCGATCCCAAAACTGGGATGATTATGAAAATCCAGTCCAAGTCCATCAGCCGGCAACTTCACTTTGCAAACCCTGATGACTTCCCTGCTTCCCTCTTCGGCAGAGGCAAGGGAAAAGATGGGGGAGAGGAAACCTCAGAGGAGTCAGATGCTCCCCTCATGGACAAGCGGAAAAGGAAAAAGGGGGATCCATCCGAAGCCGACAAGGAGAGGCTGGAGAGGCAGAAGCGAGAGAAGATATCAAAGCATAAATAGGATGTTTACTGATATTTTGTCTTTTAAGCTTCCCTCTGGCCAGGAAGTGTAATTGTGAGACTGGCCCTCACTTTAGTTTCTAACTTGTTTTCACTTTGCTGATTTGCAGTACATAAACAAGGATTTGTTTCTCTTACATCATTGTGTACCTGTATTCATAGAAACTGTCCACATTTAGTCGTTAGCCAACTATTAATAATTATAAGTCAGTCAATCAACAAGAAGAAGAATGTTCATGCCATGTTACACTTGGTATATCAAAGTTTAGTGTTCGCATAGGAGTGCGCGATGCCCCCTAATCAATTGTTAGAGTTTTATGCTTGGCGATTCGTTCGTTCCCCGATCCTTCAGCGGGGAAGGAGCTATTTCTCAGCGCTCAATCGGAGACGCCCTTATACTCTCTCTCTCTCTGGAGAGCTAAAGTCCGAGCTCAGCGATTCATTCGCTCCCCGATCCTTCAGCGGGAAAGGAGCTCTTTCTCAGCGCTCAATCGGAGACGCTGTTATACTCTCTCTCTCTCTCTGGAGAGTTAGAGTTCGAGCTCAGCGATTCATTCGCTCCCCGATCCTTCAGCGGGAAAGGAGCTCTTTCTCAGCGCTCAATCGGAGACGCTTTTATACTCTCTCTCTCTCTGGAGAGTTAGAGTTCGAGCTCAGCGATTCATTCGCTCCCCGACCCTTCAGCGGGAAAGGAGCTCTTTCTCAGCGCTCAATCGGAGACGCTTTTATACTCTCTCTCTCTCTCTCTCTGGAGAGTTAGAGTTTGAACCCAGCGATTCATTCGCTCCCCAAACTCGTCTCAGGTTTACATTTTAATCCAAGCTCCGAGGATTAAAACCAGTCGGACAAGCAGCTAGAGCATTTACCAAGGCTTTGGGTTCTTGTGATTAGTTTACGATAGGAACTGTCGGCACTGGACTTCGGGTACCTGCAATATTCACACTGATTTTCATAGGCAAATAAATAAAGACGCAGTAAAGGTAAATGACACACAGTATTTTTTATAGTGGTTCGGTCGAATCATGACCTACGTCCACTTTATAATCTCTTGCTTTAAGAAATCAGACTGTTCTAGGCAAGTCATGCCCTGTACATAGTTTTATCCTCTTTTTTTTTTTACAAAACAAAAGAACAGATTTGAAACTTCTCATGTTAGATATGGCCGTAGATGTTGGGCATTCCACACTCTGGGGATCTCCTTTCCATCTACGGTTGCCAGCTTGAAGGTTCCGTTATCAAGCTTGCTGAGAATAGAATACGGTCCTTCCCACTTCGCTCCCATATGAGTTGGGGGTGGAAAGACACGTTTCAGAACCAAGTCTCCGGGTTCCAAGGTTCGGGGTCGGACCTTTTTGTTGTAGTATCGGGCAACCTGTTGTTTGCATCTCAGAGCACGCAGGTCGGCTTCATCCCTCTTCTCTTCGATCATATCCAGGGACTCAAGGAGCAATTCGTTATTGGACATTGGATCATAGTAGGTCACCCGATGAGAAGGTACCTTTATCTCAATCGGGATGACTGCTTCCGTTCCAAAAGCAAGGGAGAACGGGGTATGTCCTGTTGCTGATTTATATGTCGTCCTGTAGGCCCATAGTGCCAAGGGCAATTCGTCAGCCCACATGGCTCTAGCCCGCTTCATTCTTCTCTTCAGAATGGACTTAATTACTTTATTTACAGCTTCAACTTGCCCGTTCGATTGTGGGTGTGCCACAGATGTGTATCGATTCTCGATGTGGTATTTTTGGCAGAAGTTTCTGAATTCAGCACTATCAAATTGAGTTTCGTTGTCTGTTATCACAATTTTTGGAATCCCGAATCGACAGATGATGTTTCTCAGGATGAAGTTGATTACCCGTTTAGTTGTGATTGTAGATAGTGGTTCTGCCTCGACCCACTTAGTGAAATAATCTACAGCCACAATGGCGAACTTGGCTCCACCCCTTGCTATGGGGAGACTTCCAATGATATCAATTCCCCACATAGCAAATGGCCACGGGCTCATCATTGTTTTTAACTGGCTCAGAGGCGCTCTGGGTATCTTTGAAAATCTCTGGCATGCATCACATCGTCGTGCATATCTTACTGCATCCTTGTTTATGGTAGGCCAGAAGTAACCATGCCGTAATATCTTTTTTGCCAAAGTTTGCCCCCCGGTGTGGTCGCCACATTCGCCTTCGTGGACTTCTTGCAGCACACGTTTGACGTCATCGTGGGCTATACACCGAAGAAGGGGCATTGAATACCCTTGTCTATAAAGGACTCCGCCTTGCAGTACGTATCGGGCGGCTTTACGAATCACTTTTCGCCTCTCGCTTTTCCTGGTCGGAAGCGCTCCATCCACTAGGAAATTCTTTATAGGGGTCATCCACGACTCCTTTTCTGGTTCCGTCGCTAGTACTAGGTCGATTTCCATCTGATCAATGCTGGGAGACCGAAGTACTTCAACGGGGGCTAGCCCTATTACTTCAGGATCGTTAGAACTAGCCATCTTTGCCAACTTGTCTGCCTGCTGATTTTCTGACCGCGGAATATGAGATATGCTGTAGTGATCAAGTTCATTCAGCAGTTCTCTCACTTTCTTTAAGTATAGAATCAATCTTGCACTTTTAGCTTGGAATCTCCCAGTAACTTGGTTCACAACTAACTTGGAATCGCAGAAGATGTTCAGTTTTGTGACTTCTAGCACCTTTGCAATCTTTAATCCGGCTATCAGAGCTTCATATTCAGAATCGTTGTTAGTGGCCTGAAACTCCATTCGGATGGCATAAGTTATCAATCGTTTCTCGGGGGTTTCAAGCACTATTCCAGCGCCGGATCTTTCGTTATTTTTAGCACCATCAGTATATAATCTCCAGACATCAGGGTCGAAAAGTAATTTTGAGGGTTCCACTTCTTCGTTTGCTATGTCTTCTTCAGGAACAGTGAATTCTGCTATGAAGTCAGCTATCACTTGCCCCCGAATTGATCGTCTGGGCTGAAAGTTCAAGTCAAATTGACTTAACTCAATATTCCATTTGAGTAATCTTCCAGACGCCTCTGGTCTCTGTAGAACTTGCTTGAGTGGGTGATCAGTATATATGATAATAGGATGTGCTTGAAAGTAGTGCCGAAGTTTTCTGGAGGCAATCAGTAAACTATACGCCAGTTTTTCTATCCGTGGATAATTACGCTCTGCCGCTGTTAATTTTTTACTCACGTAATACACAGGTCTTTGGACCTTCTCCTCTTCCCTTACCAATGCTGAGCTGACTGCATGAGATGATACTGCCAAATACACGAATAAATCCTCGTGGTCTATTGGTTTAGATAGAATTGGAGGTTTCTCCAAGTGTCTGAGCAAGTTCTGAAACGCTTCCACGCAGTCAGGTGTCCATTTAAAGTGGCGTTTTCCCCGCTTTATTAATTCGAAGAATGGGATGCACTTATCCGTAGCCCTGGAGATAAATCTGCTTAGTGCGGCCACTTTTCCAGCAAGGCTTTACACGTCCTTAATTTGCCTAGGTTCCTGAATGTTCCTGATTGCCGTGATCTGGTCCGGATTAATCTCGATACCGCGCGAACTGACAATGAATCCTAAGAATTTTCCAGAAGCAACACCGAATGAACATTTGGTGGGATTGAGTTTCATCCCATACTTTCGAAGAATGCCGAACATCTCTGCCAAGTCAGTTGTGTGTTGAAAGGATTGCTTGGATTTAACCAACATATCGTCGACGTATACTTCCATCGTTTTCCCGATTTGGTTATAAAACATTCTGTTGACCAAACGTTGGTACGTAGCGCCTGCATTCTTCAAACCAAAGGGCATCACTACGTAACAATATAATCCCAGATCAGTGATAAAGCTAGTATGCTCTTGGTCCGGAACATGCATCGGAATCTGATTGTATCCTGAATAAGCATCCATGAATGAGAGAAGCTCGTGACCTGCCGTCGAATCCACCAACTGGTCAATTCGAGGTAATGGAAAACTATCTTTGGGACAAGCTTTGTTTAAATCCGAGAAGTCGATACACGTTCGCCACTTCCCGTTGGCCTTCTTTACCAGGACTGGGTTCGAAATCCAATCTGGGTAAGTTGAATCTCTGATAAATCCATTACTCTTCAGCTTCCCAACCTCTTCTTTCAAGGCAGCGGACCTCTCTGGGCCCAGCACTCGCCTTTTTTGCTTCACTGGAGGATGTTTGGGGTTAATGCTCAAAGAATGGCTCATGATTGATGGGGATATCCCGCACATGTCCGCATGGGTCCAAGCGAATACATCCAAGTTGTTCTTTAAGAAAGCCGTCAATTCTTCGGCAAGAGTCGGACTTAACTGGGATCCAATCTTAAGGACCTTCTCCGGATCACTGTCATCGATTGGCACATCCACAGTTGCTTCGTTGGGAGTTGCCGTTCTGCCCCCGGGTTCTTGATCCTCTCTGGGATCTATATCCTCGGGCATCACTCTAGGCAACTCTCCAACAATTATCCTCTTTGATTGCTATAAGGTTTCCGCCCCCAAAGGGGGAGGAGTGCCTTTAGTTTCGATATCCCCGCCGTTGCGAAGCAACTTTAATTCGGCAACATAACACGCTCGCGCAGCAACTTGATCCCCTCTGACGATACCAACGCCGTCTTCTGTGGGGAACTTCAATAGCAAGCACCAGGGGGCTATACAGGCTCTGAATTTTGCGAGGGCCGGCCGGCCCAAGAAGGCATTGTATGGCGATTCGACATCCAAAACCACAAAGGGAAGGATTCTCACTCTCTGGCGTTCTCCTTCCCCAAGTGTAACTGGCAATTCTACGTAACCCATAGGTGCGGTGGATGCTCCGTTGAATCCACGAATCCATCCTTGGCAGGGCTTCAAGTCTTTTATCTCAAGATTCATCTGGTCAAAGGCTTTTTTGAAAAGGATATTAACGGAACTCCCGTTGTCCACCAGTACCTTATGAACAGTGGCTGGCCCAATGGGTATTGTGATTACAAGTGGATCTTCAGTTGGAGCATGGACCCCAATGCTTTCTCGCTCTCGGAAAACAACATCATCAGTCATCATCTTTTGCTGCTTCACCGGAACACTGTCCTCGGGGTTGCTACACTCGCCCACTTCGAGGTGTTGTTTGGCTGCGTTGACATATTGATCTAAAGCTTTGGAACTGTGCCCAGCAAGGTAGAGTCCACCGATCACGGTGTTGATTACAATATTCTTTCCCTTTTGCTGAGCAGTTGGCCTAGCAGCAAGTTGATTTTGATTCTGATTCGGGGCCTGCACTGCTTGCCCCCTGTCCCTAGGCGCTACTCTGTATTCGTCTAGCTTCCCTTCTCGAAGCAACCTTTCGACTACGTCCCTCAGGTGACGGCATTCATTCGTCGAATGGTCGTGAATTTGATGAAAGAGGCAAAACTTCCCTGTCTCACGCTCTTTTTCCGTCGACTCTCTAGGAGGCGGCCTCTTATTCTGGAGGACTTCATACGCATCCATGAAGATATTTTCCAGAGTATCATTTATGGGTGTATAACTTTCAAAGGCCCTGGGACGAGTCCTTCTCTGGGAGTCGTTCCCTCGGCCCCTCTTCCGGCTGTTGCCATTAGCGTTGTTACTGTTGTTACCCGGTCGGCGACCACCCTGGTTCTGATTTCCGACGTTAACCTCAACTTTCCCCGAGCTGTCTCCAGTCTTTTTAATGGCGACATTGCTCTGAACTTCTTCCTTATCAGTTGTTTTAAGCTTTCGGTTCGCGTACACCTCTTCCCGGCGTAGATGTACATTGGCTTTCTCATAGAATAATTCTCTGGTGTGGGGTGGTTTGCCTGCCAAGTACCTCCCGAATTCAGTGTCCTTATCCACTCCATCAATTAGTGCTGCGACAATGGTCGGCTCATGAGGATCTTTGACCTCAGTGGCGGCCAAATTGAAACGATCCAGGTACATCTTTAGACTTTCGCCTGGTCGCTGTTTGACAAGAAATAGATCGATCACGCTTTTCGTCTTCTGTGCGTAGATACGGAATTGCTCTACGAACTTCTCGCTTAGTTCCCTGAAGCTGGAGATCGATCTTGCCGGCAAGCGAGTAAACCATAGCAAAGCCACGTCTTCCAAGAATATGGGAAACGCTTTACACTTAACTGCATCAGAAGCGGCGGCAGCAGTCATCGACCAAGAATATCTCATCAGGTGTCGAACAGGATCAGATCTTCCTGCATATCGGTTCATCTGCGGCATGTTGAAACGCCTTGGAAAAGTTGCATCCAAAATATCGTCAGTAAAAGGAGTATGACTACGGTCAATCCCCCAATCCTCGTTCCGCTGTCCACGGCTGTCGGCCAAAATCTGGTGAACCATGGCTGCAACGTTTGCACTAGTCAAAGGAGGTTCAGGATCAGTGCCTCTGGCCCGACGAGGCTCTCTGATCTCTCTTCGGGGAGCAGCCATAAAATCTGGGGCTTGGATGGGGCCTCGCTGCCCCCTGTTATCATGAGTATGTGTATGGTGACGAGGCTGAGGTGGTCTGTCATGCACAGGACTGTTCATGCCTCGAGTCCTGAGGGTCGTTGCTTGACCATCCATATTACGGTTTGTGGGTCTTGCCCCTAGTTCTTCTTCTTCTTGTGAGGGCAGGGTCCCGAACCGGAGCTGCTCTATGTTTTCGGCTCTTTCATACGGTCGCCGCGGAGGTCTCGGCGATTCTTCAGACGAAGAGGAATATGCTGGGGTGAGTGGACGAACTGGCGATGTTCTTTGCCTTGTTAACTCATCAAGTCTTCTATCCATAGCCGTCAGGTTTTGCCGGAGGATAGAACTCTCCTGCCTTTGGGCGGCTAACTCATCAAACAACCTATCCCACATTTCGACAAAACGGGAAAGGTCCCCCTCAGTAACAGGAGCAGCAGGATCATAATGGTCATCATTACCCTCTCTTATGGGCATGGTGCTCAGACCGGGTCGAGCAGAGGTTCCAGGACGATAGGAGTGGGTCATGGGTTCTTTTCCAGGTCGAGTTGTGTTCTGACCATCAGTTCGGGTAGCTGCGGTTCGTGGAGGGCGGTTCGCTGCGCCCCCCTGGGATCGACTCGTGGTCGTGGTGCGCGGAGGCTGCGAGGTGTTACCCCGGGATCGAGTAACAACCCCTTCAGTAGCGCGGATCGTCTCATTCTCATCGACTCGGAACGAGGTGTTTTCATCGGATCGGATCGCCCCCTGCGCTCCGCGATCCAGAGTCTCTTCGTTGCCCAGTTCATGCACACTCTCCTCGATCGTTTCGTTGGTCTGCGACACTTTAGATCTTTTTCCAGCCATGGAATTCGAATCGCTGGAATCTTCAAGAAAACGAATGACGAAACTTTAAGGCTGAGTCTCTCAGTGAAAGCACCAAAAATGTTAGATCGAAATTTGGACCTAACACCCAAATTGTTATGAACTGTAGAGAATTCTAAGTGAAGAACAAGGAAAAAGAAGATAACACTCAGAATTTATAGTGGTTCGGCGTTAACGAGCCTACGTCCACTTTATATCTTATTGATTATGCTTTGAAAGCTAGTACAACAGTTATTTCTCTCAATATTTCAATGGTTTGACAACAATGGCGGACCCAGTATTCACTATTGCCAAAAAGCTCCCGAAAAATGCCAAGCTCTGGGCTATTTATAGCTGATTTTGTCGGACGGATCGCGGACACGTGGCACGAATCCCGAGATTTTCGGATCGCATCGCCACCATTGAAGAAACAGTCAAACTAGCCGTTGTGAACAGGTGTCATCAGATCCGTGTGATTCGGATCGCTGAAGACCAGCTCGTGGTTGAACGGGTCAGGGGATTCGGTTCGTTACGAGGGATCCGTTCCTGGGCGAGTCGATAGAGCGCGATCCCTTCGGGGGCGAGTCGATAGAGCGCGATCTATTCTGGGGCGAGTCGATGGCGTGCGATCCATTCTTCCACTTTCTTGGGGGACTTGGTTTCCTGATTTCCTTTTATGAATGATCCTGGATGGCTTGGTCAAAAAGCGAGCCAACATAAACATATAATAAATTTCATTCCAACTTAGGGTATTCTTTTATTCAAATATTCTTTATATTGGGAATTACTCCCATAAATCTTGTCAAAGATTTACTTTATTTAAACTTCTTGTTTAAATCTTTCCTTGGAAATCATTTCAAATGATAATATAATCTTTTTTCACAAACTTAACTCAAGTTAAGGTTTATAAGCCTTATCGGGGTTAACGAGCTTTACAACACAATATACAGCGGAAAAAACATTACACTCAGCGAAAGACTCTCAAATGCTTTGGACATAGCTTTACGCTTTAACCTAGGATGCTAATTATAATGTCTACAAAACAAACTACCCGGCTGCCTATATGGAAATAATGGGCACCCGAGTATAGGTGGGAAACAATAAACTCCAGGTTAGTCATGGGACTGGTATGAGAAACAAAATTGTTATTATACTGTATTTTGAAGTTGGGTAAATCACGGGACCATGCCCTATAAAATAGAACAGGTCTTCTCCATATGAATACCTGTCATAAAGCTCGTAATGCTAAAAAAAATGAAGCTACTATAGGACTCAAGTCCCATCACACACAATGCAAATACAAACCGGAGCATAGAGTTTTACCTTATAAAGGCCAAACATGCTTGATACAAGAAACTCTAAATCATTTGATATTATTATTAGTATCTAAGTGTTGAAAACAATTTCGAAAATAAATGTATCAATTTTAGACGATGTGACGACCCGCCTTGCACCAGCCGACATTTCCAATGAAAGTGCGCTGTGTCGATGTCCAACCAGCACGGGACGGTCATCAAAGAAAGGAAAGAAGGGAATTTGAACTGATAAGGAACCTATAGAATGTCTCACCGCGCATGGACATAAACTAGGTGAGACAGTGCATAAGCTAAAAACTAAACCATCAAAGCAGCGGAAAATCCAAAATACAACTTATGTTCCACATCATCTTTATTACAATTTTTAAAACTGTCTCCAAAGCAAAATAAGAAAGGTATACTACTAATGCCCAAAGTAGTGACCAGTAGCGACACAAGGAGAAAACATATATATATATATCGTACATGGGAGCTTCCAGCTCGTCTCCGGATCAGCTACTCGTGCATAACCAGCTAACCTGTCTCTAGTCTGCCCGTTTAAGATCATCTAGAGTAATAAGAAGAGACATAAAACTCGGGGTCAGACAAAAGTCTGGTATGAGCGATACGCAGCAAAACAGAACAATAATAGGTACATTAAACCATACCTGAACCTGGACCTGCAACCAAAGAGTTAGCACAACAAGATGTACAATACTTTAAGGTGACACTAACATATGGTGTAAAGATACGGGGGAGGGGTGTGCATGTCATAGTGGTGTCAAACAATTAAGCATAGAAACCATCCTCACATCTCTCACGCAGTGCATAAAGCATACGATATCCACCGCTTTAATCACCCAAATCCTTGCTGTGATCACTCTGCCCTATGGAGTCATGAAGACTTCACTGCACTGAACCATAGCCACTAGTCCTTGCTATGTCCACTCTGCCCCATGAAATCATGAAGACTCCACTGCACGGGCTCATAGCCATGCTATGATCACTCTGCCCCATGGAAAAGTAACTACCCCACTGCACTGATCTACAGCCTAACACTTGTCTTTCTGTGGTGAATCAAAGCTATGGACGTCGACATCTCCTTAGCACACGTCCCACAGCAAAGACCAACTCATGAAGTTAACTCGTTGGTTCTCAACGGGATCCTGAGTTCTACTTCTTATCTGGACTTCCTTTGCATCTCGGGTTTTGGTCGAATTGGAGTTGGTCTTCAGAAGAGTCATCGCATAGTAGAGGTAGAGGTCCAAATCAGTTCGGTTTGGTTTATCCAGTTTGGTTCGGTATGTGGTGCTCAGGCTCCCCATTTGGTTCAGTTAAATCCTCCTCCTTCGGTTCGGTTCGGGTTCACTTCCCCCATGCTGTTCGGCTCGGTGCTTTGCTTCTTGGTTCTGCTCGTCCCTCCTACTCCAGCTTGCATACTCCGATCCGATCCCACGTTCCATTCCGACCCGATCTGATCCTCAACCCAACTCCAACTCTAACTCTTTGAAAGAGGCCTTCCTTCTTGCCAAGCCTTCCCTGGTGCCAAGTTCCGATCCGAATCAAATCCCTTGCCCGGTCCTTCTATCCGACCCGAGCCCTATATCTAATCTGATCTAAAACCCAATACACTTCCTACAACTTTTTCAGCGACTGTTTTACGCTACATGACGGCGTTTTCGGTCATTCTAACTGTTCTACTCAATCATAAAGCATACCATATAGTCATAACAACATATAAAATTTACCATAAACACCAAAACAACAATTTGATATGCCAAAACGGATCAAACATACCCAAGACCCATAATTTCCCCTTAAGCATGTTTAAGCAAATCTAATGATATGATTAGCAAAACTTAACCAAAATAACTCAAACTTCTAACAGAGGCTTAAAATAATATTTAAGAATTTCTAAACATTTTTCTAGATTTTTAACATATATAATTTCGTTAATTAACACTAATCACCCTAATTAACTGTAATTAGTGTAAAAACAATGCTAATCACTCACCTTAGCCGCAAATAAAACTTAAATATGAAAATATCCCTGATTTGGGTTGAATCTCTATGCAACACAGCAGCTCTATTCCTGATTTGATGCTAATTTGCCTTGATTAGATGTAGATTAGGCTAAAACTTGATTAAATAGTTATTAGAAGGTGATTTGGGTGTTGGAGGCCATTGTTAGGGTTAGGGAAATGTTTTAGGCGGCTTGTGGTTCCCAACTGCCTTCCTTCGAAGTTGCTTTGTATCGTGCTCGACAATACGAATCGGCTTGTGGTTCCCAACCGCCTTGGGTTCTACTTTGGTATCATCCAACTAATAAGGTGAAATAGTCATATCGCGGTCGTGCACGAATTTCCTTAACCGGGAAACATGAAATACGTTATGAACTCCTGCCATCTTCTCTGGTAGTTCAACTTTATATGCCAAATTCCCAACTTGCTCGAGGATTGGGAATGGACCAAAAAATCTTTGCGCCAGTTTTCCTCTCCTTCCAAATCAAATAACATTCTTTAATGGAGAAATCTTGACAAACACCAAGTCGCCAATGGAGAATTTTAAATCTCTTCTCTTATCAGCATAACTCTTCTGCCTATCTTGGGTAGCCTTCATTCGTTGTCAGATAACCTTGATCTTATCTAAGGTTTCTCTTATCACATCTGGCCTAAGCACAAATTTCTCACCGGTTTCTAACCAACATAACGGGGAGTTGCACGGTCTTCCGTACAAAGCTTCATATGGAGCCATACCAATACTGGACTGATAACTATTATTATATGTAAACTCTACTAGATGCAAATGGTCTTCCCATGATCCACCAAAATCCAATATGCAAGCTCTCAAGAGATCTTCTAATACTCAATTCACCCTTTCTGTCTGACCGTCGGTTTGAGGATGGTACGCGGTACTGAGATATAATTCTGACCCTAGAGCCTCTTGTAAGCTCTTCCAAAACCCACTAGTAAACAATGAGTCTCGGTCACTCACAATGCTTTTAGGTACTCCATGAAATCTCACTACCCACTTCATATAAAGTTCCGCTAACTTAGCTGCCTTTCTATTCGACTTGACAGGTGTAAACCTAGCACTCTTGGTATATTAGTCCACAATCACCCAAATGCTCACACGGCCCGATCTAGTCCTTAGCAACCGATCAATGAAATCCATTGAGACTTGCTCCCATTTCCATTCTGGAATTTTAATGGTTGCAACAAACCACTAGGCTTCTTTTGCTCAGCTTTAACTAGCTGGCAATTCATGCATTTTGATATAAACTCCCCAACGTCTCTTTTCATCCCTTTCCAGTAGTAGGTCTGCCTCATATCTCGATACATTTTGTTACCACCTGGATGGATGGTCGTTTTCGAGTGATGACATTCTTTAAGCTCTTCATCCCTCAATCCATTGACATTGGGCACAACTAGTCTTCCATTCTCTCTAAGCCATCCATCTCGATCAAGCCCATATTTGTTCATCTCCTCGTCGATACCCATCTCTAACTTGGAGATTATTTCCAATAGGTTAGGATCGACTCTCTGAATGGAACCAATCCGCTCAATCAAAGTGGGTCTGATCGTCAAACTTGCCAATACTTCTGGATCCAATACGCACTTCGGTCTGAAATCATACCCAGCGATGTACTCCAGTTGCTTCCATTCTAGAAACATAGCCCCTAAACTGGCATGTCTTCTACTCAATGCATCAGCTACCGCATTGCCCTTTCCTGGTATATATGCGATATCGAAATCGTATGAAGCTAAGAATTCTAACCATCTTTGTTGTAGGATATTTAAATCCTTCTGAGAGAAAAGATACTTTAATGACTTATGATCAGTTAACAACTCGAATCTTTCTCCCAAGAGATAATGTCTCCACATCTTCAACGCGAATATGATCGCTGCCAATTCCAAATCATGGGTAGGATTTCTTTTCTCATGCGGTTTCAGTGCCAACTTGCATAAGCTACAACCTTACCTCCTTGCATCAATACAACACCCATTCCGGTACCACATGCTTCTGTATATACGGTCATCTCTTCATTCCCCTTAGGAGTGACTAACACTGGTGCACATGTCAACTTTTCCTTTAGACTCTTGATTGCATTCTCGCACTTTTCGTCCCAGACGAAAGCTTGATTCTTCTTGGTCAACTGAGTCAACGGTGCTGCTATCTTGGAAAAGTCTTGGATAAACTTACGATGATATCCAGCCAACCCCAAGAAACATCTTACGTCTGTTGCATTCTTGGGTGTAGACTAATCTTGTACCGTAGCCACCTTTGCAGAGTCCACGACAATACCATTTTCTGAAACAACATGGCCCAAGAATCTCACTTCCCTCCTCCAGAAGTGACAGTTAGAAAACTTTGCTTTCAATTGGTGTTTTCTCAACACCTCCATCACTATCCTTAGATGTTCCTTGTGTTCTTCCTCTGTCCTCAAATAAACCAAGATATCGTCTACGAACACAAGAATAAACTTATTCAATTGATCTTGGAATACCCTATTCATAAGATACATAAGATATGCTGGTGCATTGGTCAACCCGAATGGCATGACCAACCACTCATAGAATCCAGACGGCGTCCGAAAGGCCGTTTTAGCTATACTCTCAGCTTCCACCCTATGTTGATGAAATCCTGTCGCGAGATCCAACTGGGAGAACACTCTCGCGCCCCTCAACTGATCAAACAAATCATCTATCTGCGGTAGAGGATACTTATTCTTCCTCGTCACCTTATTCAACTTGCGGTAGTTCACACACAATCGAAGGGAACCATCAGCCTTGGTAGAAAACACAACTGGTGCTCACCACTCAGGAACACTTCTTTTGATAAATCCCTTCTTCAAAAGATCGCTTACTTACACCCCATGCTCTCGCTGCTCCCTTGGCGCCATACGACGAAGTGGAATCACTATAGGTCTGGCATCTTTCACTAAATCAATACGGAACTCAATCTCTCGGTGTGGTGGAAGTCTGGTCACTTCCTCGAAGACGTCCGGATACTAACCATCCACGTGCACATCTGACAACTCATTATGCGGGATGTTGAGGGAATTTAGAAAACTAGCCATTACCCCATCACTAGGTAGACCACCAAAAACTACCCTCTGCCCATCATCCGCTCTAACTGTCACCAAAAAGCCCTCATGGTCTACCACCACCCCGTACCTTTGGAGCCAATCGACTCCCAAAATAATGCCAAACCCAGTAAAGCCCAAAACAAAGCAATCATAAACAAACATGCATCCATGACTCGATAAGACCACATTACGACAAATCATGCTAAGGTTAGTCGAACCACCAATCGGGTTCGTCACCGCTAAAGGTTTATCGACTATCTCGGGTTCCAATCCCATCCTATCTACCAGGTCACTAGATATGAAGGAACGGGAAGCTCCGGTATCAAACAATACTCGAACAGGAACATCATAAACATAAAACATACCTTGAATGATGACATTCTTTCCTTTCTTCGCCGCGGTTGGGGCATTCGACGAAGAAGGGAGAACATTAAGAGCATATGCTTTCACAATCTGCTTCTCTTTAGGGGGTTGCGAACATTTATCCTTGTGAGGTCCCACTTGGCCGCAGTTGAAGCACTTCCTGTCCGCTGGCTTCACTCGACATTCTTTAGCATAATGGCCCTTCTTGCCACAGCTAAAGCACTCTGCATCTTTTTTATTCTTTTTCTTCTGGCTATCCTTGGTCTGATTCTGCTTTCTCTTATTCTGAGAACCATTTTTGCCTCCACTGCTTGCTTGCCGTTTTGTCTCCTCTACAGATGCAATCCCAGTCTTCGACTTAGGGTTTAGACTCTCTAATCTCAAAGCTTTCTCCACAATCGATTCAAACGTCTCATCGATATGGTTTATAAGCCTTTCCCCCAAGTACTGATCTAAGCCTCTTATGAACTTCTCATTCTTCTTCTCGGGAGTGTCGATAAGAGATAATCCATACTTCGATAAAATATCGAATTCAGCAATATACTCCGAGACTGCTCTACCATTCTGCTTAAGCTCCAGAAATTTCCTAAACAATTCTGATTTCTGAGAAGCTGGGATAAACTTATTACTGAATTGTGCCTTAAACTGATCCCAAGTAACTTGATCCTCTGGAGTAGCTGCCTTAATAGCATTCCACCAATTCATCGACCATCCTTGCAGCTGATGGGATGCTAGCTTTCTCTTCGTGGCATCCTCGATACCAAAGTCTTCGAAGATACGCTCATAGCTATCCAACCAATCCTGAACTTCTGTAGCTAATTCCGTTCCGTGGAACGGCTTCCCACCAAGTCTAGTGTAATCCTTGTAAAGCATAGCAAAATCGGCTCTAGGAGCATGCACTTCTGCACCACCACCATTTGCAGCATTAGGAGCTGCCCTTTGAACATCCCTAAGCATCTCTCTCATGAGGTCAGTGAACATCATCCTTATATCAGGAGCATTCCCATTATTATCTCCTCTACCAGTACCCCTAGCATATCGGCTCATCGTTTAATCTGTAAGGAGAAAACAATTAACCATCTCTTCAGTGGTGCCAGTGCAGTGCGACTTCATCCTTAAATATACTAATAGTATATATATAGCTTTTGAAAACCAAAATATCACAAATACACGCTCTCATATCGTACTATCTCTCTCTGGTGTCTTCCCTAGGTTAACTACGCAACCTAGAGCTCTGATACCAAATGTGCCTGCCCCGCACCAGCCGACATTTCCAATGAAAGTGCGTTGTGCCAATGTCCAACCAGCACGGGACGGTGGTCAAAGAAAGGAAAGAAGGGAATTTGAACTAATAAGGAACTTGTAGAATGTCTCACAGCGCATGGAATAAAATATAATAATAACATATTTGACATAAAACTGGTGAGATAGTGCATAAGCTGAAAACTAAACCATCATAGCAGCGAAAAATTCAAAATACAGCTTATGTTCCACAACATCATTATTACAACTTCTAAAACTATCTCCAAAGAAAAATAAGAAAGGTACACTACTAATGCCCAAAGTAGTGACCAGCAGCGACACAGGGAGAATATATATATATATATATATATATATATATATATATATATATATATATATATATATATCTCGTACGTGGGAGCCTCCTGCTCGTCTACGGATTAGCTATTCATGCATGACCAGCTAACCTGTCTTTGGTATGCCCATTTAAGAGCACTCAGAGTAATAAGAAGAGACATAAAACTCAGGGTCAGACAAAAGTCTGGTATGAGCAATAAGCTACAAAACAGAACAATAACATGTATACTAAACCATACCTGAAACTGGACCTGCAACCAAAGAGTTAGCACAAGAAGATGTACAATACTCTAAGGTGACACTAACATTTGGTGTAAAGATACGGTGGAGGGGTGTGCATGTCATAGTGGTGTCAAACAATCAAGCATAGCAACCATCCTCACATCTCTCACTCAGTGCGTAAAGCATACGATATCCACCGCTTTGATCACCCAAATCCTTACTATGATAACTCTGCCCTATGGAGTCATGAAGACTCCACTGCACTGATCCATAGCCACTAGTCCTTGCTATGTCCACTCTGCCCCATGAAGTCATGAAGACTCCACTGCACTGGCTCATAGCCATGCTACGATCACTTTGCCCCTATGGAGTAGTAACTACCCCACTGTACTCATCCACAGCCTAACACTTGTCTTTTCGTGGTGAATCAAAGCTATGGACGTTGACAACTCCTTAGCACACGTCCCGCAGCAAAGCCCAACTCATGGAGTTAACTCTTTGGTTCCCAACTGGATCCTAAGTTCTACTTCCTATCTGGACTTCCTTTGCATCTCAGGTTTTGGTCGAATTGGAGTTGGTCTTCAGAAGAGTCATCGCGTAGTAGAGGTAGAGGTCCAAACTCGGTTCGGTTCGGTCTATCCAGTTCGGTTCGGTATGTGGTGCTCAGGCTCCCCATTCTGTTCAGCTTAAATCCCCCTCCTTCGGTTTGGGTTCACTTCCTCCATGCGGTTCGGTTCGGTGCTTTGCTTCTTGGTTCCGTTCGTCCCTCCTGCTCCAGCTTGCTTACTCCGATCCCACGTTCCATTCCGACCCGATCCGATCCTCAACCCAACTCCAACTCTTTAAAAGTGGCCTTCCTTCTTGCCAAGCCTTCCCTGGAGCCAAGTTCCGATCCGAATCAAATCCTTTGCCCAGTCCTGCTATCCGACCCGAGCCTTATATCCGATCCGATCCGAAACCCTACGCACTTCCTGCAAATTTTCCAGCGACTGTTTTACGCCACATGACGGCGTTTTCGATCATTCTAACAGTTCTAATCAGTCAAAAAGCATACCATATAGTTATACTAACATATAGAATTGACCACAAACACCAAAACAACAATTTGATATGCCAAAATGGATCAAACATACCCAAAATCCATATTTTCCCCTTAAACATGTTTAAGCAAATCTAATGATAGGATTAGCAAAACTTAACCAAATTAACCCAAATTTCTAACAGAGACTTAAAATAATATTTAAAAATTTCTAAACATTCTTCCAGATTTTTAACATGCATAATTTCGTTAATTAACACTAATCACCCTAATTAACTATAATTAGTGTAAAAACAATGCTAATCACTCACCTTAGCCACAAATAAAACTTAGATCTGAATATATCCCTGATTTGGGTTGAATCTCTGTGCAACACAGCAGCTCTATTCCCAATTTGATGCTAATTTGCCTTGATTAGATGTAGATTAGGCTAAAACTTGATTAAATGGTGATTAGAAGGTGATTTGGGTATTGGAGGCCATTGTTAGGGCTAGGGAAATGTTTTAGGCGGCTGAGAAAATGAAAATGGATCGTTTTCCTACTGTTCTTAGCCTTCCCATAATCCTAATCCTGAAATGGATTATGGGACCTCTTGCTAATCACCCTAACTAGGCCCGGTTAAGTTGTTTTTCACCTTCTAAACCTTGTTTCAGCCATATCTCCCAAACGGTGAGTCCGTTTGGCTAATGTGGCCACTCTACGGAAAGGTAGACCATCATCCGGATCTAATGGAAGTGGTTTCGGATCAAAACACCTTACCCATCAAAAGTTATGGCTGAAACAAGATTAGCTAGGGGCAAAACGGTTATTTAAAAATCGGCAAAAATCATGAACATGGGAAATGACCCCAATAGTCGTCTCTCAAAGTTACATGGTTATATGACTTTGCATGAGAAAGAAATAAATATTCTATGATCCCTTGATGCATAGAATGTGGGTCGTTCCAGGCGACATAATATCCCATCCTATTATGTCGCTATATAGGTTTACAACTGATTCAGATCGCATCAATGACAAAGGAAAAGGATCTTCCTTAACTGATTCGGATCACATCTCTAGCAAGATGTCCAAGACTATGCGCATGTGACCCTTGGAGCAGAAGAGTTGGCCCACCAATTCTCGGTGAGATAGGGTTTCTCCTGAACAAAATGTTCCTGACCCTATTGGACCTTCATACTGGTCGGTTGTTTGACCATCATCTGAGGTGCCTCGATTCCAACATCCACATAAGTAAATATGCCTAAGCTCTATACCATGGCATCACATTTAGCTAGAAGGGAACATATGTCCTTTCTCTGGTGTCCATCATCCTGTTTTTAGCCTTTCACGGGCTGTGAGGCTTGTCGAAGTCATGTCTCGACACAAAGCTAACCATGCTTTGATCATCATCCACAAGACTCTATATTTCAACATAATCTTTGATCAATTAGCATCCTTGCATTCCACAATGTCGATTCACGCATATGATCAGTTCTGTCAATAATATAACCTTTGAGTTCATACGTCTCAAAGAAGGGCGTTAAGCTAAGAGAATAAATTCGCTGTCACCACGGATATATCATCAATAGCAACAAATCGGTTATGTTATGAAATACAATGTCAGACACACATCCATTTACAAGTTCGTTCTGGGTACGAACGAAACCGAAGGCACCTTATTCCTCGTCCCCTATGGGAGAGTGGCAATTGCATATCCGGTCTAACTCCAAGTACGTATGGATGACCACCACTTTAACCTTATAATAGGAGCTGCCCAAGGCATCAGCAATAATCCAAACGATGTGAAGATCTCCGGTCTTCAACCATTGTCTTCAATGTCTTCGACAATCTTCGTATCAATTATTCAGAGTGGGTTGAGACCCGGTCTTTTCGAATAACCATTGCATCAATATAATGAAGTGATATATAAACATATAGTAAATTTCATTCCAACTTAGTGTACTCTTTTATTCAAATATTTTTTACATTGGTAATTACTCCCATAAATCTTGTCAAAGATTTACTATATTTAAACTTCTTGTTTAAATCTTTCCTTGGAAACCATTTCAAAAGATTATATAATCTCTTTTCACAAACTTAAATCAAATTAAGGTTTATAAGCCTTATCGGGGTTAGCGAGCTTTAAAAAATGTAATCTTTCATATCATTATCCCATTCCCATCCTGTTATCCCATGGAGAAAAACTGGTGGTACTCCATATTTACACCCCTCGTATTTTGGTAAGTTTAATTACCTTCTACCATTTCAAATCTAATTTAAGATTGATTAAAACCCCAACTTAGTTTTAATCTCCAATTCATTCTTCCAAATCTCCATTTAAAAGATTTATTAGAACTCTCATATAGTTTTAATCTCCATTTCATCAAATTAAATCTTTATTGAAAGATTTTTTAACACTCAAACTAGAGAAATCATATTTTCATTGATTGGGTTAAAGAACAAATATTATTTAAAACATCATTCACTATAAACCCAACATCAAACTTCCATTAGAAATGGAATCTTCATAGAAATCATATCAGTTTATAATCGATATAAATTTACGTATCAGACTAATACTATAAGCGGAGTAACAGAAAAGCCTTTTAAATTCCTTAAATAGTAAGGGTCTTCCTCCATGGAGGTTCATCTTGATTATCACTAAATCGATTTCCATTCAATTCCAGTTAAATTCATTAACTGGAAAGCTTCACTTTGGAAAATTCCATTAAATCATAGTTAAAAGATTTATTCCATAACTTCATTTACAACTGGGCTTAAGAACAGTGTTATTGAAGACACCATTCATGACGAACCCAAAATCCAATTTGATATCAAATATAAGGCTTTCAATAGAAATCGTATCGGCTTATATTCAATATCGAAATCTGAAACTAACAGATACCGTATAGGGAATAACGATATCTCTATCTTCCAAATTTCTCAAAACAATAACCATGTAATTACGAAATCTAATATTGAAATATCCGAAGATCATTTCTATTCATATCCAATATTTATTTATTGGAAAAACTTAACTCGGTTAAGTATTTATTAACCTCAAACCGTTTTAACCACTTTCGTCAAATAGCTAAATTTCATAAAATAGCTTTATACTTTCTAGAACTAAATATATTTGGCCCAAATCACTTTTTAGTCATTTATTGTGATTTATCATAATTTTACCTATTTTTATAATTCAAAAAACAGCCCAATTCATTAAAATCCAATTTCAGGTCATTTACAGCAGTAGCGCTGTTTTTATTCAAATTTGATTTGAATTTATTTCAAAATCTAACCACTGGATTTTAAATCTTTTCATTTCATTGGAAAGTTCTTTTCATTCTAAACCAGACGTTTTTCGTTTCGGGAAAATCCAATGGTCCGATCTCTTGGTACGTCTATTTGAAGTTAATGGTCGAAATTTGAAAACGGTCGTTGCACGACTCGTCCTATTCAAACCATTTTGTTATTTATAATAAAATTCGTTGATTCCATTTAAACCTATTTTATAAAACGTTTATAAACTCGTTTAAAAAAGATTGAATCTCCAATTCAGTTTTAAATAAAAAGTGAATATTCCATGTTATTATAAAATTAAAATAATAATATTTTCAAAATATAATATTTTGAAATCCAAATTTTCTCGACATCCATTATAAAAATAAATAAGATCAATGGAAAAATCTATTCGAGTTAAAAATGTCGTTTATATATCTAACTTGAATCACATTTTGAAATTACTATTCATTTCAAATAAATCAGAAAACATGCCTTTATTAATTGAAATTTTTTCAAATTGAATTCTTTCTTTTATGAAATTTATTCGTAATCATTTAAACTGCATTTCCAAACTAATTTGAATTTTAAAATTAAAATTTCATTTTCACTAAATATTTTATTTATAAAATATTCACATTATTCCCAATTAGGAATGAGATCCAACCGATTACCATATAATTTAGTTTATATGGATTTCATACATCATTATAACATCCATATCAAGTACCGTCCATCAATCAATGATTATAATGTAAGTGTTTCTGTTGTTAATGCTTATATTCATAGTTAAATAATAATAACAGTAAAACTATAAACAAAATCCATCAACCACAAAGCAAACATTGCGATCACAGGCAGTCAATATACATTCAATTCTGATAATAATAACATAACAAAATAGTTGAGTGAGAGAGTGAGACTTTGGTCGGTTTGAAATCGTTGCGATTATTTTCAATTAAATGCATTAAATTAAACCATGCTTTTAATTTGACCAAAAATCTCATCTAGCTCTGAATTCTTTCAAATCAGATTCACTGCGAAGCTCTTGTTGTCAAAGCTCTCGTCATCATGGTTGCATCGGAACTAGGTTCACGCGATTTTATTGTTGTATCAACGATTTATAGTCAAATAAACATTAAACAATTAAATATGTAATTAACTAATTAATTAATAATTAGCTTAATCCTCTCTCTAACTCTCCGTTATGTTCATTTCCTCCCAGGTCACCGAAAAACCCATCATTGTGTCCCCCTTCTTCAATTCGGACGCCACCACCGTGCACCTGCCATTGATCAGCCACTTCCACATCGAGTCCCCGAACATCCCCTCCCTTCGCCAGGCACAACTGCCTATTCGCACTCCTCCATGCCTCGAAAACCATCCCCAAACATGCAGCCTTTGAGCGCACGATTCTACCCCCAGACACCACATTGACGATCATGACCGTTGAAGTGATAGAGCTCGTCGAGCTCTACGATATTGTAGTTGGGAATTTCTAGAATAGGTGAATGGATCGGTCGGATTTGGAGGAAGAAGTTTGGAAGACGGCCGCCGTTGATTTCAATAGTTGCAGCTGCATTAGAATTGGGTTAGATTTAGAGTGAATTTTAGGGTATTTATACCATTATTTTAATATCATTTTATTCCAATGTTACTTCATTGCGAAGTTTCGCTCCCGAACTCCAAACAAATCCCAATGACAGATGTCTCCAGCGAAATACCTCTGTTTCGGACACAATGGAATAGGTTTTAGAAGCTAGTTTGACTGTTTCAATCCGTTTTTCTTAAAATTAAAATATAAATCAATGTAATGTTCAATATTGAATTTCAACGTTTTTTTTAATTTACCACGACTACATACTAACTCCAAAAATTAAGAAATTTGAAATCTAGATATATTTTGCAAATACGGTTCTAACAAGCCTAGTCTCGTCAAATTTGGAGACCATTTGAAAGATGGCCTTATTTATAGATTTATTTGAATTCTAACCAAATTTCAATATGCGTTCATTTTTACCATGCTTACATAGGAATTCCAATTGACTTGAAATTTGAAACCTAACAATAATTCAATATTCCAGATCCAACAAAATTGTTTTTGTCAAAAACGGTGGTCGTTTGAAAAACGACTATTTTTAAGGCTTAAATAAAACTAATAAAATATAATTAAATTCAAAACAGTTCAATTTAACAATAATAAATTAATATAATCGTATACATCCAAATAAATATCTTATAGCTCTAAAATAAACATAGTTGGGTTTATAACTCGATGTTTTCAAAAATCCAAGTTAAATCGATATTCAATTTATTATAAAATCCTTTTTTGGCATAGCCGACCGGTTTTTATAGTGATCGCAAACACTTTTATTATTACCAATAATAAATACAAGTATAATAGGAGGTTGGTGGTAGCCAACCTAATACAGTTCGGTTTTTAAGGTGGACCATCCACGACCATCCTATCTACGTTGAAGTACAGGAGCTAATTCTAAACTACTAAGTACGGTTTTTAAGGTGGTCCGTCCACTATTTTTCCATGCAGGGAGTCACATTCTGAAAATTACATACTACAAAGTAGTGATAACATTGTTTACAAGCTAAAAGGAATACTAAGTACAAATACTATATACACAGGTACACAACAAGGACCAAGTAACATAAAGAACAATAGCCGTAAAAACATGAAAAAGGTACAACAAGTTGCACCTCACCCATCAACTAACCAATGGCCATACCATCCTGCAAAATACTCGCGCACCACACCCAAAGCATTCACAACATAATGCTACAAAAATATAACTAGAACAAAGTAAATTTTAGCTGTAGCAGCAAATTACATGAGCTCCACACCTATAGTCGGATCTCGGATTTGAACATGCATGTCTTGAAGGAGAAGCTCTATCAACAGTCCAATACTGGCAGTAAACAAGGTAGGAAGGAGGTGATAAACACTGTGATAACTATCAACAATGATAACAAATGTACCAGTGCACCAAACTCTCAATACCCAGTATTGAAACAGAGATTACAAGAATTGCACTACATGGCATGACCAAGAACCAGAGCATACAAACGGAAATCACCACCTTAAACACCAACCGTAATCAGTGTTACGCATCTAGTATGCAGCTGATATCAAAGTGATGACCACAGCTCAGACTCCAATCAAAATAATAGCCAAACAGAAAGCATTACATAACAAAATTTGAACTCCAATGATCCAAAAGAAAGAAACCAAACACCCAAGCATCTAGAACTTTATCCAGAAAAACACACAGACAAAAATGAGCTACCAACAAGATGATACAAGGCTAACATTGAATACCCTACCAGCCGATTAGAACAATCACAAACGCAAGGTCGAAACACAAATCAAATTATACTAGTGGGGATGTAACGACCCAGGGATTTTAGACTCTGAAAATCGACACAAAACCCAGCTACGACTGTTCAAACATCGAAAATACCGGATCATTAATAGAAAGAAGTTAGAGGGTGAGAAAGATAAGATAGAACTAATAGAATAGAAGAAGAAGAAGACAACTGAGCAAAATTAGAGTAATACGAATCTAACAGCGGAACGAATAAAATATATTATATAACATAATTTTGACATACAAATCTATTTTGTATATACATACCATATCAGAGTACAACATAACATTTTATACAGCGGAAATAACTCTAAATAACCAACATTGAAGACTCCTGCTTTAAGCTCCTCCAAGTGCATCTGAAAAAGCCTGAAACATTTGACTGCCCGTACAAATTTGGGCACCCAAGAGTTTAGGGGAAAACAAACAAAATAAACTCTGGGTCAGTCATGGGACTGGTGTGAGTAAATTCCAACCATTCGGTTTAACTTTGAAAATCCTTTTTGAAACAAAAAGGATAATAGTAAGACTAGCCCACACATAAACACGGACGGTTTTTACCTTACTATGACCCAAAATATTTTGATATCAAAATCCAGTGATATTATAATAATGTCTAATCAAATAAATAACCAAATAGTAGAACGCTTGCATCTCACGCTCTACATACATAGCATAAAATCAAAATCCGTAGGGCGCTTATTGGAGATTGGATTCCAACTATGACAAGGTATGGGACCACCTGCAGCTAGTGTATCTCTAGAGGCGAATACACTGGGTTCAACAAGAACGTCTTGCAACCCGGCCCACACATGACCGACCACTCATTTCTCTTGAGTGTATCGAATGTATATCACCAACAGTTGGGCTCAAACCACCGTTCCCGAATGGGCATAATCGATAGAGTAAGAAACAAAAGGAATTTCTCTAGATAGGTGAATATACACCCTAATGGGAGTGACCCACATAGCCATGCTGCCTGCCCGATTTTTGTCATTTCCCGGTTGTGAAGCTTGAGGCTACGTCTATCTTTTAGAACATCTGGCCCCTTTACACTTTGAATGCCACATTGTCAAACCCGTCAAATCACAAGTTAATCTTCTCAAAGATATCACAGGTATAAAAGCTAAGAGAAACAAATTTCTCCGCCACCAGACGTAATACCTTGAAACGATCGCCTTATGTGATCGTTAGGAATACTTTGTTAGACATTCGTCCATACATGTTGTCCTGGGACTGGACAAACAGAAAGCACCATTCTGAAACAGGACGACCCTTGCATTTCACTCCGTCTTCAATTTTCTTCAGCACAATCAAATTCGCAGCACTGATGCCTATACGGAGTTGTTTTCGATAATATATCCAACCGGTCTCTCCGTATTGACAACGATGGTCAAAACACTTCGATAGTCGGTTATTTAACTATCGAAGTAAAAACAACATCCATTCAAACATCACACATCGCTGACCCTTTCTAATATTTTCCCGTTTCCTATATCTTTCTAGATATTTTCTCAAAGCTCGTTAAGCCCTTCACGCTCTGGAAAACATTTCCAAATATTATAAACCCTTAAATTTCCATATTCTTAAAACCATATGTCATTAACGTTCGAAAACATTTCTCGCTTTTACACACTTCTTATTTTCTATGTATGCATTATTTATATTGGAAAATATTTCCAATTCCCAATATAACCATTTAATTCTACAATGACTACTTATCAAACATAACTCACTTTAAACCGCGAATGTTATCTCTCATAGAAACTGATCCCATTAAATCAAACTAACTTGGTTTAACAATAAATATCATTGTCGATTACATACATACAATTCGACAAAGCCAAATCCAACTATATCACTTCTTCGGAAAGACATAATTATTTCCTTATCACTTGGCTAAGTGAGTTTCAAACCTCTCTAGGGAATAGTGCTATATCTAATAATCACGCTTAAGCTTGGTCAACAGCGCTAATTTATTGTTATAGTTCAAAAACTTGTCAAACGCTGTAACATTCTCCTTTATAACTAATCTTAACATAATAGTCACGCTTAAGCCTAGTCAACATCGTTATTTTATCGCTATAGTTCAAATACTTACAATACGCTGCTATATTCCACTTTATAACTAATCTCAACATCTCTTTCCGTTACAAAAATCTTGACACCTCTTTCTGTTACAAAAATCTTGACATCTCTTTCTGTTACAAAAATATTTTCATTTTGAATAAATAACATTTATTAATCCAATTAATTTCACTTGTATCGATTACTATAAAAATAATAATTTATTTCTAAATAATCTCATTTTTATTAAATAAACAATAATCGATTCTAACTAATCTTACTTAATATGAAATCAACCATAATCTATTTGTAAATATCTCATTTAATTGTTCTTAAAACAATAAATTCTTGTTATTAATCATCCAGTTAATCTCCGCCTACTTACTTATTAATCTTATTAATATAAGAATACACTTCACCAAATCATTTAGTTAAGTATGGTGAAACACGTGCTTCGCACACGGTGGGATTTTGGTAAAACAATAGCGGTTAAAACAAATGATACATTTATGGTTGGTTGTTGGCACTTTCTTAATCGATATCATCTATTGATTAAATCAAAATAACGTTTGAATTTCCATTCAATGCTAGTATCAACAAGGTTTCAAAAGTCATTTGGGTTCAAACAGTGCATCTATATAAAACAAACAGTACATATAAATATTGAGGAATCCGGTTGGGTTCCTTCAACCGGTTTCCTGCATCCACCGATGTTAGTCAACAATTAACACTGATTCCATACCAGGAAATATTATAATCGATGGAATCAGTCCAACCAATGATGTGTGTATATATATATATAACGATATATAATTCAACCAATTTAATTGTAATCTACCGAAGCGACCATCACACAATGTTCAATCAATATTAAAATATAATTATAATATTTTAAAATAGAACAGAGTTAGTGAGTTTACTCACCTTGGCGCGTTAACCGTTAAATAACGATTTGCGTCCGTTGATTCACATCAGTCCACGCATGAAACCAGCGTTTGTTAGAACATACATCTAGCGTCCTTCTGCATTTTATCTTCTTCTTCATCGTTTATATTTACATCCGCCTATTCCACCTATATACCCTGCGTCATTCCCATCGCCCACTTCCAGTAAATTCGAACGCTGCCATTTTCGTATTTTCCATCATCTACCCGAACCCATTACTACACCATCTTCCACTGTTAAACGTTTTAACTACAAACTAATTCATGCTACATGTTTCTCTTCACATTCAAGATCCGCTCCAGTAAAATCACAACACACTTCCTTTACTCTTTTCATCCTCTCTAACACATGCATCTCCACGCACATCGCCCACCCTCACATCCGAAACTCCCCAACTACCAACATACAGTACCCGTGAACCATGAAAACAAACCCATACTTTTGTTTCCACATAAGTCCTTCGTTCCAGAATAAAGGTCACGACACTTCCTTCAGCACGCTGCCATTTCCTTTCTTCATATGTTCTGCACCTCATCATCAACTGCTACGGACACCGAGCCTCCTCTCACTCCACTGGAGTCCGCCATGAAACTTCTCGAACTCCTTCTGATGAAAATCTCCTCCTTCACGTTTTACAAAATGTGAACACCACAAGACTTCTCTCCACTTACACCTACTCTAGATCCTTCCATTAACACTTAAAACAAATTACACCATCATGCCAAGAAGTCTCGAACCCTACTCACACTGTCATTTTCGAGCATGTTGGAAAAATACGTTGAACTCCATAGAAGTATACCCGGTTGAAGATCTTTTTGTATGGAGTTTGAATATATTTAGTTTTGTGATTTTCGGTGGAATAAAACATTAAATCTCGATTTTTATACACCATTGGAGTTTTCATGAAGGGAAGGAACGAGCTTCCCCTGATGCCTGCTTTATTTATATACGACGAGAGGATGGGATAAGATGAAAGTCCCTTCTGGTTATAGAGTAGGTGAAAGCAGCTACCATGATTTTTCACTTCATAGAATGTACTGTTTGATTTGCTTGGACAAGAGCTTGAAATAGACGGGGTAGGCTTGATGGTGATGGTTCATGGCAGACAACATAGGATGCTAGTTCGTGATGTGAAGATACAAGAAAACAGGCAATTAGGGAAGGTGAGAAATGCATATATACTAGCATACTTAACAACAAAGGAAAGTTTAGGCAGCTTTCAGGACAGGACGTGATGTGCTTGTGGGAATGAAGAAATGAACAGTAGGCTATTTCTAATATACTAGTGTGGTAGCGTAGGGATATGGCCTCGTCTCATCTATTGGATCCTCTTATAATTATTAGCGTGTAGCTACTCTGATTTTTCTTTGACTAAAACTTGCGTTTCTTTTCATTGGGTTACTTCACAGTGAAGGTAGAAGTACACACATAGGGAAGTTTGGTAGTATAATAGAATTTGTACATATATTTTCCTCTTCTTGAACGCACAGCAGTGTATAAAATTGATGAGATAGGTTATACTATTCATAGATTTTATTTTAGTTTTGATAATAATATACTGAATGTATAAGATCTAGTCAATCGGCCTGCTGAGTCCTGGATACAAACTTCCTATTGTAGCATGTGAAATAGCATGCTTCAGACTATATGAGTTTTCATTTCATTAGGATAGCTGTAACTAGGATAGATGACTATTAAGGTCTCTGATATTTTCTTTGGCAAGAAGCATCAGCAGCATGGGACGGCAGTACTATAGAGTAGGTGACAAATTAGAGTTAGTTTAGGTCATTATGTTTTTCTTTGGCATGAACTCTTGATGTGGTAACATTGTATGCATGTATAGCTCCTGTACGATGATGTTTTCAACAATGCTTTCTACACGGTTTCAACCGTCATTTGAGTGTCCTTTTACTTTATGTGTTGTTTAATATTATTATAGGCTAAACATTTTTCTTTTGTTTTCAAGTTTCGGATGATTCAACTCTGTGTGCATCGAGTTAAATGTTTATACGCTTCAATGCCCTTTAACGTTCGATAACTTGTTATTGAATTTATCACCGGGTACCCTATGACATACGAATTCTGTTTCGGTCACGGACGGCTATCGACAGAAATAAAAATACAGTCGTGTCCAATGATGAGCCACGATCCCAAAAATATAATAATATCGGTAGGTTAACTCATATTGTGAAACCCCAAAATATTGATATAGGGTGCAAAATACTCCAAATAAAAAGTTGCGTATTTAATTAATTAAAAATTACAGTAAAATTCTAAAAATTAAATCATCACTACGTCTCAAAAGAACCTTGTCCAAATTTGTAACCGATATCTAGTTATATCAAATAAACTGTTACGGTCGATAAACGATTTTACAGCGACTATTTGGAAATTTGATTTGGATATAACTTGCAATCTATAACGTGAAATCTTGATTTTTCACTTCTGTTAGAAAGATACAGTTCAACAAATTTCAACGTTTCTTGTTTCGCAGAAATCCGATTTAAAATGGGTCACGTATACTCAGTTGAAGTTCAGAACGTTAAATTACGAACTGCCGCGATATTACGGACTCGATTATATTTAATATATATTTTTATACGTTCAACTTCATTTTAATTAATATATATATCCACTTATACCACGAATTCAATATTTAAACTGATTTAAATATTCAAATACAAACCGTTAAAAATGCGGGACATTACATTCCTTCCCCCTTAAAATAATTTCGTCCTCGAAATTGCTAAGATAGGGAAAATGCTACAATCTCTGCTGCAAACAGGTTAAAAGTCTTTTTAGTTTACTTCATAATTTCAGTTTCAACTGAAATGATTAATTCCAATTTAATATTAATTCCTTCTTATTTCGAATATTTTCAAAATTCCGAAAATTTCCTAACAACTTAAATTTTCAGAGAATTTCACCAGCATCTCCTCTGCATGGCTCAATCGGTATAACTACAACTCGCCTCTCTGGGCTTTCTCCAATTCAAAAGAAATTCAAACCGCCAAGTGGCTTGCCCAATATTCTCATAGAAATCTCATACTCGTAAATTATAAGCAGGTACCATTTTGGTTGGGCATCCAATTCTAACTCCTTTATTTGATATCCCATCAACATGTATCCATGCATTTCCAACCAATCTCCAGTCAGTTTATCCTTAACTAATAATTCTCTTACATACAAGCCAACTCCATTTCAAACTCCAATTTCAATTTCAAATTTTTACTCAATAATCAAATTTCACCTCCGAGTTCGGTTCTATTCCAAACCTTAATTCACAACTCAACTACTTTGCCAAGTCAAATCCTTATTCCAATACGATTTCTACTTACTTGGCTTCAATTCAACTCAAATTTTATTTGACTTATTTAAATTCTCTGTTTATTTACTTCATAAGAAAATTTAAAATTTCAGAATTCAAATTCCTGGGGTTTTATTTCAAATCAGTTTGAAATTATATATATATATATATATATATATATATATATTCATAACGTAGCAATTCAAAACATTTGAATTCTTGATAACTTGTTTCCCTCAAATAATTTAAAAGCAAAATCTTTGGTAGTAATTCGTCACTTAGAAACTCGAAAATGAACACCGATGATGTCCGGATCACCATCGGAATTTATTTTCCAGCCATCGAAGTGAGTTCAATACTATATTACTTTCAAAACACTTATTTTCAAACATTTTCATTTGAAAATCACTTCAAAATATCTTTTCAAAATGTTTGGAAAATATTCCCAAATCTCTCCCAGGATTTTAAAATTCCCATATATTTAATTCAAAATTCATATACAACACCTTTCCATGTTCCTAAAATTTTATTTCAATTCTGGTTGTAAATCCAGATTTAATTCATCTGATTTTGCATATTATACTTATATAACATTTTGATTGGTTATTTATATAACCATCTCAATTATAAATCTTTATTTGATCATAATAATGATCAACACATCCAATAATAATCTCAAGAAATATATTTCTTTTTATATCAAAATACATTTTGGGTAAAATTATTTCATTTACACTCTTTCGAAACAATACCATGTCGAATTACTCTGTTCAAGAGTTTAGAAACACCTATCGATACAGTTTGCAATCCAGTATCGACCCGAATTCATAAACCACTCGACAAAACCAATCAACATAATATAAAACAGTTTTTATACCAATTTACAAATACGCCCTCATATATACTCAAACTCAATCTAGAGTATTACTAACTCCATCTCTATTGAGTTACGCCACAGAGCCAAGGTAATCACTTAACCTTCAGCTCTGATACCAACTGTAATGACCCGGGGATTTTAGACTCTGAAAATCGACACAAAACCCAGTGTCGACTGTTCAGACATCGAAAATACCGGATCATTAATAGAAAGAAGTTAGAGGGTAAGAAACATAAGATAGAACTAATAGAATAGAAGAAGAAGAAGAAGAAGAAGAACACAACTGAGCAAAATTAGAGTAATACGAATCTTACAACGGAACGAATAAAATATATTATATAACATAACTTTGACATACAAATCTGTTTTGTATATACATACCATATCAGAGTACAACATAACATTTTATACAGCGGAAATAACTCTAAATAACCAACATTGAAGACTCCTGCTTCAAGCTCCTCCAAGTGCATCTGGAAAAGCCTGAAACACTTGACTACCCATACAAATTTGGGCACCCAAGAGTTTAGGGGAAAACAAACAAAATAAACTCTAGGTCAGTCAAGGGACTGGTGTGAGTAAATTCCAACCATTCGGTTTAACTTTGAAAATCCTTTTTGAAATAAAAAGGATAATAGTAAGACCAGCTCACACATAAACACGGACGGTTTTTACCTTACTATGACCCAAAATATTTTGATATCAAAATCCAGTGATATTATAATAATGTCTAATCAAATAAATAACCAAATAGTAGAACGCTTGTATCTCACGCTCTACATACATAGCATAAAATCAAAATCCGCAGGGCGCTTACTGGAGATTGGATTCCAACTATGACAAGGTATGGGACCACCTGCCGCTAGTGTATCTCTAGAGGTGAATACACTGGGTTCAACAAGAACGTCTTGCAACCCGGCCCACACATGACCGACCACTCATTTCTCTTGAGTGTATCGAATGTATATCACCAACGGTTGGGCTCAAACCACCGTTCCCGAATGGGCAGAATCGATAGAGTAAGAAACTAAAGGAATTTCTCTAGATAGGTGATTATACACCCTAATGGGAGTGACCCACATAGCCATGCTGCCTGCCCGATTTTTGTCATTTCCCGGTTGTGAAGCTTGAGGCTACGTTTGTCTTTTAGAACATCTGGCCCCTTACACTTTGAATGCCACATTGTAAAACCCGTCAAATCACAAATTAATCTTCTTAAAGATATCACAGGTATAAAAGATAAGAGAAACGAATTTCTCCGCCACCAGACGTAATACCTTGAAAAGATCGCCTTATGTGATCGTTAGGAATACTTTGTCAGACATTCGTCCATACATGTTGTCCTGGGACTGGACAAACAGAAAGCACCATTCTGAAACAGGACGACCCTTGCATTTCACTCCGTCTTAAATTTTCTTCAGCATAATCAAATTCGCAGCGCTTATGCCTATACGGAGTGGTTTTCGATAATATATCCAACCAGTCTCTCCGTATTGACAACGATGGTCAAAACACTTCGATAATCGGTTATTTAACTATCGAAGTAAAAACAACATCCATTCAAACATCACACATCGCTGACCCTTTCTAATATTTTCCCGTTTCCTATATCTTTCTAGATATTTTCTCAAAGATCGTTAATCCCTTCACGCTCTGGAAAACATTTCCAAATATTATAAACCCTTAAATTTCCATATTCTTGAAACCATATGTCGTCAACGTTCGAAAACATTTCTCGCTTTTACACACTTCTTATTTTCTATGTATGCATTATTTATATTGAAAATTTTTCCAATTCCCAAAATAACCATTTAATTCTACTATGACTGCTTATCAAACATAACTCACTTTAAACCGCGAATGTTATCTCTCATAGAAATTGATCCCATTAAATCAAACTAACTTGGTTTTAACAATAAATATCATTGTCGATTATATACATACAATTCGACAAAGCCAAATCCAACTATATCACTTCTTCGGAAAGACATAATTATTTCCTTATCACTTGGCTAAGTGAGTTTCAAACCTCTCTAGGGAATAGAGCTATATTTAATAATCACGCTTAAGCTTGGTCAACAGCGCTAATTTATTGTTATAGTTCAAAAACTTGTCATACGCTGTAACATTCTCCTTTATAACTAATCTCAACATAATAGTCACGCTTAAGCCTAGTCAACAGCGTTATTTTATCGCTATAGTTCAAATACTTACAATACGCTGCTATATTCCACTTTATAACTAATCTCAACATCTCTTTCCGTTACAAAAATCTTGACATCTCTTTCTGTTACAAAAAATCTTGACATCTCTTTCTGTTACAAAAATCTTGACACCTCTTTCTGTTACAAAAATCTTGACATCTCTTTCTGTTACAAAAATCTTGACATCTCTTTCTGTTACAAAAATCTTTTCATTTTAAATAAATAACATTTATTAATCCAAATAATTTCACTCGTATCGATTACTATAAAAATAATAATTTATTTCTAAATAATCTCATTTTTATTAAATAAACAATAATCGATTCTAACTAGTCTTACTTAATATGAAATCAACCATAATCTATTTGTAAATATCTCATTTAATTGTTCTTAAAACAATAAATTCTTGTTATTAATCATCCAGTTAATCTCCGCCTACTTACTTATTAATCTTATTAATATAAGAATACACTTCACCAAATCATTTAGTTAAGTATGGTGAAACACGTGCTTTGCACACGGTTGGATTTTGGTAAAACAATAGCGGTTAAAACAAATGATACATTTATGGTTGGTTGTTGCCACTTTCTTAATCGATATCATCTATTAATTAAATCAAAATAACGTTTGAATTTCCATTCAACGCTAGTATCAACAAGGTTTCAAAAGTCATTTGGGTTCAAACAGTGCATCTATATAAAACAAACAGTACATATAAATATTGAGGAATCCGGTTGGGTTCCTTCAACCGGTTTCCTGCATCCACCGATGTTAGTCAACAATTGACACTGATTCCATACCAGGAAATATTATAATCGATGGAATCAGTCCAACCAATGATGTGTGTATATACATATAACAATATATAATTCAACCAATTTAATTGTAATCTACCGAAGCGACCATCACACAATGTTCAATCAATATTAAAATATAATTATAATATTTTAAAATAGAACAGAGTTAGTGAGTTTACTCACCTTGGCATGTTAACCGTTAAATAACGATTTGCGTCCGTTGATTCACATCAGTCCACGCATGAAACCAGCGTTTGTTAGAACATACATCTAGCGTCCTTCTGCATTTTATCTTCTTCTTCATCGTTTATATTTACATCCGCCTATTCCACCTATATACCCTGCGTCATTCCCATCGCCTACTTCCAGTAAATTCGAACGCCGCCATTTTCGTATTTTCCATCATCTACCCGAACCCATTACTACACCATCTTCCACTGTTAAACGTTTTAACTACAAACTAATTCATGCTACATGTTTCTCTTCACATTCAAGATCCGCTCCAGTAAAATCACATCACACTTCCTTTACTCTTTTCATCCTCCCTAACACATGCATCTCCACGCACATCCCCCCCCCCCCCTCACATCTGAAACTCCCCAACTACCAACATACAGTACCCGTGAACCATGAAAACAAACCCATACTTTTGTTTCCACATAAGTCCTTCGTTCCAGAATAAGGGTCACGACACTTCCTTCAGCACGCTGCCATTTCCTTTCTTCATATGTTCCGCACCTCATCATCAACTGCTACGGACACCGAGCCTCCTCTCACTCCACTGGAGTCCGCCATGAAACTTCTCGAACTCCTCCTGATGAAAATCTCCTCCTTCACGTTTTACAAAATTTGAACACCACAAGACTTCTCTCCACTTACTCCTACTCCAGATCCTTCCATTAACACTTAGAAAAAATTACACCATCATGCCAAGAAGTCTCGAACCCAACGCATACTGTCATTTTCGAGCATGCTGGAAAAATACGTTGAACTCCATAGAAGTATACCCGGTTGAAGATCTTTTTGTATGGAGTTTGAATATATTTAGTTTTGTGATTTTCGGTGGAATAAAACATTAAATCTCGATTTTTATACGCTATTGGAGTTTTCATGAAGGGAAGGAACGAGCTTCCCCTGATGCCTGCTTCATTTATATACGACGAGAGGATGGGATAAGATGAAAGTCCTTTCTGGTTATAGAGTAGGTAAAAGCAGCTACCATGATTTTTCACTTCATAGAATGTACTGTTTGATTTGCTTGGACAAGAGCTTGAAATAGACGGGGTAGGCTTGATGGTGATGGTTCATGGCGGACAGCATAGGATGCTAGTTCGTGATGTGAAGATACAAGAAAACAGGCAACTAGGGAAGGTGAGAAATGCATATATACTAGCATACTTAACAACAAAGGAAAGTTTAGGCAGCTTTCAAGAGAGGACGTGATGTGCTTGTGGAAATGAAGAAATGAACAGTAGGCTATTTCTAATATACTAGTGTGGTAGCATAGGGATATGGCCTCGTCTCATCTATTGGATCCTCTTATAATTATTAGCGTGTAGCTACTCTGATTTTTCTTTGGCTAAAACTTGTGTTTCTTTTCACTGGGTTACTTCACTGTGAAGGTAGAAGTACACACATAGGGTAGTTTGGTAGTATAATAGAATTTGTACATATATTTTCCTCTTCTTGAACGCACAGCAGTGTATAAAATTGATGAGATAGGTTATACTATTCATAGATTTGATTTTAGTTTTAATAATAATATACTGAATGTATAAGATCTAGTCAATTGGCCTGCTGAGTCCTGGATACAAACTTCCTGTTGTAGCATGTGAAATAGCACGCTTCAGACTATATGAGTTTTCATTTCATTAGGATAGCTGTAACTAGGATAGATGACTATTAAGGTCTCTGATATTTTCTTTGGCAAGAAGCATCAGCAGCATGGGACGGCAGTATTATAGAGTAGGTGAGAAATTAGAGTTAGTTTAGGTCATTTGTTTTTCTATGGCATGAACTCTTGATGTGGTAACAGTGTATGCATGTATAGCTCCTGTACGATGATGTTTTCAACAATGCTTTTTACACGGTTTCAACCGTCATTTGAGTGTCCTTTACTTTATGTGTTGTTTAATATTATTATAGGCTAAACATTTTTCTTTTGTTTTCAAGTTTCGGATGATTCAACTCTGTGTGCATCGAGTTAAATGTTTATATGCTTCAATGCCCTTTAACGTTCGATAACTTGTTATTGAATTTATCACCGGGTATCCTATGACATACGAATTCTGTTTCGGTCACGGACGGCTATCGACCGAAATAAAAATACAGTCCTGTCCAACGAAGAGCCACGATCCCAAAAATATAATAATATCGGTAGGTTAACTCATATTGTGAAACCCCAAAATATTGATATAGGGTGCAAAATACTCCAAATAAAAAGTTGCGTATTTAAATAATTAAAAATTACAGTAAATTCTAAAAATTAAATCATCACTACGTCTCAAAAGAACCTTGTCCAAATTTGTAACCGATATCTAGTTATATCGAATAAACTGTTACGGTCGATAAACGATTTTACAACGACTATTTGGAAATTTGATTTGGATATAACTTGCAATCTATAACGTGAAATCTTGATTTTTCACTTCTGTTAGAAAGATACAGTTCAACAAATTTCAACGTTTCTTGTTTCGCAGAAATCCGATTTAAAATGGGTCACGTATACTCAGTTGAAGTTCAGAACGTTAAATTACGAACTGCCGCGATATTACGGGCTCGAATATATTTAATATATATTTTTATACGTTCAACTTCGTTTTAATTAATATATATATATATATATCCACTTATATCATGAATTCAATATTTAAACTGATTTAAATATTCAAATACAAACCGTTAAAAATGCGGGACATTACAGGGGAGTTGCTGCTCACCTAGGATCTTTGAGTCATTGTCAAATCATTTCCATTGCGACATCCACCAGTTGAAGAACGAGTACAACTCGTAGTTACCTGAAGTAGCCATGGCACAGTGGAAGAGAGGTTGTCCGGATGATTAAAGGATAAAAGTAGCTGTTAAATGAGGTTGAGGAAATTGGGGATAACTGAAGGGCAAACCGATTTCATGAGAAAGCTTCAGATCTGAAATATAAGTAGTTAACGTGAGAACCACCACGCGGAGCAAAAGCAAGGAAGGAGATTTAAGGAGGTCAGAGATAAGCGAATTAGTGGAGATGAGAGTAAGGAGTGAATCAAAGGGGAGAGAGAAAAAAGAAAGCGGCGACTTCCTTGTTGCTATTAACGATGGTTCTCTCACAGACGCAGACGAAGCTTTTGTTTTCTTTGCCATTAACGATGGTTCTCATGAGAAAGCTTCAAATCCTTTTATTTTATTATATAAATCGTTATAATTTATAAACGAATTCCATAGCAACTTTTTAAAATTTTAAATTAGTCATAACTTACAATTTATAATACGAAATATCGATTCCTCACTTCTGTTAGAAATTTATAATTCAACAGAACCTAACGCTTCTTGTTTTACGGGAATCCGACTTATATTGAATTTTGTATATTCATTTAAAGTTCAAAACTAAATATTTCTAACTATCATGACGATACGAGTTCATTTTATAATTAATATAAAATTATACATCCAACCTTCATTTTAAATAAATTCTAAGTCATTAATTCTCAATATAAATCATTTTAAATGTTTAATTTCCATTAAATACTTCTTAATAAATTTTGGATCATTGCATTCTCCTCCACTTAAAAGGATTCGTCCTCGAAATCGAAGACAGAACTGAAGGTCGTTTACTTAACCAACTCAGCCTTTGTTCTAACCAACTTAGCCTTCGTTCTAACCAACTCAAGTTCTTTAAATTTTTAGTTTTTAAGAACTTTCCAATTTCTTAAAATTTGGCTAACGCCTTAAAATTTCAAAAAATTTCGCCATAACCTCCTTTGTACTTATTGATCGATATAACTACAAATTGTCTCATTGGGCTCACATCAATCAAAAAGAAAATCCAAAAGCCAAGCGGCTCATAAAACCAACAAGTCCAATCAATATAGTAAATATGTATCTGTTTGTCGGGCATACAATTTTATTCCTCTTCTCAGCTTCCATACACTAGCTTGTTCAACATAAATATATATATATATATATATATATACACATACACACATACACACACACATACATAATCCCAACTAATTTCAATTTAATTTAACATTAAATTTGACTTGGTTCTATTTACCTTCCGTTCTTATATTTATTTTATCATTCCAATATTTTTATTGGTTAAGCTAATTTTCACACATTACAACCAGCAGTCAATTGGTTAATTAACTTTTTAAATTTATATGTTAACAAAACATATATCTTTTAAATACTCAAAGTATATTCTCACATTAAAATTACAAACATATAACGCTAGTTAAGTTCTTGGCCCTCATACCAGTCAATTTGAAAAATATAGGCATCTCACTTTCGAAACTCGAAAATAAACACTGATTATTCCTAGGTCATCAACAGAATCATCCCCGAGCGACTAGAGTGTGATTCTATATCTATCTAGTATATTTGAGACTTCGTATATACGTTGATCAGACATATATTCAAAATATTCTTATACTCGATAGTCCAAACTCAACTCCAAATAAAATACACAAATTCTAATTATAAGATATAATAATTTCAAAACTAAATTCATTTTTACATATAATACTCTTCAAACTCATTCTAGGGCATTGCTAATCCTATTTCTAATGAGTCGCTCTTATAGGATATTACTAATCCTATCTCTAATGAATTCTTTCATATTGTTCTAATGTATTGTATCCCAAAAGCTTACTAAACCAAAGCTCTGATACCAACTGTAACAACCACTTTTGGGCCTGCTTCGAGCTGGTGGTTTGCCCACTCGAAACTTTCTCAAAGACGGATTGTTATAGGATACGATACATCATAATAAAACACATAAAGAACATTTCATAATTATTACAACAATTTTACATTAGAATACAAGATATTAGAGTACACCACAATTAATAAATTTATAACACAATATACAGCAGAAACAACATTACATTCAGTAGACGACTCTCAAATGCTTTGGACACAGCTTTACGCTTCAATCCAGGATCCTGCTTATAATATCTGTAAAACAAACGACCTGGCTGCCTATGTGGAAGTAATGGGCATGCGAATTTAGGTAGGAAACAATAAACTCCAAGTCAGACTTGGGATTGGTATGGGAACCAAAACAATTATTATACTTTCTTTTAAAGTTAGGTAAATCACGAGACCATGTTGTATAACATGAAACAGGTTTTCTCCACATGAGTACTTGTATAAAACTCACAACGCTAAATATGAAGCTATTATAAGACTCAAGTCCCATCACACAATGCAAGCGCAAACCGGAGGGTAGAGTTTTATATTAAAATTACACTCTTTACACGAAAACACACATACATACATACACACACACATGCGCACGCGCACACACACACACACACACATATATAAATACCAGAAAGCCTTATATATTCTTGCTTAGAAAGTTTCATTACTTATGTCTAGGTTACTCTAACCTATATCAAGATGAGCAGGGCATTTTTAAATGTTTCTAAGTTTAAAGATACTTCTTTATATTCAAGTAAGCTCACAAACTTCAATATCTCCAAACTCAATAAACATTTTCTATTTTAATGCATATATTACTTCTTAACATCCGACCATCAGAATTTTATACTTATGAACATATATATTCAAAAACATACATATATTTACTTCACTTAAAAGCTTCCTTTAAATTATTAATTCATTTCAGAATTACCAAGTAAATAATTTAGCATTGCATGTTCACTACTTCAGGTTATAACGATAAATGGAACTGATTTCAATATCCAAAATATAATAGAGCAATACATCAAGCATACTACACTTAAACAAAGCAACATTTAACCATTAATATAACTAAGCATATATGATATCTTTTTCAAGCAATTCGTTATACTTTCCCTAGCTTCCTTATTGCATGCAAAAACATTGAAAACTACCTCATTGTGAAATGAGACACGCCAATTATACAAGAGAGTAAATAGGGTCAAACTAAAGCCTGGTGTGAGAATTCACTTAATACATGACATGTAACCTATTAAGTTAATCAAGTTAATAGTTCTATATTTAAATATATTGGCACTATATATATATATATATATGTGTGTGTGTGTGTGTGTGTGTGTGTGTCCATGTGTCATTGATAATAAATTGGGTATGTGCATATATACATATCAGGGTTCTTTTAGACCGACACTAGAGCATTCATAATTATTCAATCATAACAGACCCATGATCAACACAAATATCATCCAAACATTTTACTTGTTTATTCAGCAGGCTTGAATCTGCATATACTAGGACTTCTTTTGTTTAAACTTACAACAAACAAGATTACTCATTCAAGTATGGCGATTAAATAATTCAACACATAAGCTAGCATAAGCATCCATCCTTACAAGGTATCAATTTATAAGACAGTTTATATCCAATATATCCCACCCTACTCAATATTCTCCCTTGAAATTTAGTGGTCCTATGTCTATATAAATTGATTTATGAGCTTATCTTTTATAACAAGGCCATTTCTACACTTGACTCATAGGTGCACACTGTCTGGGTCCCTCAATCATCTGTAATCCCAGCACACTCGGATCCCTGGGATTAAACAAGTCATGTGCAATCTTGCACTGTGGTCCATCTTAAGTTGCTTAAGGTGGCCTCCTGACATGTTACCCTTAGTTTACTACTTAGTCTTTTCCTTGCCCTTTTCCCCTTATTAGAGTCATTTTACCCCAGAGTACCCTCTTACTCCTAGTAAGGAATCAAATACAATCATTTATCACAACATATACTCATACCAAACATAGCAGCAAATGTCTTAACATACACATGTAAACATTCAATATTATGTTGTAGGTATAACTAATATTTATTTGTTCATGTTGCTATTGTCCAATGGACATTGATGTATTGAAAAGGCACACGTTAAAGCTTATTAATTCCCAATCATCGGTGCTTTAGGCTGATCTCACATATTTTCATGGACTAGACTAAATCATAGCATATTTATCTAGGGAGGATTTATGAAGCAATAAGAGCTCATTACATGGAAATCCATTGCACTAACTTCTTCTTTTATCTGAGTATAGAACATAAGCAATGCACCCTACACTGTTACCCTACACCCATCCTTGCATAGACCACTTTCAACAGCAATCATATAAAATAGTTTTATGCCATTACATCAAACAGAGACAATTAGAGGTGGGGTTTTCAAATGAGGTTTTCGATATTTATCATCACCAATATATATCAAAGATCATAACACAAGAAACACCACAACTATTCCATGCACAACATCAAGGAAATTTGACTTAATCATCACTGTTCATTATTTATATAAGTATGCAGATTATTCCTAATATTCTTCAGCTTACAGTATTTTATATTTATAATTATGCATTCACTATTCTAGGGAATGAACAAAATATTTAGTCCATCCATCAAAGCCAAACACAACTTCATATTCACATAAACATACAGGTTGTTATAATAGAATTTTAGTCTGCCTTTAAATAGGACTTAGTGCCATATATTGAGTGAGATTACTCACCTAAATTTCTCTTGCTTTTAATCGCTTTATTCCCTGCTTCACCAATTTAATTCGGCTTCATGCTTTATCCTAAACTGCCGCCGTTATCTTATTTTGTTTCTTGTTTTTGAAGAAAATGCATTTGCCTGGCATAACCTTAACCGCATGTCCATTTATTTACCAATTGGCTAGGGTTTCCTGTTATACATTGTCTTCATTACCCTAGATAATTTTGGTTTCAAAGTATCATTTATCACCCAGCCACTCGCTCTAGTTTCCTCTTTGATTTCAAGAGAGAGAGAAAGTTTGTTAGAAAATTTAGGCTGGTGGCTTTATTTAGAAAAGGCCCCTTTTTATTTTACTAATTATACCCCTTTGGACCATGCTTCTTGCATTGATCCTTATTTTATTTCCATTCTTGGAATATCACACTATTATGTGTGTGTGTGTATGTTAGGTGGTTTTGTGTAAGCAGCCCATTTAATTTCATTTATATATACTTGTTACCCTCCATTCAAACTAACATAGGTATTTATTTTCATGTATCATAAACGTGGGTACTCATGCCTGTCTCATTGGTGTTATATGAGTCTTATTTTCATGAAGTATACATGCTATATATATCCTGGTACAAATACCATATTCATTTGACAAAAATTGTTGCCTGTATGTATATTAATATATATTCTTGCACATCAGTTTATACCCAATGTGCATATTTAAAGTATCATGATGATCTTTCCCAATATATTGTTTATACACACAAATTTACTTATACACTATTTTTCTTAAACATGTGTTTTAATTTTCAATGTCTTTATATACTTCATTTTCAGAATTTTAGTACATCGTATACACGCACACCCAAGTATACTTATTCACACATATTTATATCTAAAGTGTTTAATTAATTTAATAAGACCGACTAATCTATGTGTAAATTAGGTTTATCACAAATAACAATGATAATAACAATTACAATTACAACAATATTAATAAAAATAACACCAACATTAAAAATACATGTACAAAAACTAGATACAAAGTAAGAATCTATTTTTCTATAAGCCCCCTTGATGTCTATGGTACTCCTTAATTTGCTTTTCCATATGCAACCTTTTTAGCTGATTGAGTTTGTTTTGGTAGCAACTTAAGAGAGCTATACCATTAGCTCTTAGTTTAGCTAATTCTTACTTCCTTGACTTCATCTTATCAGTTGTAATTGTTATTTTCTTGCATAACGTCCTTATTTTCTCATTTCCCTTTCAAACATCTTTGTTTCTTTTGCTTCCACGTACGTTCTTTTGCATTTTCAGCGGCAATCGTACAATCAACAATTGATTTATTATGCGTTGAATAGTCGACTGGTTTTCTTCTTCCCTTGCACTTTCCAAAAGATCTACCATCCACACTAATGTTGGAAGTTGTGTCACATAAATATTTTAGAATTAGATTTATCACTCATGGTTTTAGGAGAAACTACAATACCGAGTGTTCTTTTTCACACCGAACTTCATCTCCCCTTGATTGACAGTAAGTTTCAAAAATATTGTAGGTGGAAGGGTTGATTGTTATGTTTAGTCATATTTAACGTACTAGCTTCATTTAGCTGCCGATGACGAAATAATATTTAAAACATGAAATGTGAAAAGTAAATAAGGATTTGAATTTAAAATCATTACTACATCCATGTCATTTGCACTACTTTATTCTCTTGCATGCAACCCTGCCATTATTTCTTTCCAACCCCGTAACGTAGAATTTACCATTATTCATTAATTTTTCAATGAATTAATGATCCTTGGAATATTGTTGGGACATTGAAAGTTGAACAAATTGCAAATAAAATATCAATAAACTTTTTTTTATTTTGCCTCATACATTTCTTATTATCATTAGAACATTCTACCAACATAATGTTAACTCAAATTCTAGTCTAGTGACTATTTTCGTGGTTTAGGTTTATTTGGTAGCGATTCTACATTTTCTACGTTATCAATTTTTTAATACCAATTTTCGTTGTTTGCCTTTTCCTTCCTTATCTGTAAATAAATTAGAAATTTTATAAAGGGAATATTAAGCTTAGTTCCTCAAAATTAAACTTAATACACAAAAACTTCTTCCTAAAAAGATTATAAATTAGGTCCTTATAATTTAATTACTCAATAATTATACAAGATTATGCAATTATTCAGTGAATAATTGTAGACGTTTATGTGGTTTTATAAAAAAATACATAAATGCCTGCAATTTTTTTGTGAAAAATTATGGATATTTCTGCAATTTTTTGGTCAATAATTACAGATATTTCCATAATTTTTTTGTGAATAATTGCAGAAATTTCCGCAAATTTTCATCGAATAATTGCGAAAATTTCCGTAACTTTTGGATATAATCATATAAGTATCTACAAATATTCACTACATAATTGCATAATTTTATACAATTATTAGTTAATTTAATTCTAGAGACCTAATTTACACCCCTTTTTTGGCAAAGATGTTTTGGTTATTTTAAAATTCAATAATAAATTTAGCCAAACTGTCCCTTTTATAAATGCCTTCTTGAGCAGTTTTACAATGTGCGAATTATGATTCAAGGTTTCCACAATGGTAATCTTCAAGTAGATTATTTAGATTTATAGTCACATCTTAAGATAAATGAGGCACCATTGATTGTTGTTGCATACTGGGCAACATGTAATTTGAGTCATAGCTAAAATTTTGTAACGACTCACTTTTGCGCTCGCTACAAGCTGGTGGTTAGCCCACTTGAAATGTTCTCAAAGACGGATTTTTATGGGATACGATACATCAGAACAAAACACAAAAGAACATTTCATTGTTATTACAATAATTTTACATCAAAGAACAAGATATCAGAGTACATCGCAATTAATAAATTTACAGCACAATACACAGCGGAAACAACATTACATTCAGCGGAAGACTCACAAATGATTTGGACACCGCTTTACCCTTCAATCTAGGATGCTACTTATAATGTCTGCAAAACAAACTACCTGGCTGTCTGTATGGAAACAATGGGCACCCAAGTATATGTGGGAAATAATAAACTCTAGGTCAGTCATGGGACTGTTATGAGAACCAAAACAGTTATTATACTTTATTTTGAAGTTGGGTAAATCATGGGAAAGTTAGGTAATCATAGGACCACGCCGTATAACATAGAACATGCTTTCTCCACATGAATACTTATTATAAAACTCGCAATGGTAAAAAATGAAGCTATTATAAGACTCAAATCTCATCACACAATGAAAACGCAAACCAGAGCATAGAGTTTTACCTTATAAAGGCCAAACATGCTTGATACGAGAAATTCTAAATCATTTGATATTATTATTAGTGTCTAAATGTTGAAAACAATTTAGAAAATAAATGTATCAATTTTAGACGATATAATACCCCATCCTATCATGTCGCCATATAGGTTTACGACTGAAAACACAACGTTCATATTGGAAGTTGGATTTCCATCAATGACCAAGGCAAAGTATCTTCCTTAACTGATTCGGATCGCAGCTCTAGCAAGATGTCCAGGACCATGCGCATGTGACCCTTGGAGCAACAGAGTCGGCCCACCAATTCCCGGTGAGATAGGGTTTCTCCTAAACAAAATATTCCCCGGCCCCATTGGACATTTATACTGGTTTGTTGTTTGACCATCATCTGAGGTGCCTCGATTCCAACATCCACATAAGTAAATATGCCAGAGCTCTATACCATGGCATTACCTTTTAGCTAGAAGGGAATGTATGTCCTTTCTCCGGTGCCCATCATCCTGTTTTTAGCCATTCACGGGCTGTTAGGCTTGTCGAAGTCATGTCTCAAAACAAATCTAACCAGGCTTTGATCTTCATCCACAAGACTCTTTTTTCAACATAATCTTTGATCAATCAGCATCCTTGCATGCCACATTGTCAATTCGCGCATATGATCAGTCTTGTTAATAATATAACCTTTGAGTTGATAGGTCTCAAAGAAGGGTGTTATGCTAAGAGCATAAGTTCGCCGTCACCACGGATATATCATCAATAGCAACTGATCGGTTATGTTATGAAATACAACATCAGACACACATCCATTTACAAGTTCATTCTGGATAAGAACGACACCGAAGGCACCTTATTCCTCATCCCCTAAGGGAGAGTGGCCATTGCATATCCGGTCGAACTCCAAGTACGTCTGGACGACCACCACTTTAACCTTATAACAGGAGTTGCCCAAGGCATCAGCAATAATACAAACGATGTGAAGATCTCCAGTGTTCAACCACCGTCTTCACTGTCTTCGACAATCCCCGTATCAGTTATTTAGAATGGGTTGAATCCAGATCTTTTCGAATACCCGTTGCATCATTAAAATGAAGTGATATATACACATATAATAAATTTCATTCCAACTTAGGGTATTCTTTTATTCAAATATTCTTTACATTGGGAATTACTCCCATAAATCTTGTATAAGATTTACTTTATTTAAACTTCTTGTTTAAATCTTTCCTTGGAAATAATTTCAAAAGATTATATAATCTCTTTTCACAAACTTAACTCAAATTAAGGTTTATAAGCCTTATCGGGGTTAATGAGCTTTACACCACAATATCCAGCGGAAACAACATCACATTCAGCGGAAGTCTCTCAAATGCTTTAGACATAGCTTTACGCTTCAATCTATGATGCTACTTATAATGTCTGCAAAACAAACTACTCGACTGCCTATGCGGAAATAATGGGCACCCGAGTTTAGGTGGGAAACAATAATCTCCAGGTCAGTCTTGGGACTGATATGAGAACCAAACCAGTTATTATACTTTATTTTGAAGTTAGGTAAATCACGGGACCACACCGTATAACATAGAACATGTTTTCTCCACATGAATACCTGTCATAAAACTTGCAATGCTAAAAAATGAAGCTATTATAAGACTCAAGTCCCATCACACAATGCAAAAGCAAACCGAAGTATAGAGTTTTACCTTATAAAAGCCAAACATGCTTGATATGAGAAAATCTAAATCATTTAATATTATTATTAGTATCTAAGTGTTGAAAACAATTTCGAAAATAAATGTATCAATTTTAGATGACATAATACCCCATCCTATTATGTCGCCATATAGGTTTACAACTGAAAACACAAGGTTCGTATTGGAAGTTGGATTTCCATCAATGTCCAAGGCAAAGGATCTTCCTTAACTGATTCGGATCGCATCTCCAGCAAGATGTCCAGGACCACGCGCAGTCAGCCCACCAATTCCCGGTAAGATAGGGTTTCTCCTAAACATTAACCCCGACCCTATTGGACCTTCATACTGGTCGATTGTTTGACCATCATCTGAGGTTCCTCGATTCCAATATCCACATAAGTAAATATTCCTGAGCTCCATACCATGGCATCACTTTTAGCTAGAAAGGAACGTATGTCCTTTCTCTGGTGTCCAACATCCCGTGTTTAGCCATTTACGGGGTGTTAGGCTTGTCGAAGTCGTGTCTCGACACAAAGCTAGGCTATATAAACCATGCTTTGATCATCATCCACATGACTCTACTTTTCAACATAATGTTTGATCAGTCAGCATCCTTGCATTCCACATTGTCAATTCACGAATATGATCAGTTATGTTAATAATATAACCTTTGAGTTCATTTGTCTCAAATAAGAGTGTTAAGCTAACAGAATAAATTCTCCGTCACCATGAATATATCATCAATAGCAACTGATCAGTTATGTTATGAAATACAACATCAGACACACATCCATTTATAAGTTTGTTCTAGGTATGAACAAAAACGAAGGCACCTTATTTCTCGTCCCCTAAGGGAGAGTGGCCATCGCATACCCGGTAGAACTCCAAGTACGTCTGGACGACCACCACTTTAACCTTATAACAGGAGCTGCCCAATGCATCGGCATTAATCCAAACATTGTGAAGATCTCCGGTCTTCAACCACCGTCTTCATTGTCTTCACAATCCTTGAATCAGTTATTCAAAATGGGTTGAAACCCTGTCTTTTCGAACAACCATTGCATCATTAAAATGAAGTGATGTATAAACATATAATAAATTTCATTCCAACTTAGGGTATTCTTTTATTCAAATATTCTTTATATTGGGAATTACTCCCATAAATCTTGTCAAAGATTTACTTTATTTAAACTTCTTGTTTAAATCTTTCCTTGGAAATCATTTCAAATGATAATATAATCTCTTTTCACAAACTTAACTCAAGTTAAGGTTTATAAGCCTTATCAGGGTTAACGAGCTTTACAGCACAATATACAGCGGAAAAAACATTACACTCAGCGAAAGACTCTCAAATACTTTGGACATAGCTTTACGCTTCAACGTAGGATGTTACTTATAATGTCTACAAAACAAACTACCCGGCTGCCTATGTGGAAATAATGGGCACCCAAGTATATGTGGGAAACAATAAACTCCAGGTTAGTCATGGGACTGGTATGAGAACCAAAACAGTTATTATACTGTATTCTGAAGTTGGGTAAATCACGGGACCACGCCCTATAACATAGAAAAGGTCTTCTCCATATGAATACCTGTCATAAAGCTAGTAATGCTAAAAAAAATGAAGCTACTATAGGACTCAAGTCCAGTCACACACAATGCAAATACAAACCGGAGCATAGAGTTTTACCTTATAAAGGCCAAACATGCTTGATACAAGAAAATCTGAATCATTTGATATTATTATTAGTATCTAAGTGTTGAAAACAATTTCGAAAATAAATGTATCAATTTTAGATGATGTGACGACCCGCCCTGCACCAGCCGACATTTCCAATGAAAGTGCGCTGTGCCGATGTCCAACCAGCACGGGACGGTCATCAAAGAAAGGAAAGAAGGGAATTTGGACTAACAAGGAACCTGTGGAATGTCTTATAGCGCGTGGAATAAAATATAATAATATTATATTTGACATACACCAGGTGAGACAGTGCATAAGCTGAAAACTAAACCATTATAGCAGCGGAAAATCCAAAACACAGCTTATGTTCCACATCATCATTATTACAATTTTTAAAACTGTCTCCAAAGAAAAATAAGAAAGGTATACTACTAATGCCCAAAGTAGTGACCAGTAGCGACACAAGGAGAAAACATATGTATATATATATATATATCGTACATGGGAGCCTTCTGCTCGTCTCCGGATCAGCTACTCGTGCATAACCAGCTAACCTGTCTCTAGTCTGCCCATTTAAGATCACCCAGAGTAATAAGAAGAGACATAAAACTCTGGGTCAGACAAAACTCTGGTATGAGCGATAAGCAGCAAAACAGAACAATAATAGGTACACTAAACCATACCTGAACCTGAACCTGGACCTGCAACCAAAGAGTTAGCACAACAAGATGTACAATACTTTAAGGTGACACTAACATATGGTGTAAAGATATGGGGGAGGGGTGTGCATGTCAAAGTGGTGTCAAACAATCAAGCATAGAAACCATCCTCACATCTCTCACTTAGTGCGTAAAGCATACGATATCCACCGCTTTAATCACCCAAATCCTTGTTATGATCACTCTGCCCCATGGAGTCAAAAAGACTCCACTGCACTGAACCATAGCCATTCGTCCTTGCTATGTCCACTCTGCCCCATGAAATCATGAAGACTGCACTGCACTGGCTCATAGCCATGCTATGATCACTCTGCCCCATGGAGTAGTAACTACCCCACTGCACTGATCCACAACCTAACACTTGTCTTTCCGTGGTGAATCAAAGCTATGGACGTCGACAACTCCTTAGCACATGTCCCGCAGCAAAGCCCAACTCATGAAGTTAACTCATTGGCTCCCAACTGGATCCTGAGTTCTACTTCCTATCTGGACTTCCTTTGCATCTCGGGTTTTGGTCGAATTGGAGTTGGTCTTCAAAAGAGTCATCGCATAGTAGAGGTAGAGGTCCAAATCGGTCCGGTTTGGTTTATCCAGTTTGGTTCGGTATGTGTTGCTCAGGCTCCCTATTCGGTTCAGTTAAATCCCCCTCCTTCGGTTCGGGTTCACTTCCTCCATGTTGTTCGGTTCGGTGATTTGCTTCTTGGTTCTGTTCGCCCCTCCTGCTCCAGCTTGCTTACTCCGATCCGATCCCACGTTCCATTCCGACCCGATCCGATCCTCAACCCAACTGTAACTCTTTGCAAGTGGACATCCTTCTTTCCAAGCCTTCCTTGGTGCCAAGTTCCGATCCGAATCAAATCCCTTGCCCGGTCCTTCTATCCGACCCGAGCCCTATATCTAATCCGATCTGAAACCCTACACACTTCCTGCAACTTTTCCAGCGACTGTTTTACGCTACATGACAGCGTTTTCGATCATCCTAACTGTTCTACTCAATCACAGAGCATACCATATAGTCATAACAACCTATAAAATTGACCATAAACAACAAAACAACAATTTGATATGCCGAAACGAATCAAACATACCCAAGACCCATATTTTCCCCTTAAGCATGTTTAAGCAAATCTAATGATATGATTAGCAAAACTTAACCAAATTAACCCAAACTTCTAACAGAGGCTTAAAATAATATTTAAGAATTTCTAAACATTTTTCCAGATTTTTAACATACATAATTTCGTTAATTAACACTAATCACCCTAATTAACTGTAATTAGTGTAAAAACAATGTTAATCACTCACCTTAGCTGCAAATAAAACTTAAATATGAAAATATCCCAGATTTGGGTTGAATCTCTATGCAACACAACAGCTCTATTCCCGATTTGATGCTAATTTGCCTTGATTAGATGTAGATTAGGCTAAAACTTGATTAAATTGTGATTAGAAGGTGATTTCGGTGTTGGAGGCCATTGTTAGGGTTAGGGATATGTTTTAGGCAGATAAGAAAATGAAAATAGATCGTTTTCCTACTGTTCTCAGCCTCCCCATGACCCTAATCTTGAAATGGGTTATGGGCCCTCCTGCTAATCACCCTAACTAGGCTCGATTAAGCTGTTTTTCACCTTCTAAACCTTGTTTCATCCATATCTCCCAAATGGTGAGTTCGTTTGGCTAATGTGACCACTCTACGGAAAGGTAGACCATTGTCCGGATCTAATGGAAGCGGTTTCAGATTAAAACTCCTTACCAATCAAAAGTTATGGACGAAACAAGATCAGCTAGAGGCAAAACGGTCATTTAAAAATCGGCAAAAATCGTGAACGTGGGAAATGACCCCAATAGTCATCTACCAAAGTTACATGGCTATATGACTTTGCATGAAAAAGAAATAAATATTCTACGATCCCCTGATGCGTAGAATGCGGGTCATTACATTCTTCCCCCCTTAAGAAATTTCTCTCCTGAAATTCCTTAACTAAGAAACAAGTAAAGGATCATGCAAGCCTACCAACCATTCACAACAATCAAACATACAAAACAACAAACAAGTCTATCGTAGCATGCGGAAAACTAAATTGTAATTAAAATCTTACCAGGCAAAGAGTTCTGGATACGTCTTCCTAATGCTCTCCTATGTCCCCCAAGTACAGTCATTCTCATTCTTGCCCCACTAAACTTTGACTAGATCCACCGCTTTCCTTCGAAGTTGCTTCGTATTGCGCTCGACAATACGAATCGGCTTGTAGTTCCCAACCGCCACGGGTTCTACTTCGATATCATCCAACTGATCAGGTGAAATAGTCATATCGCGGTCATGCACGAATTTCCTTAACTGGGAAACATGAAATACGTTATGAACTCCTGCCATCTTCTCTAGTAGTTCAACTTTATATGCCAAATTCCCAACTTGCTCGAGGATTGGGAATGGACCAAAAAATCTTGGCGCCAGTTTTCCTCTCCTTCCAAATCGAATAACATTCTTTAATGGAGAAATCTTGACAAACACCAAGTCGCCAATGGAGAATTTTAAATCTCTTCTCCTCTTATCAGCATAACTCTTCTGCCTATCTTGGGCAGCCTTCATTCGTTGTCAGATAACCTTGATCTTATCTGAGGTTTCTCTTATCACATCTGGCCCAAGCACAAATTTCTCACCGGTTTCTAACCAACATAACGGGGAGCACGGTCTTCCGTACAAAGCTTCATATGGAGCCATACCAATACTGGACCGATAACTATTATTATATGTAAACTCTACTGATGCAAATGGTCTTCCCATGATCCACCAAAATCCAATATGCAAGCTCTCAAGAGATCTTCTAATACTCGATTCACCCTTTCTGTCTGACCGTCGGTTTGAGGATGGTACGTGGTACTGAGATATAATTCTGACCCTAGAGCCTCTTGTAAGCTCTTCCAAAACCCACTAGTAAACAATGGGTCTCGGTCACTCACAATGCTTTTAGGTACTCCATGAAATCTCACTACCCACTTCATATATAGTTCCGCTAACTTAGCTGCCTTTCTATTCAACTTGACGGGTGTAAACCTTGCACTCTTAGTCAATTGGTCCACAATCACCCAAATGCTCTCATAGCCCGATCTAGTCCTTAGCAACCGATCAATGAAATCCATTGAGACTTGTTCCCATTTCCATTCTGGAATTTTAATGGTTGCAACAAAGCACTAGGCTTCTTTTGCTCAGCTTTAACTAGCTGGCAATTCATGCATTTGGATATAAACTCCCCAACGTCTCTTTTCATACCTTTCCAGTAGTAGGTCTGCCTCATATCTCGATACATTTTGTTACCACCTGGATGGATGGTCAGTTTCGAGTGATGACAATCTCTAAGCACTTCATCCCTCAATCCATTGACATTGGGCACAACTAGTCTTCCATTCTCTCTAAGCCATCCATCTCGATCAAGCCCATATTTGTTCATCTCCTCGTCGATACCCATCTCTAACTTGGAAATTATTTCCAATAGGTTAGGATCGTCTCTCTGAACGGAACCAATCAGCTCAATCAAAGTGGGTCTGATCGTCAAACTTGCCAATACTTCTGGATCCAATTCGCACTTTGGTCTGAAATCATACCCAGCGATGTACTCCAGTTGCTTCCATTCCAGAAACATAGCCCCTAAACTAGCATGTCTTCTACTCAATGCATCATCTACCGCATTGCCCTTTTCTGGTATATATGCGATATCGAAATCTTATGAAGCTAAGAATTCTAACCATCTTTGTTGTAGGATATTTAGATCCTTCTGAGAGAAAAGATACATTAATGACTTATGATCAGTAAACAACTCAAATCTTTCTCCCAAGAGATAATGTCTCCACATCTTCAACGCGAATACGATCGCTGCCAATTCCAAATCATGGGTAGGATATCTTTTCTCATGCGGTTTCAGTGCCAACTTGCATAAGCTATAACCTTACCTCCTTGCATCAATACAACACCCATTCCGGAACCACATGCTTCTGTATATACTGTCATCTCTTCATTCCCCTTAGGAATGACTAACACTGGTGCACATGTCAACTTTTCCTTTAGACTCTTGAATGCATTCTCGCACTTTTCGTCCCAGACGAAAGCTTGATTCTTCTTAGTCAACTGAGTCAACGGTGCTGCTATCTTGGAGAAGTCTTGGATAAACTTACGATGATATCCAGCTAACCCCAAGAAACTTCTTATGTCTGTTGCATTCTTGGGTATAGACCAATCTTGTACCGTAGCCACCTTTGCAGAGTCCACGGCAATACCATTTTCTGAAACAACATGGCCCAAGAATCTCACTTCCCTCCTCCAGAAGTGACAGTTAGAAAATTTTGCTTTCAATTGGTGTTTTCTCAACACCTCCGTCACTATCCTTAGATGTTCCTTGTGTTCTTCCTCTGCCCTCAAATAAACCAAGATATCGTCTACGAACACAAGAATAAACTTATTCAATTGATCTTGGAATACCCTATTCATAAGATACATAAGATATGCTGGTGCATTGGTCAACCCGAATGGCATGACCAACCACTCGTAGAATCCAGACGGCGTCTGAAACGCCGTTTTAGCCATACTCTCAGCTTCCACCCTAAGCTAATGAAAACCTGTCGCGAGATCCAACTGGGAGAACACTCTCGCGCCCGTCAACTGATCAAACAAATCATCTATCTGCAGTAGAGGACACTTATTCTTCCTCGTCACCTTATTCAACTCGCGGTAGTCCACACATAATCGAAGGGAACCATTTGCCTTGGCAGTAAACACAACTGGTGCTCACCACTCAGGAACACTTCTTTTGATAAATCCCTTCTTCAAAAGATCGCTTACTTACACCCCATGCTATCGCTGCTCCCTTGGCACCATACGACGATGTGGCATCACTATAGGTCTGGCATCTTTCACTAAATCAATACGGAACTCAATCTCTCGATGTGGTGGAAGTCTGGTCACTTCCTCGAAGACGTCCGGATACTAACCATCCACGGGCACATCTGACAACTCATTATGCGGGATGTTGAGGGAATTTAGAAAACTAGCCATTAACCCATCACTAGGCAGACCACCAAACACTACCCTCTGCCCATCATCCTCTCTAACTGTCACCAAAAAGCCCTCATGGTCTACCACCACCCCGTACCTTTGGAGCCAATCGACTCCCAAAATAATGCCAAACCCAGTAAAGCCTCCATGACTCGATAAGACCATATTACGACAAATCATGCTAAGGCTAGTCGAACCACCAATCGGGTTCGTCACCGCTAAAGGTTTATTGACTATCTCGGGTTCCAATCCCAACCTATCTACCAGGTCACTAGATATGAAGGAACGGGAAGCTCCATTATCAAACAATACTCGAACAGGAACATCATAAACATAAAACATACCTTGAATGATGACATTCTTCCCTTTCTCCGCCGTGGTTGGGGCATTCGACGAAGAAGGGAGAACATTAAGAGCATATGCTTTCACAATCTGCTTCTCTTTAGGGGGTTGCGTACATTTATCCTTGTGATGTCCCACTTGGTCGCAGTTGAAACACTTCCTGTCCGCTGGCTTCACCCGACATTCTTTAGCATAATGGCGCTTCTTGCCACAGCTAAAGCACTACACATCTTTTTTATTCTTTTTCTTCTGGCTATCCTTTGTCTGATTCTGCTTTCTCTTATTCTGAGAACCATTCTTGCCTCCACTGCTTGCTTGCGGTTTTGTCTCCTCTACAGATGCAATCTCAGTCTTCGACTTGGGGTATAGACTCTCTGATCTCAAAGCTTTCTCCACAAACGATTCAAACATCTCATCGATAAGGTTTATAAGTCTTTCCCCCAAGTACTGATCTAAGCCTCTTATGAACTTCTCATTCTTCTTCTCGGGAGTGTCGATAAGAGATAATCCATACTTCGATAAAATATCGAATTCAGCAATATACTCCAAGATTGCTCTACCATTCTGCTTAAGCTCCAGAAATTTCCTAAACAATTCTGATTTCTGAGCAGATGGGATAAACTTATTACTGAATCGTGCCTTAAACTGATCCCAAGTAACTTGATCCTCTGGAGTAGCTGCCTTAATAGCATTCCACCAATTCATCGCCCGTCCTTGCAGCTGACGGGATGCTAGCTTTCTCTTCGTTTCATCCTCGATACCCAAGTCTTCGAAGATACGCTCACAGCCATCCAACCAATCCTGAACTTCTGTAGCCGATTCCGTTCCGTGGAACGGCTTCCCACCAAGACTAGTATAATCCTTGTAAAGCTTAGCGAAATCGGCTCTAGGAGCATGCACTGCTGCACCACCACCATTTGCAGCATTAGGAGCTGCCCTTTGAACATCCCTAAGCATCTCTCTCATGAGGTCAGTGAACATCGTCCTCATATCAGGAGCATTCCCATTATTATCTCCTCTACCAGTACCCCTAGCATATCGTCTCATCGTTTAATCTGTAAGGAGAAAACAATTAACCATCTCTTCAGTGGTGCCAGTGCAGTGTGACTTCATCCTTAAATATACTAATAGTATATGTATAGCTTTTGAAAACCAAAATATCACAAATACGCGCTCTCATATACGTATTATCTCTCTCTGGTGTCTTCCCTAGGTTAACTACGCAACCTAGAGCTATGATACCAAATGTGACGGCCCGCCCCGCACCAGCCGACATTTCCAATGAAAGTGCGCTGTGCCAATGTCCAATCAGCACGGGACGGTGGTCAAAGAAAGGAAAGAAGGAAACCTGAACTAACAAGGAACCTGTAGAATGTCTCACAGCGCATGGAATAAAATATAATAATAACATATTTGACATAAAACTGGTGAGACAGTGCATAAGCTGAAAACTAAACCATCATAGCAGCGAAAAATCCAAAATACAGCTTATGTTCCACAACATCATTATTACAACTTCTAAAACTATCTCCAAAGAAAAATAAAAAAGGTACACTACTAATGCCCAAAGTAGTGACCAGCAGTGACACAGGGAGAATATATATATATATATATATCGTACGTGGGAGCCTCTTGCTCGTTTAAAGATCAGCTGCTCGTGCATGACCAGCTAACCTGTCTCCGGTGTGCCCATTTAAGAGCACTCAGAGTAATAAGAAGAGACATAAAACTCTGGGTCAGACAAAAGTCTGGTATGAGCGATAAGCAGCAAAACAGAACAATAACATGTATACTAAACCATACCTGAAACTGGACCTGCAACCAAAGAGTTAGCACAACAAGATGTACAATACTCTAAAGTGACACTAACATTTGGTGTAAAGATACGGGGGAGGGGTGTTCATGTCATAGTGGTGTCAAACAATCAAGCATAGCAACCATCCTCACATCTCTCACTCAGTGCGTAAAGCATACGATATCCACCGCTTTGATCACCCAAATCCTTGCTATGATAACTCTGCCCTATGGAGTCATGAAGACTCCACTGCACTGATCCATAGCCACTAGTCCTTGCTATGTCCACTCTGCCCCATGAGGTTATGAAGACTCCACTGCACTGGCTCATAGCCATGCTACGATCACTCTACCCCCATGGAGTAGCAACTACCCCACTGTACTGATCCACAGCCTAACACTTGTCTTTTCGTGGTGAATCAAAGTTATGGACGTTGACAACTCCTTAGCACATGTCCCGTAGCAAAGCCCAACTCATGAAGTTAACTCATTGGTTCCCAACTGGATCCTAAGTTCTACTTCCTATCTGGACTTCCTTTGCATCTCGGGTTTTGGTCGAATTGGAGTTGGTCTTCAGAAGAGTCATCGCGTAGTAGAGGTGGAGGTCCAAACCCGGTTCGGTTCGGTCTATCCGGTTCGGTTCGGTATGTGTTTCTCAGGCTCCCCATTCGGTTCAGCTTAAATCCCCCTCCTTCGGTTCGGTTCGGGTTCACTTCCTCCATGCGGTTCGGTTCAGTGCTTTGCTTCGTGGTTCCGTTCGTCCCTCCTGCTCCAGCTTGCTTACTCCGATCCGATCCCACGTTCCATTCCGACCCGATCCGATCCTCAACCCAACTCCAACTGTTTACAAGTAGCCTTCCTTCTTGCCAAGCCTTCCCTGGTGCCAAGTTCCAATCTGAATCAAATCCTTTTCCCAGTCCTCCTATCCGACCCGAGCCTTATATCCGATCCGATCCGAAACCCTACGCACTTCCTGCAACTTTTCCAGCGACTGTTTTACGCCACATGACGGCATTTTCGATCATTATAACAGTTCAAATCAATCAAAAAGCATACCATATAATCATAGCAACATATAGAATTGACCACAAACACCAAAACAACAATTTGATTTGCCAAAATGGATCAAACATACCCAAAACCCATATTTTCCCCATAAACATGTTTAAGCAAATCTAATGATAGGATTAGCAAAACTTAACCAAATTAACCCAAATTTCTAATAGAGGCTTAAAATAATATTTAAGCATTTCTAAACATTTTTCCAGATTTTTAACATGCATAATTTCGTTAATTAACACTAATCACCCTAATTAACTATAATTAGTGTAAAAACAATGCTAATCACTCACCTTAGCCACAAATAAAACATAGATCTGAATATATCCCTGATTTGGGTTGAATCTCTATGCAACATAGCAGCTCTATTCCCAATTTGATGCTAATTTGCCTTGATTAGATGTAGATTAGGCTAAAACTGGATTAAATGGTGATTAGAAGGTGATTTGGGTGTTGGAGGCCATTGTTAGGGTTAGGGAAATGTTTTAGGCGGCTGAGAAAATGAAAATGGATCGTTTTCCTACTATTCTCAGCCTTCCCATAACCCTAATCCCGAAACGGGTTACGGGCCCTCTTGCTAATCACCCTAATTAGGCCCGGTTAAGCTGTTTTTTCGCCTTCTAAACCTTGTTTCAGCCATATCTCCCAAACAGTGAGTCCGTTTGGCTAATATGACCAATCTACGGAAAGGTAGACCATCATCCGGATCTAATGGAAGTGGTTTCGGATCAAAACACCTTACCCATCAAAAGTTATGGCTGAAACAAGATTAGCTAGGGGCAAAACGGTCATTTAAAAATCGGCAAAAATCATGAACATGGGAATTGACCCCAATAGTCGTCTCCCAAAGTTACATGGTTATATGACTTTGCATGAGAAACAAATAAATATTCTATGATCCCTTGATGCATAGAATGCGGGTCGTCACAGACGACATAATATCCCATCCTATTATGTCGCTATATAGGTTTACAACTGATTCAGATCGCATCAATGACAAAGGAAAAGGATATTCCTTAACTGATTCGGATCGCATCTCTAGCAAGATGTCCAGGACTACGTGCATGTGACCCTTGGAGTAGAAGAGTTGGCCCACCAATTCTCAGTGAGATAGGGTTTCTCCTGAACAAAATGTTCCCGACCCTATTGGACCTTCATACTGGTCGGTTGTTTGACCATCATCTGAGGTGCCTCGATTCCAACATCCACATATGTAAATATGCCTAAGCTCTATACCATGGCATCACTTTTAGCTAGAAGGGAACATATGTCCTTTCTCTGGTGTCCATCATCCTGTTTTTAGCCATTTACGAGCTGTGAGGCTTGTCGAAGTCATGTCTCGACACAAAGCTAACCATGCTTTGATCATCATCCACAAGACTCTATATTTCAACATAATCTTTGATCAATTAGCATCCTTGCATTCCACAATGCCAATTCGCGCATATGATCAGTTCTGTCAATAATATAACCTTTGAGTTCATACGTCTCAAGAAGGGCGTTAAGCTAAGAGAATAAATTCGCTGTCACCACTGATATATCATCAATAGCAACAGATCGGTTATATTATGAAATACAATATCAGACACACACATCCATTTACAAGTTCGTTCTGGGTATGAACGAAACCGAAGGCACCTTATTCCTCGTCCCCTATGGGAGAGTGGCCATTGCATATCCGGTCTAACTCCAAGTACGTCTGGATGACCACCACTTTAACCTTATAATAGGAGCTGCCCAAGGCATCAGCAATAATCCAAACGATGTGAAGATCTCCGGTCTTCAACCACTGTCTTCAATGTCTTCGACAATCCTCGTATCAATTATTCAGAGTGGGTTGAGACCCGGTCTTTTCGAATAACCATTGCATCAATATAATGAAGTGATATATAAACATATAGTAAATTTCATTCCAACTTAGTGTGCTCTTTTATTCAAATATTTTTTACATTGGTAATTACTCCCATAAATCTTGTCAAAGATTTACTATATTTAAACTTCTTGTTTAAATCTTTCCTTGGAAACCATTTCAAAAGATTATATAATCTCTTTTCACAAACTCAAATCAAATTAAGGTTTATAAGCCTTATCGGGGTTAACGAGCTTTAAAAAATGTAATCTTTCATATCATTATCCCATTCCCATCCTATTATCCCATGGAGAAAAACTGGTGGTACTCCATATTTACACCCCTCGTATTTTGGTAAGTTTAATTACCTTCTACAATTTCAAATCTAATTTAAGATTGATTAAAACCCCAACTTAGTTTAATCTCCAATTCATTCTTCCAAATCTTCATTTAAAAGATTTATTAGAACTCTCATATAGTTTTAATCTCCATTTCATCTAATTAAATCTTTATTGAAAGATTTTTTAACACTCAAACTTGAGAAATCATATTTCCATTGATTGGGTTAAAGAACAACTATTATTTAAAACATCATTCACTATAAACCCAACATTAAACTTCCATTAGAAATGGAATCTTCATAGAAATCATATCAGTTTATAATCGATATAATTTTGCGTATCAAACTAATACTATAAGCGGAGAAACGGAAAAGCCTTTTAAATTCCTTAAATAGTAAGGGTCTTCCTCCACGGAGGTTCATCTTGATTATCACTAAATCGATTTCCATTCAATTCCAGTTAAATTCATTAACTGGAAAGCTTCACTTTGAAAAATTCCATTAAATCATAGTTAAAAGATTTATTCCATAACTTCATTTACAACTGGGCTTAAGAACAGTGTTATTGAAGACACCAGTCACGACGAACCCAAAATCCAATTTGATATCAAATATAAGGCTTTCAATAGAAATCGTATCGGCTTATATTCAATATCGAAATCTGAAACTAACAGATACCGTATAGGGAATAACGATATCTCTATCTTCCAAATTTCTCAAAACAATAACCATGTAATTACGAAATCTAATATTCAAATATCCGAAGATCATTTCTATTCATATCCAATATTCATATATTGGAAAAACCTAATTCAGTTAAATATTTATTAACCTCAAACCGTTTTAACCACTTTTTTCAAATAGCTAAATTTCACAAAATAGCTTTATACTGTCTAGAACTAAATATATTTGGCCCATAGAGTCTAGTTTATTAAAAGAATCCACCGGCTCAATTAGGGAACCCGTGCAGAACCCAGCGACCTCGAATCAACGGGGGAGAATGCAGAAGTCGAATCAAGCAAAGGTCCCGAGAAATTGAAATAGAAAAGAAAAAAGGGCAGTACTTCTTAAAGGAAAAGGGAATTTTTTTGATTATTCAGTCCGGGAGGCTGCAGGTACTATGGATCCTCTGACTCCCGGTTGCCTTCCCGGGTCTCGCTGGTGTTGCCTTCGGCTGCGCCCTTGCTTTCTTTCCCGTCCCTCCCCTACGCTTCGCACCTGGAGATAGTTGCTTCCTTACCCCGGCCTTCAACTCATAAGAGAAAATGGCTAAGTCATGAATTGAGCAGGCCCTTTTAACTACAAAATACTTTCTTTGTGCATCGGTAAAAAAACATATTTTTTTGTACAATAATGGTTTTTTTCTAAGCGAATTCGAAACTTTTTTTTCTAGTTATTTGAATACCTTACCCCCTTTTTTTGGCAAGGTACCGCTGCGTTCTTACTCTTAGAGCGGCAGGAAACTTTGGTCTATTCCATAACATACAAATTGAGGAAGGGGAGGACCTCGAACCCTTCCCGACCATCAACGGAAGTCTTTGAGACCTTATTTGACCGGACCTGAGGTATTGTTGTTGCCGGGGTTATTTGAAAATTTTCCCAAAGAAATATCCTGAATTAATATAAACAAAAAAACCACAGCTATTCGGAAGAAAGAGAAGGGGTCGAAACACTTCCAAGAGGGTGAGCATCGATATCCTATGATGCCTTTAGTCCACTAAGGGCACTACCCTTGATCATACTATGAAAGATTCCAATTCGTTTTACTTTCTCTTGTTTTAATGCGAAGCCTAATGCTTAATATACTGCCCTTGATGAGAAACAAGAGAGAGCCCGGGGCATTTTTGGCTACTGATGTGCGACTAGGGGCTGATCCCCAATCTTTATCAATTTGATCTCGACTTAGTCATTTATTGTGATTTATCATAATTTTACCTATTTTTATAATTCAAAAAACAGCCTAATTCATTAAAACCCAATTTCAGGTCATTTACAGCAGTAGCGCTGTTTTTATTCAAATTTATTTCAAAATCTAACCACTGGATTTTAAATCTTTTCATTTCATTGGAAAGTTCTTTTCATTCTAAACCAGACGTTTTTCGTTTCGGGAAAATCCGATGGTCCGATCTCTAGGAACGTCAATTTGGAGTTAATGGTCGAAATTTGAAAACGGTCTTTGCACGACTCGTCTTATTCAAACCATTTTGTTATTTATAATAAAATTCGTTGATTCCGTTTAAACCTATTTTATAAAACGTTTATAAACTCGTTTATAAAAGATTGAATCTCCAATTCAATTTTAAATAAAAATTGAATATTCCTTGTTATTATAATATTAAAATAATAATATTTTCAAAATATAATATTTTGAAATCCAAATTTTCTCGACATCCATTATAAAAATAAATAAGATCAATGGAAAAATCCATTCAAGTTAAAAATGTCATTTATATATCTAACTCGAATTCACATTTTGAAGTCATTTTAAATAAATCTGAAAACAGGCCTTTATTAATTGAGAATTAATTCAAATTGAATTCTTTCTTTTATGAAATTTATTCGTAATCATTTAAACTGCATTTCCAAACTAATTTGAATTTTAAAATTAAAATTTCATTTTCACTAAATATTTTATTTATAAAATATTCCCAATTAGGAATGAGATCCAACCAATTACCATATAATTTAGTTTATATGGATTTCACACATCATTATAACATCCATATCAACTACCGTCCATCAATCAATGATTATAATGTAAGTGTTTCTGTTGTTAATGCTTATATTCATAGTTAAATAATAATAACATTAAAACTATAAACAAAATCCATCAACCACAAAGCAAACATTGCGATCACAGGCAGTCAATATACATTCAGTTCTGATAATAATAACAAAACAAAATAGTTGAGTGAGAGAGTGAGACTTTGGTCGGTTTGAAATCGTTGCGATTATTTTCAATCAAATACATTAAATTAAACCAAGCATTTAATTTGACCAAAAATCTCATCTAGCTCCGAATTCTTTCAAATCGGCTTCACTGCGAAGGTCTTGTCGTCAAAGCTCTCGTCATCATGGTTGCATCGGAATTGGGTTCACGCGATTTTGTTGTCGTATCAACGAGTTATAGTCAATTAAACATTAAACAGTTAAATATGTAATTAACTAATTAATTAATAATTAACTTAATCCTCTCTCTAACCCTCCCTTATGTTCATTTCCTCCCAGGTCACCGAAAAACCCATCATTGTGTCCCCCTTCTTCAATTCGGACGCCACCACCGTGCACCTGCCATTGATCAGCCACTTCCACATCGAGTCCCCGAACATCCCCTCCCTTCGCCTGGCACAACTTCCCATTCCCACTCTTCCATGCCTCGAAAACCATCCCCAAACGTGCAGCCTTTGAGCGCACGATTCTACCCCCAGACAACACATTAACGATCATGACCGTTGAAGTGATAGAGCTCGTCGAGCTCTACGATATTGTAGTTGGGAATTTCTAGAATAGGTGAATGGATCAGTCGGATTTGGAGGAAGAAGTTTGGAAGACGGCCGCCGTTGATTTCAATAGTTGCAGCTGCATCAGAATTGGGTTAGATTTAGAGTGAATTTTAGGGTATTTATAACATTATTTTAATATCATTTTATTCCAATGTTACTTCATTGCGAAGTTTTGCACCCAAACTCCAAACAAAACCCAACGTCTGATGTCTCCAGCGAAATACCTCTGTTTCGGACACAACGGAATAGGTTTTAGAAGCTAGTTCGACTGTTTTAATCCGTTTTTCTTAAAATTAAAATATAAATCAATATAACATTCAATATTGAATTTCAACGTTTGTTTTAATTTACCACGACTACATACTAACTCCAAAATTTAAGAAATTTGAAATCTCGACATAAGCCTAGTCTCGTCAAATTTGGAGACCAGTTGAAAGATAGCCTTATTTATAGATTTATTTGAATTCTAACCAAATTTCAATATGCGTTCATTTATACCATGCTTACATAGGAATTCCAATTGACTTGAAATTTGAAACCTAACAATAATTCAATATTCCAGATCCAACAAAATTGTTTTTGTCAAAAACGGTGGTCGTTTGAAAAACGACCATTTTTAAGGCTTAAATAAAACTAATAAAATATAATTAAATTCAAAACAGTTCAATTTATCAATAGTAAATTAATATAATCGTATATATCCAAATACATATCTTATAGCTCTAAAATAAACATAGTTGGGTTTATAACTCGATGTTTTCAAAAATCCAAGTTAAATCGATATTCAATTTATTATAAAATCCTTTTTTGGCATAGCCGACCGGTTTTTATAGTGATCGCAAACACTTTTATTATTACCAATAATAAATACAAGTATAACAGGAGGTTGGTGGTAGCCAATCTAATACAGTTCGGTTTTTAAGGTGGATCATCCACGGCCATCCTATCTACGTTGAAGTACAGGAGCTAATTCTAGACTACTAAGTACGGTTTTTAAGGTGGTCCGTCCACTATTTCTCCACGCAAGGTGTCACATTCTGAAAATTACATACTACAAAGTAGTGATAACATTGTTTACAAGCTAAAAGGAATACTAAGTACAAATACTATACACAGGTACACAACAAGGACCAAGTAACATAAAGAACAATAGCCGTAAAAACATGAAAAAGGTACAACAAGTTGCACCTCACCCATCAACTAACCAAAGGCCATACCATCCTGCAAAATACTTGAGCACCACACCCAAAGCATTCACAAGAGTTGTCACATAATGCTACAGAAATATAACTGGAACGAAGTAAATTTCAGCTGTAGCAGCAAATTACATGAGCTTCACACCTATAGTCAGATCTCGGATTTGAACAAGCATGTCTTGAAGGAGAAGCTCCATCAACAGTCCAATACTGGCAGTAAACAAGGTAGGAAGGAGGTGATAAACACTGTGATAACGATCAACAATGATAACAAATGTACCAATGCACCAAGCTCTCAGTGTTACGCATCTAGTATGCAGCCGATATCAAAGTGATGACCACAGCTCAGACTCCAATCAAAATCATAGCCAAACAGAAAGCATTACATTACAAAATTTGAACTTCAATGATCCAAAAGAAAGAAACCAAACACCCAAGCATCTAGAACTTTATCCAGAAAAACACACAGACAAAAATGAGCTACTAACAAGATGATACAAGGCTAACATTGAATACCCTACCAGCCGATTAGAACCATCACAAACGCAAGGTCAAAACACAAATCTAATTATACTAGTGGGGAGTTGCTGCTCACCTAGGACCTTTGAGTCATTGTCAAATCACTTCCATTGCGACATCCACCAGTTGAAGAACGAGTACAACTCATAGTTACCTGAAGTAGCCATGGCACAGTGGAAGAGAGGTTGTCCGGATGATTAAAGGATAAAAGTAGCTGTTAAATGAGGTTGAGGAAATTGGGGGTAACTGGAGGGCAAACCGATTTCATGAGAAAGCTTCAGATCTGAAATATAAGTAGTTAACGTGAGAACCACCACACGGAGCAAAAGCAAGGAAGGAGATTTGAGGAGGTTAGAGATAAGCGAATTAGTGGAGACGAGAGTAAGGAGTGAATCAAAGGGGAGAAAGAAAAAAGAAAGCGGCGACTTCCTTGTTGCTATTAACGATGGTTCTCTCACAGACGCAGACGAAGCTTTTGTTTTCTTTGCCATTAACGATGGTTCTCATGAGAAAGCTTCAAATCCTTTTATTTTATTATATAAATAGTTATAATTTATAAACGAATTCCATAGCAACTTTTTAAAATTTTAAATTAGTCATAACTTACAATTTATAATACGAAATCTCGATTCATCACTTCTGTTAGAAATTTATAATTCAACAGAACCTAACACTTCTTGTTTTACAGGAATCCGACTTATACTGAATTTTGTATATTCATCTAAAGTTCAAAACTAAATATTTCTAACTACCATGACGATACAAGTTCATTTTATAATTAATATAAAATTATACGTCCAACCTTCATTTTAAATAAATTCTAAGTCATTAATTCTCAATATAAATCATTTTAAATATTTAATTTCCATTAAATACTTCTTAATAAATTTTGGGTCATTACATTCTCCTCCACTTAAAAGGATTTGTCCTCAAAATCGAAGAGAGAACAGAAGGTTGTTTACTTAACCAACTCAGCCTTTGTTCTAACCAATTTAGCCTTCGTTCTAACGAACTCAAGTTCTTTAAATTTTTAGTTTTAAGAACTTTCCAATTTCTCAAAATTTGGCTAACGCCTTAAAATTTCAAAAAAATTCGCCATAACCTCTTTTGTACTTATTGATTGGTATAACTACAAATTGTCTCACAGGGCGTGTAACACCCCACATCCGTTAGTGTCACTCACAAAGGGAATGCACTAAGTTCTGTGGAGCATTATAGGTAAAAGATACAGATAAATTACAAGACAAACAAAATTAAAACAGCAGAAAACTTTACTTTATTGATAAAATAGTTAGTACAACAATTGTTTTCCAATATCAGCGTATCTGTCTTACAAAATAAAGAAGCATAAAATAACTTTTATATTCCCCAATGTAGCATGAGCCAGCCATAGCAATGGAAAAGTGAATCCAAGGAAAACTTTGACTAATCTTCAAGCTTGGAAAAAAACTGAGCTAAGTAGTAACATTCCCTCCCTGCGAACCTGTGGGGGGGGGGGAACGGAAGACAAGAAGGCGAAAGAAAACAGAGTCAGACATAAAGTCTTGTAAGTTCAGTAACTTTCAGTATGTGAACAGGAACAAGCAACACAACATGAATTAACTGAATACAAGATAATACCATGATGATAGAGCTAACAAGATAACATGAGATTAAGGCAAGATATGCTAAGATATGCTTCACTACTTTCTCTGCTTTGCTATTACCCTGTTATTCTGGTTTCTATATCTCTGCACCACCTAACTAGTAATCTGTATGAACTGATAAGAACAAATACGTGATCCCAATCCCTTGCAATTGTGGTTGTTTTCAGATGTACATCTATTATTTATTACCTAGATCTAATCTAGGGTTTTTCTATTGAGTGCTTCCTAGATTCAACTAGGGTTTATGCGACTTATCTAATGCTTCTCAGATTTTAGGGTTTACGCGACCTAGTTCCAACTAGGGATTATGCTACTTATCGAACGACGCCCCTACTCTAGGACACACTACCCAGAGCGGTATATGTTCCTAGACTTTCCCCCACGTATGTGTCGTGGATCGTTATTGCTGTCTAGATGCACATGTCCTCTATATGTGCGACCCGAGTCTCATAGCAGAGCAAATTAAGAAACACGGAACTCGGTCGGGAGCTTTCAGATATCTGCCGATGCAGATGATAAGGTCTGTTTTTCCAGTGGCTATGGTCCCACCTGACCCCTCCCTCAACTAATGAAAGGCACACGTTGAAAAATGAGAACTATACGCAGGCCCCCCTATGCCCCACTAACCTATGGCCATCCGCAACCACAACTAGATAGCAAGTATATGGTATGTTGGAGTTCTCCGCCTTTCCGCTTCACGTATCTCGATTGACTCAAGATGGTAGGTAGACGACGAGTTGATATCACAGGGCAACTGGTCTCGCCAAATCACGCTGGTCCATCCCAGTCTTTAGGTTTCCTTATATTGCAACCAAGGCATACCCTTGGTTCTTCTAACGCAGACCTTAACCTCTGTGAGCTCAGGCGGATCATCTGCAGCCTCACAGAGGGATACCAAGAGTACCCTCACGTCCCCTCGAAGCCACATGCTTCGTAACCCAGTTTGTTGGAGCCTTCTTTAAGATCAGATGGACGTTCGCTCCTTCTCGTGTTCTACTAAGGTTTACTACTTAGTTCCCTTAACTAAGGTTTACTACTTAGTTTCCTGAATAGTCGTTTTCTTAACTAAGGTTTACTACTTAGTCCTTTTAACTAAGGTTTACTACTTAGTTCTCTTTCTCGTTATGTTGGATTGGTTAAGTATCATCAGTCAATTCAAGTTAACTTAACCCATTCATTTGTCATGTTGAACTGGTTAAGTGTTATCAATAGTTCATGTTGACTCAACACTACCACAAATCAAGTTATATTGGTTAAGTATTTCTTATTACTTAACCCCACCCCTTCATCTTGTATTGGTTAAGTGTCCCCTTTAACTTAACCCTAACATCTGTTTAATTCACATGTTCTAATGGTTAAGTATTGTCCCTTCATGTTTTAACTTAACCTTGTTCATTTGTCACCCTATGATGGTTAAGTGTTCTAAGTTTACTTAACTACACCTTCTAGTTAACATGTTAAATTGGCTAAGTGTATTTTACTTAACCCAACCTTCTAGTCTAGTCAACATGTTATAACGGTTAAACCTTTTCTTATCTTCACCCACTTGTCTAGTCAACATGTTATAATGGTTATTTAACCCCTACAAGTCTTGTTAACATGTTAAGTTGGTTAAGTGTTCCTAGGGACTTAACTCTCCCCTTCTAGTTTAACCGTTTCTTAGCTTTAAATTATTCTTTAAAGCACCAACCACTCACATTAGACAGATATCGTTGCGGTTACTGGATGTGCCGGTCGGTTCCGGGAAGGTTTACACCACAACTCAGTCTAACCTCGGGTCCTTTTGGGCTCAATGCTCTAACCACCCACATTAGATAGGTATTGTTACGGTTGTTGGATTTGCCGGGCGGTTTCGGGCAGTCTTATACAGTAACTCAATCTAACCTCGGGTTAGGCATATTCGTCTTTCCCTAGATTTACATATTTATCCTTTTTTTTCTATATGTAAATTGCTAACAACTCTTTTAAACAAATTTGGCCTATATCATATTCATTTGTCATGCCCACTAACATACCCATGTTCTAGGCCCAAATCTTGATTTACCTATCATTTAACCCAACTTGCAGTTTATGCTAAATTAGATCAGTTCAAGTTAAAACTAGATTCAATATTCTAGTTTACAGTTTTTGCTCAAAACTTGGTTTACATGCTAATTACATACTTTGCGGCCAATTAACAATTTACCATTATACACCCAGTCTAATAAACATGTAATATTTACTATTATAGCCAATTCAGATTATGCCAACATATTTGTTATGCCAAATTATATAAATTAAGTTACGCCCAAATTCCCCCGCCGTAGTCGTACATATAACATGATTTCACAAGTTTCTAGGTACTTATGAAATGAAACTTAACAAAAGGAACAAGGGATAAGCACGAGAATTTGACATAAAGAATAAGCATGTGAAAGCGAACCAAATACAAAGATAATGGTTCCCATAGGTTTGATGTACATAGCAGTGAATAGGAATAAACTAGACAAGCTACATCATAAATACAAGATCAACACAATTTAGGGAATAGGCATAGGTGATTTGGTCTAACATAATGCCAATTCGGTGTACAACATGATTTGCAATTATAGTGTTATGGGTATAGGCAACTAACCATACCAGTCATAGGCAATTAACCACAATTGTCCTAGGCAATTAACCACAATAGTCATAGTCATGGTTTCATAGTTATGAATCATGGACGATTAAACACAACAGTCATGGATAATTAATAAAAATAGTCCTAGGCAATTTCCCTAAATAGTCATAGGCAATTAACTGTAATAATTTCAAAGTCATGGTCATGGACAATAGTCTTATGTTCATAATCATAGGCAATAATCTCATAGTCATGAGTCATAGGTGATTGGTCACAATTGTCCTTGTCATAGTTGTAGGCAGTAGTCTTATGTCCACTGTCATAGGCATAGGCATAGTCTTATGTTCACAGTCATAGGCATAGGCATAGTCTTATGTTCACAGTCATAGGCATAGGTACAGTCTCATCGGTAATTAATCTCAATAGTTCTTAATTAGATCCAAAGGCATATACAAGCACAGATTCAAATGAGAAGATCAGGCATATTCTTATATCCATTTAATTACATGCCACAAAATAGACGTTCAAATCTAAAAAGTAACTAACTTACATTGATCGGTTTTAGAAAAGGATAATAAGATAACGTTGAGGTGATTTGCTATGATTCGCGCGACCTTGCTCGAAGCCGTTGAATTAGCCATTCCTTCCCTTCTTGAAGCTCAAACTTGATTTGATTCTCCAATTTTCAATTCCTAGCTGTAGTCTTCAAGAAATAGTTTTCGTATTTTATTTTAATTTATTTATTTCAATTATTCCAGAGGCAGCATAAGGAGAGAATGAAATGGTGTAAAGAGAATGAGGCTAGGAGGCTGTTTATATAGGATTAGGCAGACGAATCTAGACAGAAAACGAGACCAGATACATCAGAATGAACCCAGGCTCAGAACTGGGTTCTGGCACCAGGTCGACACTATGGTCAACCTGGTCCCTGGGAGGTCGACACTATAGTCGACCCCCAAGTCGACCTGGTCCTGGGCGGGAAATTTCCCGCCCATCCTGTTCTGGGTTTTCGAATTCGAATTCGAATTCGAATTTCGAGCTGTTTTTCTGTTCTGAAAATTCCTTAAACTTCAGAGGGTCATATCTCCCTCGTACGGACTCCGTTTCTTGAAAACTCGGACTCGTTTCTAAGCAGAATTTCGAGACGAACGCAATGGCGCAACCCGTTTCCCTTGATTCTTATTTTAAAATTTAATTCTGCCTTGATTTATGGTTTTAACAAGTTATAAAAATACAGGGTGTTACATTCTCCCCCTATTAAAAGGATTTTGTCCCCGAAATCTTCAAGTTAGGAAGAATGTATCCTACCATACAATCAACTGTCTACTCAACCATTCAATCACAGGCATTCATTTTCCTTAAAAAGATTTCTAATGCTTTCATGTTCATATGCATAGTGTGTGTATATGTCTTTATCTAATGCAAAATCAGGTGGTCTACTGATTCAGTTGACCTCCTTAATGTGAATTATGTCAGTGCCATGCGTCCAATCATGTATGCAAGCATCCCTGGTTACGTAAATACTACATGTGTGCATAGCCATTCATCCATATGCAACGTCCATATGATAACATATCAAGTTAAATCCGTTAAGCAAATACATATATGCTAAAGCAATATGGAAGTGACTGAGTCGTTCTAGCGCCTATGGTGTGTATATGCATCCACGAGCAACCATTTGCAACCATCAATCATAACATGTTTCAAATACATGTTTACATCCATTGGCTTCTACTTAAGGATCGATGATACGCCCTAGAGGATATACCTTAAAAGCTAGGAGGTATGCATAAAATTCCTAGAAAAAGAGATCAAGGATGTACCCTTAAGAAAAAGGGTATGATGCGTGTATCTAGTCTTCAGTCCTCTAAGTCGCATCTTCTTGAGCTTCACTATTCTGTACCTTATCTAATTAATCTTCACGATTGTGAGGCTTCTTGACCTCCATTTCCAAAACTGTCGTTGATCGGATAGTTGGCTTTTTATTATCAAATGGATACATGCGGAAGTCTATCCCGCGTTTTAGGGGTAAACTCCTAAACTAATCAAAAACATCTGCGTACTCATGGACTACCCTAACGGATTGCAAATTGTCGATTAAGTGATTCTAGCTAGTTAAGCTTAACTAATTCTTTACACAGAATCTCGATGGTATTTCCAAGGCAAGTCAAAAGTCTAACTACCCTCCTTTCAGAATTACTAGGCAACCAACCCATGCCTAGAATCAACTCATAGCCCCTGGAACCAAAAACATAAGCATTACGCTTAAACTCAACACTTAATATAGTTATTCTCAAATCCTTACAAACCAAAGGTAAACGGGCCGAACCACCAATTGGATTTGAGACACTAATGAGATCTTCTGCTATACAAGTACTAAGGTGCAGAGACTCAACTATGGGAGTAGATATGTACAAATGCGAAGCGCTAAGATAAAAAGAGTACTAACTGGTTGATCAAAACGAAAAGCTAAACTTTTCCAATAGAGACTTTTACTATCTTTCTCTCAGGTATTCTGGTGGTGAAAGCATGCACTCGCCCTTCTGAAAATCATGTCCTTCGTCCTTGCCCCTTGTCCTTAATTATATGCCCCATTATACCATGGAAAAGATACCTCCTCTCGCCTTAGGTTTTATAATTCCTTCTTTCCTCGTGAGTCGAGTTTACATCCATGAGTTTTTCATCCTTCCGTTGAGCTCCCTAGCCAAACTTCCTCATCTTCATCTTTACTATCCCTGTGTAATCATATTGACAAGTTTCTCAAAAGTTGCCGCCATCGCACGGAAAACTCTTCAAAGCTTGAAAGAAAACTAGTTGTAGGCGAAACTACTATGGCTATAGATGGAAGTCAGGCACTACTTTGCCCTTTGATAGGTATCGTAGTCTTATCAAGCCTACGGAACCGTGCCGCGATGAGGTTACCTCCCAGAAAGCCAGGAGCCCCGAAGACTCAAGAAAGAAGGGGACAAGATTTCAAACAGAGGACCAGAAGATAGTGTGTATGGCTTTTGGGGAATATGCCTTTAATATAAAAACTTTTCTTTTGAAAATGCTTCTTTTAAAAGCCGTTTTGAAATATATTTTTTTTTCAAATCTTTTATCTGATCCGGTAACCTTCAGCTCTGATACCACGTGTAACACCCCACATCTGTTAGTGTCACTCACAAAGGGAATGCACTAAGTTCTGTGGAGCATTATAGGTAAAAGATGCAAATAAATTACAAGACAGACAAAATTAGAACAGCGAAAAAACTTTACTTCATTGATAAAATAGTTAGTACAACAATTGTTTTCTAATACCAGAGTATCTGTCTTACAAAATAAAGAAGCATAAAATAACTTTTATATTCCCCAATGTAGCATGAGCCAGCCATAGCAATGGAAAAGTGAATCCAAGGAAAACTTCGACTAATCTTCAAGCTTGGAAAGAAAACTGAGCTAAGTAGTAACATTCCCTCCCTGCGAACCTGTGGGGGGGGGGAACGGAAGACAAGCGAAAGAAAACAGAGTCAGACATAAAGTCTGGTAAGTTCAGTAACTTTCAGTATGTGAACAGGAACAAGCAACACGACATGAATTAACTGAATACAAGATAAAACCATGATGCTATGGCTAACAAGATAACATGAGATTAAGGCAAGATATGCTAAGATATGCTTCATTACTTTCTCTGCTTTGCTATTACCCTGTTATTCTGGTTTCTATATCTCTACACCACCTAACTAGTAATCTGTATGAACTGACAAGAACATATACGTGATCCCAATCCCTCGCAATTGTGGTTGTTTTCAGGTGTACAACTATTATTTATTACCTAGATCTAATCTAGGGTTTTTCTATTGAGTTCTTCCTAGATTCAACTAGGGTTTACGCGACTTATCTAATGCTTCTCGGATTTTAGGGTTTATGCGACCTAGGACCAACTAGGGATTATGCTACCTATCGAACGACGCCCCTACTCTAGGACACACTACCCAGAGCGGTATATGTTCCTAGACCTTCCCCCACGTATGTATCGTGGATCGTTATCGTTGTCTAGATGTACATGTCCTCTATATGTGCGACCCGAGTCTCATGGCAGAGCAAATTAAGAAACACGGAACTCGGTCAGGAGCTTTCAGATATCTGCTGATGCAGATGCTAAGGTCTGTTTTTCCAGTGGCTATGGTCCCACCTGACCCCTCCCTCAACTAATGAAAGGCACACCTTGAAAAATGAGAACTATACGCAGGCCCCCTATGCCCCACTAACCTATGGCCATCCGCAACCATAACTAGATAGCAAGTATACGATCTGTTGGAGTTCTCCGCCTTTCCGCTTCACGTATCTCAATTGACTCAAGATGGTAGGTAGACGACGAGTTGCTATCACAGGGCAACTGGTCTCACCAAATCACGCTGGTCCATCCCAGTCTTTAGGTTGCCTTATATTGCAACCAAGGCATACCCTTGGTTCTTCTAACGCAGAACTTAACCTCTGCGACCCCAGGCGGATCATCTGCAGCCTCACAGAGGGATACCAAGAGTACCCTCACGTCCCCTCGAAGTCACGTGCTTCGTAACCCAGTTTGTTGGAGCCTTCTTTAAGATCAGATGGACGTTCGCTCCTTCTCGTGTTCTACTAAGGTTTACTACTTAGTTCCCTTAACTAAGGTTTACTACTTAGTTTCCTGAATCGTTGTTTTCTTAACTAAGGTTTACTACTTAGTCCTTTTAACCAAGGTTTACTACTTAGTTCTCTTTCTCGTTATGTTGGATTGGTTAAGTATCATCAGTCAATTCAAGTTAACTTAACCCATTCATTTGTCATGTTGAACTGGTTAAGTGTTATCAGTAGTTCATGTTGACTTAACCCTACCACAAATCAAGTTATATTGGTTAAGTATTTCTTATTACTTAACCCCACCCCTTCATCTTGTATTGGTTAAGTGTCCCCTTTAACTTAACCCTAACATCTGTTTAATTCACATGTTCTAATGGTTAAGTATTGTCCCTTCATGTTTTAACTTAACCTTGTTCATTTGTCACCCTATGATGGCTAAGTGTTCTAAGTTTACTTAACTCCACCTTCTAGTTAACATGTTAAATTGGCTAAGTGTATTTTACTTAACCCACCTTCTAGTCTAGTTAACATGTTATAACGGTTAAACCTTTTCTTAACCTCACCCACTTGTCTAGTCAACATGTTATAATGGTTATTTAACCCCTACAAGTCTTGTTAACATGTTAAGTTGGTTAAGTGTTCCTAGGGACTTAACTCTCCCCTTTTAGTTTAACCGTTTCTTAGCTTTAAATTATTCTTTAAAGCACCAACCACTCACATTAGATAGATATCGTTGCGGTTACTGGATGTGCCGGTTGGTTCCGGGAAGGTTTACACCACAACTCAGTCTAACCTCGGGTCCTTTTGGGCTCAATGCTCTAACCACCCACATTAGATAGGTATTGTTACGGTTGCTGGATTTGCCGGGCGGTTCCGAGCAGTCTTATACCATAACTCAATCTAACCTCGGGTTAGGCATATTCGTCTTTCCCTAGATTTACATATTTATCCTTTTTTTTCTATATGTAAATTGCTAACAACTCTTTTAAACAAATTTGGCCTATATCATATTCATTTGTCATTGCCCACTAACATACCTATATTCAAGGCCCAAATCTTGATTTACCTATCATTTAACCCAATTTCCATAGTCTTATGTTCACAGTCATAGGAATGGGCATAGTCTTATGTTCACAATCATAGGCATAGGTACAGTCTCATCGGTAATTAATCTCAATAGTTCTTAATTAGATCCAAAGGCATATACAAGCACAGATTCAAATGAGAAGATCAGGCATATTCTTATATCCATTTAATTACATGCCACAAAATAGACGTTCAAATCTAAAAAGTAATTGACTTACATTGATCGGTTTTAGAAAAGGATAATAAGATAACGTTGAGGTGATTTGCTATGATTCGCGCGACGTTGCTCGAAGCCGTTGAATTAGCCATTCCTTCCCTTCTTGAAGCTCTAACTTGATTTGATTCTCCAATTTGCAATTCCTTGTCGTAGTCTTCAAGAAATAGTTTTCGTATTTTATTTTAATTTATTTATTTCAATTATTCCAGAGGAAGCATAAGGAGAGAATGAAAAGTGTAAAGAGAATGAGGCTAGGAGGCTGTTTATATTGGATTAGGCGGACGAATCTAGATAGAAAACGAGACCAGATACATCAGAATGAACCCAGGCTCAGAACTGGGTTCTGGCAACAGATCGACACTATGGTCGGCCTGGTCCCTGGGAGGTCGACACTATGGTCGAACCCCAGGTCGACCTGGTCCTGGGCGGGAAATTTCCCGCCCATCCTGTTCTGGGTTTTCGAATTCGAATTTTGAATTCGAATTTCGAGCTGTTTTTCTGTTCTGAAAATTCCTTAAACTTCGGAGGGTCATATATCCCTCATACGGACTCCGTTTCTCGAAAACTCGGACTCGATTCCAAGCAGAATTTTCGAGACGAACGCAATGGCGCAACCCGTTTCCCTTGATTCTTATCTTAAAATTTAATTCTGCCTTGATTTATGGTTTTAACAAGTTATAGAAATACAGGGTGTTACAGGGCTCACATCAATCAAAAAGAAAATCCAAAAGCAAGCGGCTCATAAAACCATCAAGTCCAATCAGTATAGTAAATATGTACCTGTTTGTCGGGCATACAATTTTATTCCTCTTCTCGGCTTCCGTACACTAGCCTGTTCAACATATATACACACACACACACACATACATAATCCCAACTAATTTCAATTCAATTTAACATTAAATTTGACTTGGTTCCATTTACCTTCCATTCTTATATTTATTTTATCATTCCAATATTTTTATTAGTTAAGCTAATTTTCACACATTACAACCAGCAGTCAATTGGTTAATTAACTTTTTAAATTTATATGTTAACAAAAGATATATCTTTTAAATACTCAAAGTATATTCTCACATTCAAATTACAAACATTTAACGCTAGCTAAGTTCTTGGCCCTCATACCAGTCAATTTGAAAAATATAGGCATCTCACTTTCGAAACTCGAAAATAAACACTGATTATTCCTAGGTCATCAACAGAATCATCCCCGAGCGACTAGAGTGTGATTCTATATCTATCTAGTATATTTGAGACTTCGTATATACGTTGATCAGACATATATTCAAAATATTCTTATACTCGATAGTCCAAACTCAACTCCAAATAAAATACACAAATTCTAATTATAAGATATAATAATTTCAAAACTAAATTCATTTTTATATATAATACTCTTCAAACTCATTCTAGGGCATTGCTAATCCTATCTCTAATGAGTCACACTTGTAGGATATTACTAATCCTACCTCTAATGAATTCTTTCATATTGTTCTAATGTATTGTATTCCAAAAGCTTAGTAAACCAAAGCTCTGATACCAACTGTAACAACCACTTTTGGGCCTGCATCGAGCTGGTGGTTTGCCCACTCGAAACTTTCTCAAAGACGGATTGTTATAGGATACGATACATCATAATAAAACACATAAAGAACATTTCATTATTATTACAACAATTTTAAACTAGAATACAATATATTAGAGTACACCACAATTAATAAATTTATAACACAATATACAGCAGAAACAACATTACATTCAGTAGACGACTCTCAAATGCTTTGGACACAGCTTTACGCTTCAATCCAGGATCCTGCTTATAATATCTGTAAAACAAACAACCTGGCTGCCTATGTGGAAGTAATGGGCATGCGAATTTAGGTGGGAAACAATAAACTCCAAGTCAGACTTGGGATTGGTATGAGAACCAAAACAATTATTATACTTTATTTTAAAGTTAGGTAAATCACGAGACCATGCTGTATAACATGAAATAGGTTTTCTCCACATGAAAACTTGTATAGAGCTCGCAATGCTAAAAAATGAAGCTATTATAAGACTCAAGTCCCATCACACAATGCAAGCGCAAACCGGAGGGTAGAGTTTTACCTTATAATGGCCAAACATGCTTGATACGAGAAAATCTAAATCATTTGATATGATTATTAGTGTCTAAGTGTTGAAAACAATTTAGAAAATAAATGTATCAATCTTAGACGGCATAATACCCTATCATATTATGTCACTATATAGGTTTACAACCGAAAGGGCAAGGTACATATTAAAAGTTGGATTTCCATCAATGAACAATGCAAAGGATCTTCCTTAATCGATTCAGGTCGCATCTCCAGCAAGATGTCTAGGACCACACACATGTGATCCTTGAAGCAGCAAAGTCGGCCCACCAATTCTCGGTGGGTTAGAGTTTCTCCTGAACAAAACATTCCTCGGTCCCATTGGACCTTCATACTGGTCAGTTGTTTGACCATCATCAGAGGTGCCTCGATTCCAACATCCACATAAGTAAATATGCCGAGGCTTTGTACCATGACATCACTTTCAGTTTAAAGGGAATATATGTCCTTTCTCTGGTGTCCATCATCCTGTTTTTGGCCATTCACGGGCTGTGAGGCTTGTTGAAGTCCTGTCTCGACACAAGCTACGTTATATCAGCCATGCTTTGATCATCATCTAGAAAAATTTGCTTTTCAACAAACGTTATGATCCATCAGCATCCTCACATGCCACATTGCCAATTTACACATATGATCAATTTCTATTAATAATATTACCTTTAAATTCATATGTCTAAAAGAAGGGTGTTAAGCTAAGAGAATATATTCTCCGTCACCACAGATATATCATCAATAACAACTAATCGGTTATGTTATGAAATACAACGTCAGACACACATCCATTTACAAGTTTGTTTTGGGTCTGAACGGAACCGAAGGCACCTTATTCCTCGTCCCCTAAGGGAGAGAGGCCCTTGCATATCTGATCGATCTCCAAGTACGTCTGGATGACCATCACTTTAACCTTATAACAAGAGCTACCCAAGGCATCAACAATAATCCAAACGATGTGAAGATCTCCGATCTTCAACCATCGTCTTCAGTGTTTTTGACAATCATCGTATCAATTATTCAGAATGGGTTGAAACCTAGTCTTTTTGAATAACCATCGCATCATCAAAATCAAGTGATATATAAACGTATCATCAATATCATTCCAACTCAGAATATTCTTTTATTCAACTATTACGTACATAGGGAATTACTCACATAAGTCTTATCAAAGATTGACTTCATTTAAACTTCTTGTTTAAATCTTTCTTTGGAAATCATTTCAAAATATTATATAATATCTTTTCCCATACTTAACTCAAATTAAGGTTTATAAGCCTTATTGGTGGTTAACGAGCTTTACAAAAATGTAATCTTTCATATCATTATCCCATTCCCATCTTATTATCCCATGGAGCAAAACTAGTGGTACTCCATATTTACATCCCCCATATTTTGGTAAGTTTAATTACCTTCTACCATTTCAAATCTAATTTAAGATTGATTAAAACCCCAATTTAGTTTAAATCTCCAATTCATTCTTCCAAACCTTCATTTAAAATATTTATTAAAACTCTCATATAGTTTTAATCTCCATTTCATCTAATTGAATCTTTATTGAAAGATTTATTAACACTCAAACTTGAGAAATCATCTTTCCATTAACTGGGTTAAAGAACCGATATTATTTAAAACATCATTCACGATAAACCCAAAATCAAACTTCTAGTAGAAATGGAATCTTAATGGAAATCATACAGTTTATAATCGATATGAATTTCCATATCAGACAAATACAATAAGCGGAATAACGATAAAGCCTTTTTGGATTCCTTAAATAATAAAGTTGTTCCTCCACGGAGGTTCATCTCAATTATCACTAAATCAACTTTCATTCAATTCTAATATAATTAAATTCATTAATTGGAAAACTTCACTTTGGAAAATTCCATTAAATCTTAATGAAAAGATTTAGTTCATAACTTCATTTAAATTGGGTTTAAGAATAATGTTATTGAAGACACCATTCATGACAAACCGAAAATCCAATTTGATATCAAATATAAGGCTTTAAATAGAAATCGTACTGACTTATATTCAGTATCGAATTCTGAAACCAACAGATACCGTATAAGGAATAATGATATCTCTGTCTTCCAAATTTCTTAAAACAGTATCCGTATAATTACGAAATCTAATACTGAAATATCCGAAAATTACTTTCATCTAAATCCAATATTCATATATTGGAAAAACTTAACTCGGTTAAGTAATTATTAACCCAAACCATTTCAATCACTTTTATCAAATAGCTAAATTTCAAAAAATAGCTTTACACTGTCTAGAACAAAATATATTTAGTCCAAATCACTTTTAAATCATTTATTAGGACTTATCATAATTTTTTCCTACTTTCAATAATTTAAAAACATCCCAATTCATTAAAATCCGATTTCAGGTCATTTATAGCACTAGCTTTGTTTTTATTCAAATTTGATTTGAATTTATTTCAAAATCTAACTATTGGATTTTAAATCTTTTCATTTTAAACTAAAAAAATTTCGTTTTGGGAAAATTCGACGGTTGAAATTCGCAAACGGTCGCTGCGCGACCCGTCCTATTCAAACCATTTTATTATTTATAATAAAATTCGTTGATTCTGTTTAAACGTATTTTATAAAATGTTTATAAACTCGTTTAAAAAAGATTCAATCTCCAATTCAATTTTAATTAAACATTGAATATTGTAACGATCCAGAATTTTTAACCAATTTAAAATTTGAATTTTTATTACTTAATTTGAATTTAAATTTGAATTTAACATAAATATATATGGTTTAGAATATTTAATAATTTTGATAAGTTATATGATAGATTTTACTTGAATTATAAATGAGAATGATTATTAATAAGTTTGGATTTATTGATACTATTTGTCGTTTGATCGGATTTGTCAAACCATAACATGAATTAGCAGCGTTAGAACTAGTGTTGTCCTTAGTTTTCCTAGCATTTAAGGGAAAATGCTACCAAAAGTTCACCTTCTCTTCTTAAGACAAGTGTATGGACACTTGTAATTTTTCATGTATGCTTTCATGCATGGTTTACACTTTTCCCCTTATGTGTCTTTACCTCCTTACTCCTCCTTTCCTATATAAGGAGCTCTTTACTTCACTTTTTATCATCCATTTTCATTTTTCCTATCTTCCTCCTTCTTAAGCTTATGGCCATGGTTTCCATGACATAAGTCTTCCTCTTTTCCACCACCACCTTGCTAAAGTTCTTCATTCTCCTCCTCCTCCTCTTATGATAGAGAGAGATTAGCATATATATTTTGGTGAAGAAGACGTTGCGCCGAAATACTGTCCGACGGTTCGCTCAGCTAGGATCGCCTATTAGGAAATTTGGAAAGCTGTTTGGTGAGAACTCTTTAACCATAATTTATATATTTAATTAGTGGTTAGACTAATTTAATAGTGATGAATTATTAGTGCTTAATGATGATTGATGTTTGTTGTGATGGATGATGGATGCATAGTTTAGACCACGCACACTATTAAATGTTAGTGTTATAATGCTTGTGCATAGTTATGATGTATTTAATTATGTTGATGATGGCTGCTATGGATGTTTAAATGGTTGTTGATGTAGTTTTGCACACACTATGACACAACAATGATGGTATCACATTGGTGATCGACAAACCTCCGTCGTAATTAGAAGCAATATCATTACTGAATTTGAAGGTTAATAATTTGGAAAGACCATATGTATGAATTCATATATATTGATAAAGTCTTTTAAATGAATAAATAAATATCGAAACACTCTAGGATGATATAGAGGATAATGTATAGGCTTGGGTTTAAAAATAAAGTTTTCTACTCTCCCTGGTTATACCTAACTGATCCGACGAATGGGATGGTTAATTTGAAGTTATTTGAATTTAGAAATGAATTGGAATTTGATTTATTAAGTGGGGAAAAAGTTGAATTTTAGATCCAAAATAATTTAGAAAGTAAATTTAAATGATTTTAAAAGGGTTTTATAAGGATAGAATGGTTTTCTAAGACATTTTAAAGTATCGTAGAATAATGGTTATTATGGTCAATATAGAGCTTGTCGCATAACGACAATTTGCATATTCTAGATGTAAACTTCAAATGCTTATGACTTTTGCAATCTAAATGGATTTCCATAAAATGAAAAATGTTTGATTTCCATTCACAAGAAATTTCAAATGAGTGAAAATAGATTTTAAATTCGAGTTATAATTTTCAAGTTATGTTTGAAACCATTTTGGAAAAGGTCGACGTAAGAACAATTGTTGAGCATAACTATAAACAACTATTTTTAAATGTTTTAAAAATATGATTTTTTTTTTGAAAAATCATTACAAATTATGAAAAGGTGTTTTGAATTGTAAAGTTTAAGTATTGGCTAAGATAAACGATATTTTAATCAAAATAATTAAGATAACTGTATTGTAACGCTTTTGTAACACTTTTTAAATGCTATTGTAATGCTTTCTTCGAAAACGATCTGTTTTGATGTTTTAAACCTTAAACTATTTTCCGAACTATAAGTAATGGTTTGTGGAATGTTTTCAATGGTTTAAAGTATTAGAAATATTTTATATGGAATTTAAACTGATATTGATACGGGTTTTCAATTTTAAATAATTGGATATGGTTGGAGATAAATCTTCGGATGTTTGATATTAATTCGGTAGGTGATGGCTCTTACTATATGAAGAATTTAAAAGCAGTTCACTGTTATTCCTCTTATTGTGTGAGTTGGATATCGCGATTAATATTAAGTATAAGTTGATGGTATTTCTATCCAGATCTAGTGTCAAATAGTGGGATAAATCTTTTAAGTAAGATATGGGTTTCCCAATTTGATTCAGATAAGTTGGATAGAAATAATCTTCGTATATTTGATATGAAATTCTTTGGTGTAAACCTAAACTATTTGAGGAATTTGAAAGATATTAATATTATATCCACTTATAGTATTCGTTGATTATGAGAATTGATATCGAATATAAGTAGATACAATTTTTGTGTAACTTATGTTCAATATCGATTGATTTGGGTTTTGTCGTGAATCATATCTTCAACAATATTGTTTTACGCCCAATGAGATTGAGTTGTGGAAATTCATATCGTAAATTGGGATTTAATCAAATCTTTGATTTGAGAAAATAAAAAATAAAAAATTAGGAACCAAGTATAATCATTTAGTTAAGATTAAAGAATTGAATGTTGGAAAATCGATTTAATTGGAAACTATGGTTGAAATATGGATTAAAGGATTTTCAAAAGAAACTGGGTTTTGATAACGAGTTATCATATGAAAAATTAATTAAGGCTTTGGGGCTAAATTATCTTTGATTTAAGAAATGTGTTGTAAAAGAGAAAGGTTAAATATGGATTTTGTTATAATTTGAGAATGGGTTTAAAGAAATTTAATTTAACAAAATCTTAGATGGAAGGAGATTTTTTTTGAAAGCCTATGTTCTGTAATTGTGTTTCAAAAATTACACTTATAATTTGGGAAGGCCGGGATCGGATGTATGTCCGAAAACCATTCCAAGTAATAATACGACGTTGTACAGCAATTGAAGACCGGGACCCTTCATATCGTAAGGATGACTTGCTGAATGTCTAAATGGTTTGCTCCCATTTGCAGATGGATTTTATATCAACTAAGTGGCAAGAAGCCCAAATGTATGTGAAGGAATTTCGGATTGTTGTTTCGTTCAGACCTAGAACGGACATTTATGGATTATGTGTCTGACATTGTAATTGACTGCGTAGCTCTGATCTCTGTTAAATATATATCTGTTTGGTGGTGGAGAATTTATTCTCTTGCTTAACACCCTTCTCTAAGACGTATAAGCTTAGAGGTTATATATCGTTCGAAATCAATGATGCGTCGTGAATGGACAATGTGGCATACTTTAGTTATGTGGTGAGCTTTGGATGATCAAAGCATGGCTTATTTAAGCATAGCTTTGTGTATATCGGGACCTCGGCAAGCCTTACACCCTGGTAAATGGCCAAAATAGGAAGAAATGCAGCAGGGTTATGGGGGTGTTGTCTCCTTCTAGATAAAAGGTGTTCTATGGTATGGAGCCCAAGTATTAACCTATGTGGTAAAAGCATTTACTTTTTTTGGTTGTTGTCGGCGCACGCTCAGAAAGGTCGGTAATGACCGTGAGATGACATACTCAGGCTTACTCTAAGTTACCGAGTTAAGGGGTAACCCGGCCTTGTGCTGGCTTGAGGAGCATCACAGTTGATCTCGAACATCCCTCTAGAGGTGTTCAAAATTCGGTTCGGAAGGAAGTTCCTTTGCCTGGTCATTGCTGGAAATCTAATCTCCGCTACGAGCCCATACGATTTTGATTCTATACCATACGTCAGTATAGTATATGGTACCTATGCTGGCTAAAATTGATACCTTTACTTACGAAAGAGTTTTTCATACTATATTATAGTATTAAAAGAAGATTTTCACGTATCAAGCATTTTTGACTATCATAAGGAGAAACCTCGCCCATGTGTGCGTTTGCATTGTGTGTATGCCGCGAGACCTTATGTTAGTTTCATTTTTCAAAAAGTCATTGCGAATTTCTATGCACTGGTATTCACTTGGAGTAAAACCATTCCGCATTAGCAGCGTGGTCCGGTGAATTACCTAACTTTAAAATAAACCCTAAAAACAACTGTTTTGAGTTCTTACACCAATCCCATGACTGACCTGAAGTTTATTATTCCCACACCTAAACTCTGGGTGCCCATAATTTTTGCATGGGCAACCTAGTAGTTTTGTTTGCGGTTTAGACTTGGAGTGGTTGGAGTAGGATGCTGGTTTAGCTGGAGCTATTATATCTTGGAGCATGCATACTCTTCCTTTGAGTTTAGTATCTTTTCCGTTGTGTAATCGATGTACTCTGATGTTTCTCCGGTAATTCTAATGTAATATTATTGTAATTATAATGGAAAAGTTCTTTTTATTTTGTGCAAATGTGTAAGTACCCCTAACAATCTGTCTTTATGAACGGCTTAAGTTGGTTTAATTACTGGCGAAAACCGAGCAAAAAGCTGGGTCGTTACATTGTGGTATCAGAGCTTTGGTTTATACAAAGCTATGGGGTACGACTCATTCGAACAAAAGGAAAGACTCATCAGAGTTATAATATCTCATTAGAGATAGGGTTAATAACGGCCTATAATGAGATTTTCGGAGTATTATATTTGACAGAGCGTATTTGAAAATATGAAATGAGTCTTGAAAAATTATATTTTGAGAAAGAAACATATTTTGAGAATATGTGGTTAATTATAACCTGGATACTTAATCAAACGATTAAGGTTAAGTTTACATTTTGTGATTATAATTACACATAAAATACTTCTTATGGCATGGTAATTAAGCCCCTTCCACTGATTAGGAAAATGGTCCGAGTACAAATGCCTTTTAGATTTAAATTCACTATTGGGTAACATTTCGAAATATTGATAAACTTGGGTCAAATTTGTTAAGGTCACTAATCAATATGGTTAGAAATTAAAAATTATAATTTGAGTATTGTATTCGATGTTGAGGTTGGACTATCGAGTATAAGAAGATTTTGAATATACGCTTAGCTAACGTATATACGAAGTCTTAAGTATACAAGATAGGTATAGAATCACATTCTAGTTGCTTGAAGATGATTCTGTTGATGACTGCAGCATCATCAGTATGTATTTCCGAGTTTCGAAAGTGGGATGCCTATATGATTCCGATTAATACTTAAACCCATTTAGATAAGTGTTTGAAATTGTTTGGTAAATAGATGTGAACTTAAATAGAAAAGTGAAAATTTGATTAGGTTATAAGAATTATACCAGGTAAACTTGTTAGTAAAGGATAATCCAATAAAGAGTTTTGAGAAAGTGCATTTGTGATAGATATATATATAAAGGAGTTTTGTAAAGATGTATAATTTGAAAACTCAAATCAAAATTTTGAGTAAGAATTGGCAGTTACTTTGGAATTGATTTTGTAAGAATATATTTTGAATATAAGGAAAAAGATCTTTGAAAATATTTGGAAATTAAAAACTTGAGCACAAACATCTTGTGATTGGGATTTATCAGTTGATTAAAAGACGTTTACGCAAAGTTTTAATTTGCATAAGCAATCCAAATATAGAAAAGGTAGTTTAGGCATGATTTAAAGGCTAAGTTGGAATTAATCAATTGGAATATTGATAACTAGTCCTCCCCAACTGAATAAATTTTGAAATGCAAATATCTTGAGAATTCAATATGAGTATAAGATATTTGACGATATTTTGGTTAAGGACTACGTTGGTTAATGATGTTAATAAAAATACATCTAAATGGTTTCCCTAAATTTGAAGGAAATAAGTTTCGTAACCTTGAATTTGGAATCATTAATGAGGATAGCCAAAATTAAACAACATAAGGAACAAAAATCTGGAATTATCGACGATTTTGAACAGTTGATAAGTTCTAAATTATATTGGGGTCATAAAAGGATCTGTTTGATTAAGCATGGACACCCTGTGAATTAAGTTTCAAAATTTTATTGAAGGTTATTTGGAAAGAAGGAATAGCAAGAAGAAATTTCCTAAACTGAAACGTTTAGATAAGTTGAGTTCTGAGGATCGAGTTTTTCGTATAAAGAATAATAGTAATTTTGGAAACTGAAAAGGAATAAGTATTGTATTTGCAAGATAAGTTCTAAGTGAATAAATCTATAACTCTAAATTTTCTTGAAGGAGGTAACTGGTTGAGTATAAGTAATTGGCCCAGTAAATGATGAATCAAATATAATGGGTGATTGGAAGATATCGCTGGAGGACATGTAAATATGGTTATCCGTAAATATGTGTGTTAGAATATTCTACTTGGTATATCCATTATGAGAACGGGGAGGTTTGGTATAAAGAATTTTAATCTTGTGTATGAAAATCTACAAGATGTTGAATGGGTAATTGCGATTCCCTTTCCTTTTCGAGGACAAAAAGTTTTAAGGGGGGAGAATGTAACGATCCAGAATTTTTAACAAATTTAAAATTTGAATTTTTATTACTCAATTTGAATTTAAATTTGAATTTGACATAAATATATATAGTTTAGAATATTTAATAATTTTGTTAAGTTATATGATAGATTTTACTTGAATTATAAATGAGAATGGTTATTAATAAGTTTGGATTTATTGATACTATTTGTCGTTTGATCGGATTTGTCCAACCATAACATGAATTAGTAGCGTTAGAACTAAGTGTTGTCCTTAGTTTTCATAGCATTTAACGGAAAATGCTACCAAAAGTTCATCTTCTCTTCTTAAGACAAGTGTATGGACATTTATAATTTTGCATGTATGCTTTCATGCATGGTTTCCACTTTTCCCCTTATAAGTCCTTACCTCCTTACTCCTCCTTTCCTATACAAGGAGCTCTTTACTTCACTTTTTATCATCCATTTTCATTTTTCCTATCTCCCTCCTTCTTAAGCTTATGGCCATGGTTTTCATGGCATAAGTCTTCCTCTTTTCCACCACAACCTTTCCAAAGTTCGTCATCCTCCTCCCTTATGATAGAGAGAGAGATTAGTATATATATTTTGCTGAAGAAGACGTTGCGCCGAAATACTGTCCGACGGTTCGCTCAGCTAGGATCGTCTAGCAGGAAATTTGGAAAGCTGTTTGGTGAGAACTCTTTAACCACAATTTATATAATTAGCGGCTAGACTAATTTAAATATAGTGATTAATTATTAATGGTTAATGATGATTGATGTTTATTGTGATGGATGATGGATGCATAGTTTAGACCACACATACTATTAAGCGTTAGTGTTATAACGCTTGTGCATAGTTATGATTTATTTAATTATGTTGATGATTGTTGCTATGGATGTTTAAATGGTTGTTGATGTTGTTTTGCACACACTATGACACAACAATGATGGTATCACACTGGTGATCGACAAATCTCCTTCATAATTAGAAGCAATATCATTATTGAATTTAAAGGTTAATAATTTGGAAAGACCATATCTATGAATTCATATATATTAATAAAGTCCTTTAAATGAATAAATAAATACCAGAACATTCTAGGATGGCAAAGAGGATAGTGTATACGCTTGGGTTTGGAAATAAAGTTTCCTGCTCTCCTGACTATCCCTAACTGATCCGACGAATGAGATGGTTAATTTGAAGTTATTTGAATTTATAAATCATTTGGAATTTGATTTATTAAGTAAAAAAAAAGTTGAATTTTAGATCCAAAATAATTTGGAAAGTAAATTTAAATGATTTTGAAAGGGTTATGTAAGGATATAATAGTTTTCTAAGATATTTTGAAGTAGCGTAGAATACTGGTTATTATGGTCAAAATAGAGCTTGTCGCATAACAACAATTTATTATTTTAGATGTAAACTTTAAACGCTTATAACTTTTGCAATCTAAATCGGATTTCCATAAAATAAAAAACGTTTGATTTCCATTAACAAGAACTTTCAAATGAGTGAAAACAGATTTTAAATTCGAGTTATAATTTTCAAGTTATGTTTGAAACTGTTTCAGAAAAGGTCGTTGTAAGAACAATTGTTGACCATAACTATAAACAGTTACTTCTAAATTTTTAAAAAATATAAAAAGATTTTTTTGTAAAACCATTACAAATTATGAAAAAGTGTTTTGGATTGTAAAGTTTAAGTATTGGCTAAGATAAACGATATTTTGATAAAAATAGTTAAGATAACTGTTTTGTAACGCTTTTGTAACACTTTTGAAATGTTATTATAATGCTTTCTTCGAAAACAATCTATTTTGAAATTTTAAACCGTAAACTATTTTTCGAACTATCAGCAATGATTTGTGGAATGTTTTCAAAGGTTTAAAGTATTAGAAATATTTTGTATGGAATTCAAAATTGATATTAATACGGGTTTTCAATTTTAAATAATTGGTTATGGTTGGAGATAAATCTTCGGATGTTTGATATTAATTCCGTAGATGTTGACTCTTACTATTTAAGGAATTTAAAAAATAGTTCACTGTTATTCCGCTTATAATGTGAGCCAAATATCGAGATTAATATTAAGTATAAGCTGATGGTATTTCTACCAAGATCTAGTGTAAAAGAGTTGGATAAATCTTTTAAGTAGGATATGGGTTTACCAATTTGATTGGGATAAGTTGGATAGAAATAATCATCAGATATTTGATTTGAAATTCTTTGGTGTAAACGCATGTTATTTGAGGAATTTGGAAGATATTATTATTATAACGTTATTCCATTTATAGTATTCGTTGACTATGAGAATTGATATCGAATATAAGTAGATACAATTTCTGTGTAATTATGTTCAATATTGATTGACTTGGGTTTTGTCGTGAGTCATATCTTCAACACTATCATTCTTGAAGCCCAATGAGATTGAGTTGTGGAAATTCATATCGTAAATTGGGATTTATTCAAATCTTTGATTTGAGAAAATTAAAAATAAGAAATTGGAACCAACTATAATCTTTAGGTTAAGATTAAAGAATTGAATGTTGGAAAATTGATTTAATTGGAAACTATGGTTGAAATATGGATTAAAGGATTTTCAAAGGAAATTGGGTTTTGATAACGAGTTATCAAACGGAAAATTAATTAAGGCTTTGGGGCTTAATTATCTTTGATTTAAGGGATATGTTGTAAAAGAGAAAGGATATATATGGATTTTGTTATAATTTGAGAATGGGTTTAAAGAAATTTAATTTAACAAAATTTAAGATGGAAGGAGATTTGGTTGAAAGCATGTGTGTTCCGTAATTGTGTTTTAAAAATTACGCTTATTATTTGGGAAGACCGGGATCAGATGTATGTCCGAAAACCATTTCAAGTAATAATACGACGTTGTGGAGCAATTGAAGACAGTACTGAAGAACGGGACCCTTCATATTGTAAGGATGACTTGTTGAATGTCTCAAATGGGTAACTCCCATTTGCAGATGGATTTTATATCAGCTAAGTGGCAAGAAGCCCAAACGTGTGTGAAGGAATTTCGGATTGTTGTTTCGTTCAGAACTAGAACGGACATTTATGGATTGTGTGTTTGACATTGTAATTGACTGCGTAGCACTGATCTCTGCTAAATATATATCTGTTTGGTGGAGGAGAATTTATTTTCTTGCTTAACACCCTTCTCTAAGATGTATGAGCTTAGAGGTCATATATCGATAGAAATCAGTGATGCGTTGTGAATGGACAATGTAGCATACCTAAGTTATGTGTTGAGCTTTGGATGATCAAAGAATGGCTTATTTAAGCGTAGCTTTGTGTATATCGGAACCTCGGCAAGCCTCACATCCTGGTAAATGGCCAAAACAGGAAGAAATGCAGCGAGGTTATGGGGACTCCTTTTAGATAAAAGGTGTACTATGATTTAGAGCCCAGGTATTAACCTATGTGGTAAAAGCATCTACTTTTGTGGTTGTTGTTGGCACGCGCTCGGAAAGGTCGGTAACGACCGGGAGATGACATACTCAGGCGTACTCTAAGTTACCCAGTTAAGGGGTAACCCGGCCTTGTGTTGGCATGAGGAGCATCACTGTTGATCCTTGGACATCCCTCTAGAGGTGTTCAAACTTCGGTTCGGAAGGAAGTTCCTTTGCCTGGTCATTGTTGGGAACCCAATCTCCGCTACGAGCCCGTACGATTTTGATTGTATACCATACGTCAGTATAGTATATGGTACCTATGCTGGCTAAGATTGAAACATTTACTTCCGAAAGAATTTTTCACACTATATTATAGTATTAAAAGAGGATTTTCACATATCAAGCATTTTTGACTATCATAAGGAAAAACCTCGCTCATGTGTGCATGCCGCGAGACCTTATGTTAGTTTCATTTTTCAAAAAGTCATTGTGAATTTCTATGCATTGATATTCACATGGAGTAAACACGTTCCGCATTAGCGGCGTGGTCCGGTGAATTACCTAACTTTAAAATAAACCCTAAAAATAACTGTTTTGAGTTCTCACACCAATCCCATGACTGACCTGAAGTTTATTGCTCCTACACCTAAACTCTGGGTGCCCATAATTTTTGCACGGACAGCCTAGTAGTTTGGTTTGCAGTTTAGACTTGGAGTGGTTGGAGCAACATGCTGATTTAGCTGGAGCTATTATATCTTGAAGCATGCATATTCTTCCGTTGAGTTTAGTATATTTTCCGCTGTGTAATCGATGTACCCTGATGTTTCTCCGGTAACTCTAATGTAATATTACTGTAATGATAATGGAAAAGTTCTTTTTATTTTGTGCAAATGTGTAAGTACCCCTAACAATCCGTCTTTATGAACGGTTTAAGTTGGTTTAATTACCGGCGAAAACGAGCAAAAAGCTGGGTCGTTACAAATATCCCATATTATTATAATATTAAAATAATAATATTTTCAAAATATAATATTTTGAAATCCAAATTTTCTCGATATCCATTATAAAAATAAATAAGATCAATGGAAAAATCCGTTCGAGTTAAAAACGTCGTTTATATATCTAACTCGAATTCACATTTTGAAATTACTATTCATTTCAAATAAATCTGAAAACATACCTTTATTAATTGACAATTAATTCAAATTTAATTCTTTTTATGAAATTTATTCGTAATCATTTAAACTGTATTTCCAAACTAATTTGACTTTTAAAATTCAAACTTTCATTTTCACCGAATATTTTATTTATAAAATATTCACATTAATCCCAATTTGGAATGAGATCCAACCAATTACCATATAATTTAGTTTATATGGATTTCACACATCATTATAACATCCAATAATAGTTATCATTGACTCCAAATTCTTTCAAATCAGCTTCACTGTGAAACTCTTGTCGTCATGGTTCCATGGGAACTGGTTTCGCGCGATTCTGTTGTCATATGAACGAGTTATAGTCAATTAAACATTAAACGATTAAATATGTAACTAACTAAATTAATTAATTATTAATTAACTTAATCCTCTCTCTAACCCTCCCCTTACGTTCGTTTCCTCCCAGGTTACCGAAAAACCCATCACAGCGTCCCCTTTCTTCAATTCGCATGCCACCGTCGTGCACCTGTCGTTGATCAGTCGCCTCCACATTGAAGCCCCGAACATATCCTCCCTTCGCCTGGCATAGCTGCCCGTTCGCACTCCCCATGCCTTGAAATACGTCCCCAAACGTGCAACCTTTGAGTGCACGATTCTGCCCCAAACACCAGCATTGATGATCATGGCAGTCGAAGTGATAGAGTTCGTCGAGCTCTACGATATTGTAGTTGGGAATTTCTGGAATACGTGAATGGACCGGTCGGATTTGGAGGAAGAAGTTTGAAAGAGGGCTGCCGTTGATTTCAAAGGTGGCGGCTGCGTTAGAATAGGGTTAGGTTTAGCATGAATTTTAGGGTATTTATACCATTATTTTAATATTATTTTATTCCAATGTTACTTCATTGTGAAGTTTCGCGCCCGAACTCCAAACGGATCCCAACGACTGATGTTCCCAGCCAAATACCCCTATTTCGGATGCAACGGAATAGGTTTTGTAAGATAATTCGTCTGTTTTAATTAGTCTTTCTCAAAATTAAAATATAAATCAATATAACGTTCAGTAGGTAATTTCAACGTGCGTTTTAATTTATCACGAGCACATATTAACTCCAAAATTACGAAATTTGAAATCTCGCTATATTTCACAAATACGGTTCTAACAAGCACAGTCTCGTCGAATTTGGAGACCATTTGAAAAATGACCTTATTTCTAGCTTTATTTGAATTCTAACTAAATTTTAATATGCATTTATTTTTACCATGCTTACATACGAATTCCAATTGACTTGAAATTTGAAACCAAACAATAATTTAATATTCCAGATCCAGTAAAATTGGTTTCGTCGAAAACGGAAGTCGTTTGAAAAACGACTATTTTTAAAGCTTAAACAAAACCAATAAAATATAATAAATTCAAAAACAGTTAAATTTAACAATAATAAATTAATATTATCGTATATATCCAAATAAAATACCCTATAGCTTTAAAATAAACATAACTAGGTTTATAACTCGATGTTTTCAAAAATCCAAGTTAAATCGGTATTCAATTTATTATAAATCCTTTTATTTTATTGTATAAATCGTTATAATTTATAAACGAATCTCATGGCGACTTTTTAAAATTTTAAATTAAACATAACCTATAATTTATAACACAAAATCTCGATTCCTCACTTTTGTTAGAAAAGTATAATTCAACAGATCCTGACGCTTCTTGTTTTACAGAAATCCGACTTATATTGAATTATGTATATTCATTTAAAGTTCAAAACTGAATATTTCATGCTACCACGAGGTTACGAGTTCGTTTTATAATTAACATAAACTTATATGTTCAACCTTCATTTTAGATAAATTCTAAGTCGTTAATTCTCAATGTAAATCATTTTAAATATTTAATTTCCATTAAATATTACTTAATAAATTTTGGATTGTTAAATTTTTTGTTGGAACTAGGAATTCTGTCAATCTATTGAATTTTAAGTTTTTTGTTAATGATTCGAATTTTATCACGAATGATATGAATTTTGACTTTGTGGAGAATGATACAAAAATTTTGTTGTGAAAATCCAAAATTTGAAATTAGAATTTGCTACCGAGAATTTTAGCAACGATATTGACTTTGATTATGGTGAGAATCAAATGTATTTTGATTGCAATGAGGAGGACTTTGCTTATTGTGTTTATATTGTGATATTTATATCGTAGAAATTTCTCTCTTTGATTTTTGGATATTTTTTTAATTTTATATAGGAAATCATTCAAAGAAAATAAGAAATTTTGAAGAAACTAATGTGATTAACATTGATAAATAAGAAGGAAAAACTAGGGGTGAGCATAAACCGCACCTCAATACGGAAACCGCCTAGACAAGACCGTAAAACGGTGCGGAAAACCGCACTGAATCCTCTCTCTAAAGTAAGTAACCCGAACCGAACCGAACCGACTCGTAATGATACGGTTCGGCTGCGGTTTGAACTTTGATCAAACCGTATTAAATCGAACCGAACCGAATACCTGCACTAATAATCTTATGATAAAAATATAACTAATTCATATCTAATTTTATATTTTAACGATGCATATTCTATTTTTAGTGTATGCTATTGTTATATTAATAATAATCATTATCACAAAAGAAAAATTTATAGTTTCAATATAATTGTTCATATATCATTTTTTTTGGGTAATATTAGTTATAATATTATTTAAATCATCTTATTTAATGTTTATGCATTAATTAACACTGATGTTTGGTTAATGTTTTTCATTAACGTAAAATTGAAGTATTCATACAACTACAAACAAGTCTTTCAATTCAGGATTACACCGTGTATTTTAACATTTAGGTGACAACGTCACACAATTATAAATTGATCGTTGATGTAAGTAATTCTTTTATTTGATATTTAATACGGGTTCAAATCGAACCAAACCAAAACCAAACCGTGTTACAATAAAGCCGAACCTTAACTGAACCGTTTGAACGGTTAGTATAATGGTTTGTATTTTTGATCAACTGATGCGGTACGGAAGCGGTTTGAGCTCCAAACCGCATCAGACCGAACCGTGCCCACCCCTAGGAAAAACTGGATAACAATAGTTAAAAAAAAGGTTTGAAGCATATATAATTGATTTTAATAAAGGCAGATGCATAACAATACTTATTTCTTTGACCGATAAACACTTTATTGATATATCTGATTTTATAAAAGGGAAAGTCTATTTAGACACAGAAGTTTGATACAAATTGAAGGACATAAAATCCCAATCATTGGATTAACCTCTTGATTTCCACTCCTCATGTAAGATCAAATTAATCTAATAATTGAGATTTTGTGTCCCCTAATTTATATTATATTTTGTGTTCCTTGATTTGTGTTATACTTCGTATCCTAATGGCCTCTCTTTCTCATAAAAACATGCTATTTTATTTATTTACTAGAGTTGTTAGGATGACCTTTCAAAATTGGTTTGGCAGGATCGCCAAAGCTGCCTAACCATCCAATGGTTAGGTCGCTACTATGTTTTTTCACCGTAGATGAGCTACCCAATTCAAAAACGCCGCCTTTCCGTGTTTTTTTTTTTCCGCTGCTGCGCTTATCCAATCTTTTCGCATACAGCGCCTCAAAATCATGTTTTGACCTTTTACTTAGACACCAGTTCATCTCTTTTCATTTTTTTTTTTTTAACCAGCTCCCATTTCTAGTCACTTATCATTTTACCTATTTTTCATCATCATTCAACAGAAATGGCGTTTTTCCTTGGTCTGATTCTTGGACTTCTTGTTGGAGTCGTGCTCGTCGTCCTCTTTGTTCGATCAGAAAATAGTCGATCCAAGCAGAGAGTTCAGATGGTAACTTTTTTTTTTTCCTTCCTCCTTATTGTATACTTACAAGTATCTTGATCTACCCAGAGTTAAAGTAGCTTAACTCTGGAAATGAAATAATTTTTATAAATGCAGCTTGGATTTTGGCAAGTAAATCTTTGACCTTTTTAAATATAGGTTCAAGTTCGTGTATGAGAGGTTGTTGAATATGCAATGTAATAATGTTTTCTGTATGGGTATTAGCATTTGAGTTAATAATTGTAAAGTCACTGTCAGCACATTATTTCAGTTATTTTGCCACAAAAGTTGCAAAAATTCAGCCTGTTTTCATAATGTCCCGGCTCCTGAAAGTGATTGACTGGGTATCTATCTTGAGGGCTCAAATCCCCTGGTCCCAACTTTTCGTGGACCCGTTGATCAAATGAACCTCCATCATTCTTTTTATTTTTAGCCCGGTTTGCAAGTTTTTATTACAAAAATGTCATTTTTAAAACTTACTACGTAACACGTTCATAGCCTGGTTTTGGTCAACTCAGCGCTATATTGACCAAAACACACTGGCGCAATCCCATAATGCGCCAGTGTAATGTATTATTCCCGGCGCCACCTGAAATGGTGCCAGGCAAATTTTTTCTTTTTTAAAAAAATTGCATTGGCTCAATCTCAAATGGTGCCAATGCAAATTATACACTGTCGCGATTTGGGATTGCGCCGGTGCATTTTGCTGAGTTGACCAAAAGCAGATTATGAACGTAATAAGTTTGAAAAGCGGGCTATTTGTGCAATAATGTTTGGAAAGGGGGCTATTAATGTAATTGTCTCTTTTTTTAATTATTAAAAGCTAAAAAATTAAAAGATGGACGGTTGAATATCATAGGGTCTACCGGGCCTATGGGATATGATTATGAGACCAGATGATCCACACCCTTACCTTGAACCGTAGGAATGTTAAGAAGTGATATACATTTCACATGAGTCCAAACATGTCTATTTTGATGCATTGTATGTATTTCAAAAATCATTTATATTTAACCATAGATTTATTATTGACTGTTCATATCAAGGTTGATAAGTTGCAAAAATAAAAGGTTTCATAGCTCATTGATGGAATCGTTATACAATACGTGATAGGTTGCCAGTCTATCCTGTGATTCTACCATCAAGCACATACATGATATAAAACATGCAGCCAAAAGACTAAGAATGACCCTTTTCATGAATGATCGGGTGCCAATTTGTGGGTTGTCGACCATGTGTGCGTTGACTAGGATCTCAATAGAACACATATAAGTAATGTGTGATTAGGATCACATTAGCACAACCATTTATGGTGGTTAATTGCACCCATGATTGAATATCAACAGCAGTGGTATGGTTGACGGTTGATAAGACACATGTTTTATCAACCATAGCACATACTTCTTTGAAAAACAGCGTATGAGAAATTCATGTGGTTGGTGTGAATTATCGTAGTTAACAAAATCTGAATACGAGTCACCATTACCGTAGTAAATGAGTGCAAGGTGATCTCTGTAAATACATTGATTAATTGATGTTAGCTTATTGTTTCTATTCTATTTCTGAATGGGTCAAAGACTTGTAACTGGTTAACCCACTATTTTCAAATATTTAGAAGTTTGATGGTCACAGGCTTAATACTGTACCTTATATATTGTTTAAGATGTAGTCACATACATAATTAAGTGATTCTCTGGCTATAGATCTTCCTTGTACAACTATCACTTCATATTTCGGTTGATATATGTAACTGAGAGAGGGTATATGGTTCGATTGTAGTCCACGATCATAGCTTCATTATCAAAGCTGACAATTGATGATTCAAGGAAACTACTTCCTGCTGAATATTATCCATCTTGGGTTGTTTTCTCCCGCCAACAAAAGGTGTGTTCCTAATAAATTAGCACCTTTTATTCATGAGTGATCTAATTTAGCATAACATATTTATTGTTATGATTGACCTTCATTCTTGCAGTTGAAGTGGCTTAATCAGCATTTGACAAAATTATGGCCTTTCATCAATGAGGTGCTAGTTCATTTTCATATTTCTTTTAGGTTTTAATGTTCCTAAACTATGAATGCTAAGTTTGTGATGTTGAACATTTGATAATTTTCATTTCACTTCTTTTTAGTTTTATGTATACTAGAACTTTCACTTGTTTCGGACACTATCACAACCTCTTGAAATTTTATTTACTTCAGATGACGCTAATTTCCTGCATTGGGACCCTAATATAGCAGGAAATCTTTCCAACTAGGTTTGTTTATTTACTTATTTAATTTTCAAAATACAAATGCAGGCAGCATCCGAGTTGATAAGAGCTTCAGTTGAGCCGGTGCTTGAACAATATAGACCTGCCATATTAGCTTCACTCAAGTTTTCAAAGCTGACACTTGGTACTGTTGCTCCCCAATTTACTGGTAGGTTTCATGTATCTATTTACCAAGCATTATATCAAAATTTCTAAACACCCAGAATAGTGGTTATCTTCTTAAGTCCAATGTCATTAATTAACACAACTGCAAAAAGTATGATAAGCTATCACATTCCCGAGGAAATTCTAGTACAAGCTGAAGGAAGCCATCGTAAAGCAAAGTCAAGGCGCAAGACGTCAACCCAAAGAACAATAGGAATCAACGACGGAAACAATAACCGGATGCATCACATGTTACAAATTCGACAAAACTATCTGAGCATGAGACAAGTCACCAATCCGGATTCCAAAACGGCAGATATTGATATTTAACACGTGCCTACTCCAAGCCATACAACAAGCCACCTAATCCGAGATGGACACTACAAATAGGAGGCAATTCCGAGGCACAAAGATCTTCTGGCATACAAAAACGCATTAAAACAAAGTAGTTATATTATATTTTCCTATATTGGAACTTTTTGGAAGTTCGTTAAAGGTGGAAATGCATGCGTTTCATGTAACGAGTCTCTCGGCTAGCTTAACTAAGGAAAGGACAATGGACAAAGGGACATTCGGCCCGAACCACTATAAAAATCTCGGTGTTATTTCCGTTTGATACTTTATTCGCCGACATTTATTGCTTCACTGACAAATTAATATCTCTCAATGTAAGCAAGTTTCCATTCTTCTTTGGCGGTGCAACTTTTGCACTCTATATTCTCGTTAACTCCCAGATGTTGATTTTCGAGTCTCAAGGTGTGTGTGTGATAAAAATTTACACCAACATTTTTTGACGTTATGAGGAGGGCTTGAACTTCCAACTTTATGGTCTTTCTCCATAAAAAATCCAACAAAATACTCTCATCAACTACGACTAATCCGAGAATAAGGAAATTATCCCGAGGTTACCTTCTAAATTTCACATTTAACTCATCGAGAAAGACAACGAATGAAAGCCATCGTTTCAGAACACGAGAATGATCAAGAATACAATACCATTACGAGCTTTAGGCTTTTCAAATTAGGCAATTCTTGGGATACTTTTAGGAACCCCTCCATGAATTTGTGCAACTCTGAAAAATTGTTAAGATATTGCATGATGAAGTCAAAGATATCTTCACTAAATCGCTAAAATACGAAGATCCGGGTCCATCTTGTAAAAGAGTCGCTATGAGTACTCAAATTGATGAATGCAAGACGAAGTTAAAATGATGAATGCAAGAGGAAGTTAAAACGTGAAAAAAGTAATCCTCACTTTCCTTAACCAAAGTTTATCCGGAATCTTCTTAAAGACTTGCGTCTTGCGGGGAGCTTCACTGTCCAAAGTACCTCCATATGCTACAGAGGATTTGAGAGGAAAGGACTATTGCATTTACTATTGAGTAAATGGGCACAAAACATATAAATGCTGGAAGCTCTTTTATGTGATTGAAGAGTTCATATAGAAATAAAAGTTGTTCAAATTTATTGAACATTAAGTTGCAATTTCATTTATAAACTCGATTACTCCATTATGTTTTATGACCATAGTGTAACTCTCTTCAAATAAATGCATATGATGTTTATTTTTTCGGAAGAATGAAAAGAATTCACTTCGTCATTAAGGACTCATTATTAAACAAATGAACTAATATGCGGATTTTTGTTAAGAACCGTTAACAAATTTCTTTATTAACACTCTAAAGTAGTGCGAAGTCGAAATGAAGAAGTCTTGTGCTAGCTTGAAGCACAAATATTAACAAATTTCTTTGTTAACACCCTCGAGTAAGTATTAAGAAACCAAATTGCTGAGGTCTTATGTTAGTTTAAAACCCAAGCTTTAGGATCGAAACCAAAATCTTGTTTCAAATGCAAATATTTTTGTTGAAAATTTAAGTGGAATCCCATTTTGTAGGCTCAAAGTCGACGCGTCCAAGTGTTGATCTTAGTCAAGTCGAAGTGAAACAGTTCAAGTCAAATGGGGTCAAAAAACTCAAAACAAATCAGTTCAAATCAAGACGGGTCAGTATATTGTCAGTCATGCCATAAAATATGTTGGGACAGTTCGAGCGTTCATCATTGTTCTAGATATGCTATGCAACATGCAGTGATAATTCAAATGTTGTCTCAAATATGTTATGCGAGTATAATAATTTAAGTACAAGTCTTTAAATTGTAATTGACAATTAAATGTGGAGAATGAGAAAAGAAAATTCAGGCTTTCGCTATGTACGCTCCGCCTCTAATTATATGTGCGAGATAGACTTTGCTTTGATTCTGATAGCTTTGACCGTACCATGTCGATTTTAGCATGGCTCAATGTTGTCGGCAACACTTGATTTGATGGCTTCGACTGTCATTAGCTAACAGTGTTCCTTCGAAGGCGAGATAGTTGTTGGCAAGACACCGATTTTTATGGAACAAAACCAGCTAATGGTCCTTCTGGATGAGGAGAGACGAAGCACTCTTGTGAAGCGACGTTGTTCCTAGTCTGTAGGGAAGCAAATCACTTCTTACAAAGTAATAGAAGTGACTCAACTCTATTGGTAAATTCAAGACGACATGATTTTTTCATCAATTTGAAGGCTCCAGCCTGTCTTTAAAGGCGACACAAATATGGTGTGACATGAGTGATGCCTATTGGAAGCTGTCATCTTTTGTCATAAGGAAGCGGGGCTATACAATCTGTCTTGAGGGAGAAAGCATCATGTTAGTTGAACAAAAGGGAGACCAATAAACCTTCTGGGATGAAGAGGCGACACAGTTGCCATATTGATGGAGGGTGATACCAAACTGGGGCGACGCCCGCCTTTGCATTGTATGTACTTTGCTGAGCTCTACGTTGAACAATCCATTGCTCTTCGTTGATTCTAATGATACAACCTTCACTCTCGGAGGTTAGCACCAATGTGAGGCGACACAGATCATGCCGTTGTGACACTGACAGCTTACCATACAAACCATGCTCGATACCATCACTTTTCTGATGACCTTTAACGAGACGAACTTGGTGATGCTTGACGCGATCATGAAGCTTGACATGTTGCACCCTCATTTCCAACTGCTATTGGCTCTGATCTTCGAGTTTCACATCGATTTTGGATAAACTTCTTAACATGAAAAATATATGATTGTTAGATTTAGGCCAGTCCAAAACGGAAGTCATAGGTAAGTTTCAATTTTGTTTATCATGTTGGATTTTTATCGGGTCTATGTAATCTAAAACATTTATAATATTTTAAATCTGATTTAAATACAATTATGCATTTTATTTAATTCAAATATTTTGTTATATAAATTTAATTAAATTGATCCAATATACACACATGTTTCACATACATATATAATATACACACACATGTTTCAGATACGTATATATGTGTGCATGTGTAACATGATAACCTGTGAAAGGTGCGATGTGCCCATATATATATATATATATATATACACACACACACTTATATATACTGGAATTTACGTTACAACATGCACATTAGCTCATTTTGTATAATTTTTTTTAAATTTGTTCAGGGAGGAAATCGACCGGAGCTGTAAAAATCCTCTAGTGCACCTAGTTCGGTCCGCAGATACCTAACACATAAGTGGCAGTCGTAACGTATGCACATGATAATATTAATGATATAAACTTGATTTATATGTATATATTTAATTGTGAAATTATGTATACATATTTAAAATTAAGTATGAATATATATTTATATATTTATAATAATAATAATAATAATATAATTAGACATACAATAAGATAGTTTAAAAAAAATTGGTATGCTTTTATTAACTTGAAGAAATTACATAACAAGGTTAGCATACTAACCCGGGTACAACTAAAACAAACAAGCTTAAAATAGAAAGGAAACAATCTGGAATACATAGAATTAAAAAAAGGACCCATGATGAGGTGAGCTACTGGAAATTCACAAGTGCGATCTCGCTGCACTTCAACTCAAGAAAATGCCTTACAGCTCGATGGTTTCCGTTCATGAACTGTTGTTTAGTAAAACACAAGAACCTTCATGTAGAATATAACAATGGCGCTATTTAAGTAACTTTAACTAAATCAACTCCATGTTCTTTGTAGTTGTATAAATTTAGAGCTACAATTTTTAGAAAGTGTGATGATCAGTTTTATCAGTAGCCTAGCATGCGTCCAAAGTTGTTCCAATTTGTGGCAGTTTTCCTTCATCATGAGATAACGCAACACCTGAATTACCTGCGGGTCGAAACCATTAACAACTTGTGATAGCAACTGGTAATTCTCTCCAAACCCATAAAGGGTACATGAATTTGGGAAGGAAAAGTAGTAGTCATCACTCGTATAAATGGTTTTTCCTAGTATTCTTCTTCAAAGACAGACATAACAGGTGTATGCTAAGTAGTAATTCAGACCAAGGATTGTCCTTTGAAACTGTTAATGCAAGTCTCACAATCCAACCAAAGTGAAAGAAGAATAATCCACTGCACTTCAACACATACAGTTTCAATCAGCTCGGGACCATATACATATATCCTCATATTGGCCTTCATTGGTTAAAAATAAATGAATTGAAAAATGGCTTAATGCAGTGAAGCCATGTTCCAAGTCTGCACATCCTCCATATTATAAGTTCTGCTTAATGTGATGGCTTATCTACTAGGACAAAAACGGAGTTGAATCCCAAACATGAAGTAAAACAGTGAAAATCCAATTTACATGTATAACCATTATCGGTTAGGAAGTACGGGTGCAGAGGTGCGCGTTACGGGGATACGGAAATTCAGCAAATTCGAAAATATGAGGACTTGAGTGCAGAGGGATACGACAAATATTATGAATATTATACACACACACATATATATATACATGGTAAAATAGAATCTAAAGATCATATACATATATATATACACACATATATATACATATACATATACATACATACATATATATATATATATATACACATATATATATATATATATAAATAAGATGCATTTCAATTAAACAAAATAGTGAAAGTTCATCATCCTTAAGTCTTAACAATTAAAATAAAAAAATTAAATAAATTACCATGTATAACTCAAACAAATAAGCAACCAATTAAAGAAATTGTCAATTGAATCAAATCAAATCCCCTAAAAAATCCAACAAATTGTCATGTATTAGTATAACAAAAACACATTACCATATATATTATTAGTTGACAAAAACAAATTACTGACCGATCAAATTACTAACCATCACCAACGAATTATTGAAGTTAAGAAACATATATATACTCACATGTCACATACTATTGTTGTATGAACTCTCAATTAGGGTTGAGAGTATGTCTTTCCTCTTTAAAAAAAACTTGCTGAAAATAACAAAAACTGCCATTCCCGCACCACCGTTTACGCACCCCTGCGTATCCCGTCTCTGAATTCAGGGACACGCCACGTGGCGTATCTCGTGCGTATGCAGCCGTATCCGCGTGCAATCCCGCACCGATACGTACGGGATACACAGTTCTTCGCCTCAGGGAAGTATCCCTGCTTTCTAGATAATCGGAAATCTGGAGCCTTAAGGACACAAAGTTAATCCCACACCAAACCCTTGGACTTTCAAAACAATGGCTCGTTTTACTTGTTAAAGAGTAAAACAGTTCACAAAATGAAATACAAGAGAGATCGTGCATCAAAGCAATTGGTTCGTTTTACACGTTGAGGTGTAAAACAGTTTTAAACATACCTTCCTGATAACCACAAAAATTGAGTAAATCGGAATCTCTAGAAAATTCAAGGGGACACAAGATCTGAGTAGTCGAATTACTCAAAATAGCAGAATAGATAGATCGTGATTACCTTTTCAAAACCAGATCTAGGTCGAACAATATTCCAAATTAAAGAGAATCGATTGGAGGACATAGGAGTTATGGATTTGAATGTTGCAATTAAAATGGTTTCTCCAGTACTCACAATGTCCACTGATGACTTCCTCAGTGAGATTTCAAAATCGGTTTTGATAGGTAAGCGTGATCGAAGTTTGCAGTTTGGTATTGTGTAGATGGAGATGAATTTACTTAGATACTCATGGAGAATTCTTGGATTTACCTTCATGACAGTAGATTTGAGGAGCGTTTTTGGAAGAAAATCGTGGATCGCCATTTCCTCTCCCCATGGGAGAGGAGTATGTGTGTGTGTATATATATATATATATTACAATAATATATATAGTTAAGAAAATTATATGTGTACAATTTTAAATCATAACCGGATCTAAAAGTGAATTAATTTAATATAAAAATAGATTTTGTAATTTATAATTAATTATTTCAATATATAGTATATATGTTCATCCATAATAATTAAAGGGAAAGTCTATTTAGACACAAGATTTAGACACAATGAATTTACACCATTGGATCATCCATAAATTACACTCTTTCATATAAAGACAAAATAATCTAATGGTTAAGATTATGTGTCCACTAATTTATGTCTAATTTTGTGTCTAAATAGGCTCTATATAAAATAATTAGTTGTTCAAAACTAAATTTTGATTTTTTTTGGAATTCAATGATCATGAAGTATAGATTAGAAAATTTTTGGTGAACTTTTAAATTAAATTATTGAAATTGATAATTAATATATAATTTAAATATATATACTTTCGGCCATGATAATTAAATATAACATAAAAATATTAAGTTTTGAAGTTTTGAAATTCAAGGATCACGAAGTACTTATTACAAATGTTTTTTGGTTTATCTTTGAATTAATTTATTATTTTTAGTAATCAATATACTTATTTGGCTGAAAGTCAATAGTTACCAAAAATATTAATGAAAAAAAATCTAAATTTCTTTCTAGAGTTACTGTAATGATGTATTATTTTTAAAAAAAATGAAACTTGAATTTTAATGCAATAATTATTTTATATATAATAATAGTTCGAAAATTAATAATTATTAATTAAAATATGTATGGGAAAAAAGTCAAAATTTCAAATTTATACTTCATATAGAAAAATTCTAAAGCAATCTTTGTAGCCTCGCTGCTTCGTTGATATTCTTGGAGGGGCATGCTTGAAATCTTTTCTTTAGAACTTCCAACATGCAAAGATTTAGGAACCTTTTGCTGCCTTGAAATAAGGACTTTATTATTAGAAGACAATGTCCTTGGCCTCTACAGTTTTTTTTTCCTTTATCATGAAGAACATCCTTCTAAGATAATGAGGGACTCTACAACCAAGAAGAAGAAAATGTAATTGAAAAATCAATCAAGATTTGAGCAAAGGTTATGCTAAGAGTAAAAGGTAAGCTAATCAAATGATTAGTAAGACTTTCACCGTCACCCCTCCGAATTATAACATGCTTCATCATCACTATCGACTGTTACGGTAATAGCTTCCTTATACTTCTTCCAAGGTTGAAGCCCAGTACAGTTAACGGAAGGTTGTATGAGACCCATCGCATTCAGCCTACCTTCAGCAAGAACCACATAACGGTACCTCTCTAAATCGGGGATCTCTATTACTTCTTTATACTTATTCAGGTAGTGATTGATAAGTGTCCAATCACTACTTTTCTTGGGTTGCGAATGTAAATGTTAATTGAGAGTAAGAAAGTTGCTAAGATCATACCATTGTATTGAAAGTAGTAACAATCCAGTTAGAGGAAGCCTTAACAAGAAACCAATTGTGCATCATTATTTTGCTAATAGTGTTCATTAAGGGAGATTTCCGCAAGTATTTGATGTAGTATGTAGGGAATTCACTAAAACCATTGATTCCATCAGAGTAAACATGTAGTTGATCTCAACTGCAGACATAGTCATGTGTCGCATTTTTGAATATAAAATTACAATAGTCAACGTGGTCGAGTAAGAGGTAGCAAGAAGTTGGAAAGGATTAAGATAATAAAACTCTAGCCCGTCAATTAATAAAGGGGCAAGGGGCAAGTATATCATATTATCATGATTATCTATGGATCATGCACAATATTTCTCCGGGTGAATCGCTAAAATGAAGACCTTCCCTATGTGCCATTATCTTGACTTCAGAAATAGCATAAGAAAACAAATTTTGTTTAATAACTGCTAATTCCTAATGAGATTATCCATTTTTAGCCTAAAGAAGAGAAGTTGAATTTTGTACAAAAAATATGTTTCAAATCCAGACTCGATTCCAGTCGTTAGATGGATAGTGAAAAAGGTAAATGGTGATGAATAGTAAAGATAATAGGTTGAAAAAGAAACTTAACTAACAAGAAAAGATGCCACAGGAAGGATCGAGAAAGCTAATGGCGATTGAGAAAGAGCGAAGATCGTTTGGTTACAAAAGAGCAATACAACTTGAAGAGAGGGAAACATGCCTTACTATAGATTTTAATTCAAATTTACCTAAGTGGAAGTCCAATTTTTTTCTCAAATTTCAACTTAGTCATGCACAAGAAAAGAGAGATATCTTTTCAAAGATAGCCAGTCATCCATTGACACAAGGATTCACAACTAATGCATAATCAAAACTCATCTCTTCAAAATATCATTCCAAATAACTGACTTATAAGTTCTTAGTCACAAACAAAGGTTTGATCTCTTGGTCCTAAAATTAGATTTTGCCTTTAGGCGCTTAAGTAGTTTCATTTACTGCTTGCTTAATCAAATTCAAAAATTTTATTCTCTCGGTCTCGAATTAAATATCATCTTTCGGCGCTCAAGTGGTTTCATTGATTTTCTACTTATTCAAGGGTTTTGACCCTATGATGTCAACATTAGATCCGCCTTTTGACTCTAGTGGTTTCATCACATTTCCGCTTACTCAAATTCAAAAATTATGACCTCTCTGTCTCAATTTTTTTTCCTGCCTCTCGATGCTCAAGTGGTTTCATTCACTTAATGCTGATTCAAATTCAAAAGTTTTGACCATAGTACGCCCTCGATCCCTCGGTCCAAATACGGTTCCCGTATTTTGAATTTCGAAAATCTTTAATGGTCATTTGGTCGAAACAACTAGCTTAATTACAATCACAGGGCAACAATCCATGTCCAACATCATGCAAAAGCGGTGAATGTTTTTTAACTCAAAACTGTACAATTCTTTCAACATCGCGATTACTCCCCCAGAACTGGACAAGTACAACTGAAATCTCAAATACATAAGATGTCTGCAAAATTTTGAGTCGAAACACATAGTCTCCAAAATAAAATAAATAGTGCTAAGTCACTAGGACAAGTACAACTAAAATCTCAAATACATAAGATGTCTGCTAAGAGATAAAAAGAAAGAGCATCAACTGACTAGCATAAATAAAACTGAATAACAAACAAATAGATGGCTAAAGCTCCAAATGATCTCTAGCTCCAAGATAAACTCCAACGGTTGTGGTACTCAAGCTGACCCGAGCATCGTGCAAAACAAAACCACTCGGATCATGACTAATATTCTCATGTAAGTAAAATAACTCAAGTGAAATGTCATAGAAATGCACAAGTAACTTAAAGAATGTTTGGGATTCATTCTCCAAGGATCCTATGAACTAGATATCATATAATATAATGCGCTATTACAATAGTGTCTATTCGGTAAAGTAAAATATCTAAATAGTGTAAGCGGGATTACCATTATTACCCTTACACCGTTTATAATATCATAGTCTATATAGATACCGTAAAGTCCACAGTAACGTAGTGGCTATCAGAGGGCACTCCATAGGTATGATACAAATCAAAATCGTAATAGGCTCGATCAGGATAATATGACAAGGCACACGAGGGATACCCACGGTAGGATTCTACCGGATTGCGGACCCAGGCTGGTGGTAACGCATAGCCGCGACTACCGCCCACCTCAAACAATACTCCAAATTCAAGGATGCACACCAATCAAATCACAAGGTAATAGATATGGTTTCGAAGAAGCATGTCCAATAAGAGTAGCTAACTCAATTGGTCTGGGTATGACACCTGTTTTAGTCATTTTAATTATGACCTGAAGGTCAAGGCTATCCATTATCGTTCTCTTTCTTCAATCCATTAATCGTCGTCAAACCATCCTACTTCATTCTGGAACTCAACCGCTTACACAGTTGTTAAAGTGGTTTTCGGTATTGGCAGAGAGTATAACAATATCCGATCTCAATCTTTTTAACAACCAATCGTTTACATTTTTCACACCATGGTCATTATTTCATAAATCACTTTATAAAATCGTTTATAGGAAATCTTATATTAAAAATATTTTTTTAAAGAAACATATGTATACTAAGTTAAATTTATTTAATAAAATATTAACTAATTTTTTTTTAAAATACCTTGAAAAATAATTTACTTTAAAAGAAAACTCTAGATTTGAATAAAACTGGTTTGATAACTTCTTAAAATATATATACATTTTTTTTCTTTTATTAACCCAAAGCATAATGGAATCTTAAATCCAGAATAATTTATAAGTTAAAATATTTTATAATCTTTAGAAAAATTTCAAAAATAGACCAACGGTGTCCATATAATAATTTTCTACCTAGGTCAAGTAGTACGGATGTATATCATTTCAATCCGTCAAGTTTCAAATCCCGGGTGTGTATCATTTCAACCCGCATCCCAAATTGGTTCAGTTTTGTCCCTAAATCTATACAGTGATTCAGGTATATATCATTTCAACCACAATGATTTTCTAAGCTACACGGGACTTGCAGTGAATTTCAGCAATTACATAAGCACAGAACGGTATCAATCATCTAGGTAACATAATATCATATCAATTCATGTGTGTGTCGGTGTGTCATATTTGCATATAGAGTGCTAACATTTCAATGATATTTCAAATGCAGTTATTTCACTTCTAATAAAAATATTAGTCAGGTGTGAGTTGAACTCACCTTCAGTGGTGTAGAAAAAGAGACAACAACCAAAAGACACTGAAAAAGAATGACACCGAAACTTCACCGACAAATTTCTACATTCAACAAGCAAATTGTTTTATCTTTGAAATGCTATCATTTGAGTGCCCTAGAAAATCCCAAATCGATCCTAAAAAATAGTCGTCGAGACCTGGATTCCTTGTCTTAATTTCTCCTCAATGTCGCTTCGTCCTGGCTACCTTTGAGTTACAATACTTCGCCTTTGATTTCTCATGCCATTCGAAGATTCTGGTTTTCTCATGGGTGAACTTACGCTTTCTGTATCTGATGTTGATGTGTGAAGAGAGTTTGGAGTTTGATGGATACAATTTGTTGTGCCGTTGATATAGAAATACGAGAGTTCGTCGTTGTCGTTGGATCTTGTGTTGAACGCGTTTAGTTTTGATGCTTGTGTTGTTGAAAAATGCCTGAAGTTGGATATGGAAATGCAGTGCCTTGCCTAAAGTTGTTCGAGGTCCGGTGTATGTAGAGTTATGACTCTTGCTGCTATTCGAATTGTCGTGGATGTTACATGGAAGTGACGATAGTGGCAGTGGACATAAAATGATGAATGATACATGTGCTGCTTGAATTCGAAGACTGCTCGATCTAAAGAAGTTCGTGTATGTCAATGATGGAGGTCCAGATCTCTAAGGAATGCAATGTTGCTGTTTGTCAAAATTTGGAGGTTTAATGATGAAGTTTGTAATGCTTGATTGCTTGTGGTTGCTCTTGCTCAATTAACAGATTTGACGATGATGATTCGATTTGTTTGGTGATGGAGATGTGCCTTTTAAAAAATGGATTTTTGTACATAGTATTGAAATCCAATACATTCAATTGAATAGAAAGCTTTGAATATATAACAATTTGATTTTATGTACGGTGCTTGAGAATATGTTATGATTGATAATTTCAAGTGTGATATCTGTCATTGTTTAAAAGGTTATAATGTATCTTTCCCTGTTTAGCTTTTGACATATTCTATAATATCCTTTGCACCGTAGTAGAAGAGGAAAGAAAGAAACTAATTCTCTTTTGTTTTATCGTATGATCATACAAATATGTTTCCTCTTTTTGTTATATTTGGTTGATTTTTGAGTACCTGCAATTCAAAATCTTCCACATTGTTTGACAATTTGTATATACAAGTTGATAAACTCTGAGTATAGTGTATGTCAATTTAAATAGAAATAAATTTGTGCAATGATGATTTTCGAACTGTAACACACTCTGAAAACAAAATAAAAAACTAACAAAAATATATTTGTTATTATTAGACAATATGTATACTCCACATTCTTCTCCTTTCGATGTTAACGAACAACAAGTTAAGATTTGACTGTAACGCGTGTTGAGTTTGTACTATATATTATCAAAATAAAATCACAGCACAATTGTTTCAATGTGTATAACATATTCCCCTCATCGACATGCTCCCCTACATATATGACCATCTGTGTTTAAGAATAACGTATCAAACCAATGATATTTTTTTCAATAGTAACAAAGAATTCATCACCAAATCTTAACTGCTCTCTACGCCTTTTGTTTTTGTCAATATATATATATATATATATATATATATATATATATATATATACATATATCGAATTATCATATTGAGAAAGTGATATTCTTTAATGAACTTTGATGAAAATATGACATTAAATGTTTTATGGAAAATCAAGCATGTATCATGGCAACTAAACCGATCAAAGTCATATCCCAATAGCGGAGAGAGAGTGAAAATATATAGTTATATGCAACGGGGTTCAAATGACAGCCCTCGAGATGTTATTGCAATTAGATGACTTATTTTAATTTGTTATGAGATAAAGCAGAAAAAACTTATCCATGAGATCAAGAACCCTCCATCCATATGTTATCACAAGATCTGTGAGATGAGGATGGATGTTACATGACGAGAGCCTACACACCTATTTCATAGACATGCCGGGGCTTAGCGAATTTGTTATATCATGTGTAATTTTTTACTTTCCATAGTCTTTCAATAATAAATACTGGGTATGTCAATTTAACCAACTCATATAAAACAAGAATGATTGTGAAAGGAAAGAACTTAAGATCGATAGAATATAAATGATAGATACGTAGGCGATATAGGATATGCAATAATCAGAAACAGAAACTTTAACGTATGCTTGATAATGAAAAATATCATCACGTCATTATTTAATCAAGCAGCAGATACGGTACCCTTTATCATTAGCATAATAAATATAAATACTTTTGAAAATCACATAAAAAAGGTCAGTTGATTGTGATCTGATTTGAAAAGTAAATTCTTTGTAAATACCTCAAATATATTTTTAGTTTTATATTCTATACATGAACATATAAAATAAATTTGTTTTAAATCTATTTATGTAAAGATGGGCTCGTGTTCTAGGGTATATGCATTACCATATCAAAATAAAAATCAATTGTTCATCTGAAGATCTTTCATCCAAATCCATCTTAAGAACTTCATTACAGAAATCAAAAATTTTGTTTCTCAAAAAATTCAATTTCATGTGTCTTTCCAAGCATTAAAAGAAGATTATCTCATTTCAACATTATCATGTCAAGAAATTTTCTCGTCTAGTCAAAAGACAGACTTTACAAAAAATCTTGCCAACAATATAGCCAAAATGTTCAAATAAATACGGACAACAGAGCAAGTGTTTCTCTCTCTTTTTTTTTTTTTTTTTTTTTTTTTTTGGTATTAAGAAAGCAAAAACATATCTGTGGACTTTCCTTTAAAAAGTAAAAATTCTGAGAAGGGAAAAAACAAAATATGTTTTTGGATTTTTGAAAATAAAATAAGATGGAAAACTGGAATGCAAACTTTCCGCATGTACATGAAAAATTATATGAAATATCAGTCAATCCATGAGACGTATAAGTTGTCAAAATTATCAGATTAGATGAATCACAAAGATAAGAAGTCATACCAGATATTCTGACAAGAAAGAACAAACTAACCAATTATGGTACCACTTGTTACAGATTGGCTATAGCGAGCAATGATATCTTAGATACCGCTTGTTACTCTTGACGTGTTAGTGGTGGTGAACAATGATATCTCAAACACTAGCGTCATGCCTCTTAATGTCTTATCATTAATGTCAAGCATGAAAAATAGGCATTATTAAACAAGCATTTGTGTACCACAAAGTCAGTCTCAAACATCTGAATTTCTCAATAAATCATCTTCGCTTACCTTTGAAGTTCCATCTGTATTCATCGTTCCAATCCAATTAGTGGTTCTCGACTTCGTTTTCTTGGCATAAGAAGCATTATAATTATTGCTTATCCATTAAAGCAGAACAACTCGAAATTTGCTTATGCCATAGTTGCACTTTAACCTACATGTTAAGAGGGGAAGTGAGTGGTCTAGAAAGAGATGCAAAACCACTTTTGTTTATAGTTGAAATATTTAGCATCCAAATTTGTTTATATGGCATACTGTTAATATTAACAACCATACTCTTAGAAATCCAAATTTGTTTAGCTCGTTTATTTATGTTCTTATTTCGAGAGTTATCAAAACTGTCCAGTATCGTCACATTTCCTACATTTTGGAAACACACTTCTCCTAGCTGTGTAACTAGTCGTTTGTTTATGAACTGGTGCATTTTCAAATCTGAGTCTTTCTGTTATTCGCAAAAAATGATTTCTTAACAATGTGCTAAAAGATATTTCTTCCATGGAAGAGTTCTTAGACTCAACTCAAAAACTTTGACTTTGGATTTTAGGAGATTATTTTCATCTGTTAGCTTATAACAACGACTAATAGAATCATCTTTCTTTTTAAAACCATTTATTTTTAAGACTGTGTTCTCATTTTCAAGCTCTTTAATTTTGGTCTTAACTTCAAGCATCTCAACTTCAATAAGTTGACCTTTTTCAAATTCAAGTTTTTCAGAAACCTTGATATTTTTCAATTTTTTTCCTTCAAATTGTGAATTGTTCTCATAACAACGACTAATACACGTTTTCATTTTCGAGAGTTTTGAAACTTACTTTAATTTCAAGTTTTCAACCAGTTCATTTTTGCAATCCATGCATTTTCCACATTAAAATTTTAACATTCTCCAACTTCTTTTCTAAAATGTTTTTCTTACAAATCAGCTCAGTTTCATTCTCCTTCAAATACAAAATTTCTTTTTCAAGATTTTGAAACTTTCAATGAAGCGAACAAAATCATTTTTGAAATTCAAACATTTTTTGCAATCAAATTTTTTAAATTTCTTAATGTTTTCAAGCTCTTTTTCCAATTTATCATTTTTCAGGCGCAACTAAATTTTTTTAGATTTCAATTTTCTATTTTTCAATTTGAAATTATCAACTGTTTCAGTTAAACCATGACACGTGAAAAGTAAATTTTTAAAAGAAAAATCACTTAGCTCATCAACTGGTGAGTCACTATCATCATCGTTTTCATTGTCATTATCCAAATGGTTTTTTGTGAAGCCTGTCAAACATAATTCTCCTCTTCTGTCAGCTTTGGGGAATTCTTTGATTTTTTCCCCCACTATATTTCACATTGAGAATGTTCCAAATTTCCTGTGTAGTCAAACATCGAGGGATATAGTTAAATTTATAGGTGGACTGTAAATGGATTGATTCTCGTTAAATCTACTAACATTATCTCATATTTCTTCTAATAATTCGTTCTGATATCACTTGTTAGGGTGATGCAATATACTATAAAGGGAGAGGGGGATGAATAAGGCATTTAAAAATTTCGCAGATAAACATATAAAACATATTGAAGAAAAGTAAATGTGTAAAGTAAAGAACACACAGATATACCCAGCTTCGGCCACTAACTTATTATTGTCTACAGCTATCCCTAAATTTACTACTAGGTGACAAGGTAGTCACACTTCAGATTTCTGGCGGTTGGAGTGCTTAACACTTAAGTACGGATTTAGGCAAATTTTGAAAATCTTGGATTAAAGTCTCGGAGTTCGTGAAAAACTTGGATTTTGACTTGGTATACCTAGATCCGTGCATTGGGTTCGGCATGGCCTTATTGAGCACCGGTTCGGTATTCAGGCGGATCGACATATCCCACAAACACCGGTTTGGCATTCTGGCGGATCATCATTATCCTGGAGCTTCGGTTTGACACGAATCAACTCTGAATCAGTATTCTTCCTTAGGCATCCGGATCGGCCAAAGGCTCGGCTATGCTGAACCGGATTGGTTCGACCATGCCGAAACAGATTAGGCGAATCCCCCACTTTCTCCACTCCTGTAGCCTCGCCCACTACTTCCACCACTTTTTATTTCCAGCAACTATTCCATGTCTAACCAGATTACTTTAGTACCTATAAATGGATCAGGACTTGGCCATTTCAAAGAATCTTCTCTTTGGTTGGCACTCTTACACGAAGACTTTGCCGCTACCATTCGACGCTCTTATCTCTATTCGTCTTACAATCAATTGGCCCGTATTTTGTAATCATACATTATAATCAACAAAGATTATCTCACAGTGGATATATGCAGGATTTGCCGAACCACTAGAAATACTTTGCCTTTTTTACCTTTTTGCATTCTTTGATTAGATTGGTTTGATTACTTTCTGGATTCAACCCGGATTTAAATGTTGGTGTTTGATTGACCAAATCGAACATTAAAATTTTGGCGTGCTAGGAAAGGGGACGACAACCATCTTTCTAGCTTAAAGGATTTGGAATCTTGGATTGCTCGAGGAATCGACAATTGTGAAACGGAAGAAAACAGATGCAAGCGCCAAGGCTTTAAATCTCGGATTACGGTCACGTTTAGTTTCAGGGATTTTAGAATCTTGATCTCATGCTGGGAAGATCTCGTATGAGATGAGTCTAACTCGGGAGGTTTGTCTTTGATTTTCATTTCAGGTCTGAAAGCTCATATCGAAACCATCGCGTGGTATATGATATGTTATAAATGGGTATTCTTACATAATAATTTTTATGAATGCTATTATAAAAATATTTACTAAAGCTTGATTTGTAAAAATCACTTCATTGTTCTTAATTTATGAAAGAACATTCATGAACATGGATTATTATTGGACATAAAACATAACAATATCCAAAACATTAAATAGTACAACATAAGTAATACATAAAGTATTTAATTTCTTAGGTAACATGCATGTAAAAAATGCTGAATATGAAAATCATAACATTGTAGAACATATATGAATATACGATATAGTCATTTAATATGCAAAATGTAAAATAGCTGGAGATTATTGTGGTTAGATTTGGATTTTTCAAATTATTGTTTAGATTTAGGCATCAGTTTAAATTTTAACCAGAAAATCAAGATTTCGACCGATATTTCAGTATCTCGTCTCGGTCGATGTATCATTCAATATATTCGAAACAAGATTTACAGTGAGATTTGCTATTTTATTTCGGGAGGATCCCAAAATGAGATCTCAAACGAAATCTCAGGGGATATTTTTGAGATCTGAAAATGTGGCAAGCGCACAAGCTGAAGGCGCAGGCATATAAGGAAGTCAGGAGACTTCCTCCGTTGGAGATCCCTCCATCTATCTGACTCGGGAAGAGATGGACATAGTCATTAAGGAACTGCAGTCCCGCATGGAACACCATGATGAGCTCCTCAAAAGGCAGGAGGAGATGATGACTATATTTTTCTTGAGGATGGAAGAGATCGGAAGGCCAGGAGGCCACGGAACAGTCATCGGAGCAAACACTTGAGCGAGATCTAGTGGCACAGTAACATACACTAGCTCGGGGGCAATACCCCATACTTTCCCCGAATCGGTTTGGCCATGCGGCAACTCCCTCGATGATGCTGGCTTGGCTCGCGATCCGTTGTCTCATCGCACCGTGGGCATTTGTTCTGACGGCTTGGCTGATACGCGGGCGCACATGGACTTAGATGGAAATGGAGCTAATATGGAGAAGGGATCTCGGTTCGGTGCCGAACTCAGTCCTAGGGTTGAGACTGATCTGAATGCTGACGTTGTGAATCGACATACTTCTAGATTGAATGCTGGGGGCACCAGTGTTGGCTTGGGTGATTTGAGGCAACTCCTTGGCAATGGGAATCGAATCGCGGACGTGATTCGACGGTTTACTCAAGATGGGGCGTCTCTGTTGGATCTGGACTGTGTTAATTGCAGTCCCTTCACTCGTGTCACCAGGAATTTTCGGAACCCCTCGGAATTCAAATTGTCGGTTCTGAAAGCTTACGATGATAGAAAAATCCTACTGTCCATCTTATGTGCTACATGCGATATAGAGGTGCAATCGGCATCGGACAACATCATGACTAAATGCTTCTTACTCTACCTTACAGACAATCGGACAACGCTGCCATGTGGTTTAGGCAGTTGAAGTCGGAATAAATAGGCAGCTGAGACACTTTGGTTGCAAGGTTTATTTAACGGTTCAGGGGCCATATATCTTGACCCAAAAATGTCACGGCTCTCACCATGTTTAAGCAGAAAACTAGAGAAACTCTATGCTCTTTTCTGAAAAGGTTTGATGCGGCGGTTGTATTGGTGGATCAACCAGAACCGTTTATGGTGCTTATAGTTGCTGTCTCTGAAACATTGGATACTACAGACTTTAAAATCTCAGTACAGAGGGATCCACCAAAGGACTTTGGCAAATTTTATTTTGAAGCAAACAGATTTTTGCGAGAGGAGGATGCAAGAGTGGACAAATGAACTCTCAAGATAAATGCTGTTAAGGACGGAAAACTGTCTGGATTCAGAAAAGAAAAGGATAAGGGCAAAGGAAAAGCACTAGATGGAAATGGCCGGGATGATCAACTGCAAAGAGAACCTAAATTCTCTTTGTACACGGAACTCAGTTCTTCTTTGAAAGATATTTATTTGGATATCCATGAATCCGCTCCTTTAAGAAAGTCTCTCACGAGGGAGTCAACGTAAAAAGAGCGGGACACCGTTTGTTTCATGAGCTGGATGACCATAATACAAATGAGTGTGACATCTGTGGGATATAGTTGAGGAACGTGTCAGACTTAGAGAGCTGACATAATATGTCAGGATTCAGACAGCAATAGCAGAATGGGTGCATCCGTCCACAGTCCTCTGGATCAAAAGCGAGCCAGGACCTAGCTCGCGTGGATTGGTCGACAATTAATTGAGATTTCTTTCTGGATATCGGATTCTGTTGATATTTGGCTTTTAGGATTTTGGACTCTTTGGACTTTGGCTTTTAGATTTGCGTTTTTCGGATTTTGGTTTTGGATGGCTACGTCGGACTACCTATGTACGAGATTAGGACTTAATCTCTAGGTATGCTTTGTACCTGACAATAAACCATCCATCCTCTTGAATAATGAATTTGTAATTAAAAACAGCTAACTTGGCCCACTAAGTACGGGGTTAGGATTTAACCCTTAGGCGTGTTCTGTACCCAACGACAAACCGCTAGATTTTGTTTTAGTTTTTTAACAGCTTAAATTTTTTGAAACTTTAGTAAAATACTTTGCTCATATGGATTATACTTGCGAAGTATTGAATCAAAAACCGGAATTCCGAACTTTAATAAACTAGATTCGAGTATGGACCATGCTTAGGAGGAACTGGCCTGTTTTGTCGGGACTTGGCAAGATCACTTGGTTACGACCCATGTATGGATTATACTCAATGAGATTTGGATCGTCTTTTTTGGATTTGGCAAGATCGTTCGGTCATGGCTCGGGTATGGACTATACTCGATTGGCTTTGAATTGTTTTATTAGGACTTGGCATAGAATTTCACTTTGTTTTTTACAGTTATGGATTATACCCACATTGGCTAGGCTCGATGAGGCCGCAAAATTCAAATATGGATTTTGTATTTTTCAGATTCATCAGATTTCAATGATTTTCTGGATATTTGGATTTTTTGGATTTGGATCTCGGATAATTTGGATTTGGTTCTCTTAATACAATATAGAGAGATCGTGAGATTCTACTGACTTTTAGATTTGGATTTCCTAGAATTTTGGATTTTGGTTTTCTATTAATACGATCTGGCGTGATCGTGACTTTCTGGATTCATGATTTTCGGTTATTGAATGTCTATTTGGACTTCACTCGGATTATGGCCTCTGGACTCATGGATTTTGAATTATTCAAAACGCCTCTTCCATCGAAAGACACGTTTTGGAGGGAAAGTTGTTCTGTCTTTTGGCAAGACGATCACACTTTGGATTTCAGACTGTTAAAGTGCTCAGGACTTGAGTACAGACTTATGAGAACTCGAAAAATCTTGGATTGGAGTCGCAGAGTTTGGGAATAACTTGGATTTTGGCTTGACATATCCGGATCGGTGCATTAGGTTCGGCATGGCCTCATTGAGCGCCGGTTCGATATTCAGGCAGATCGACATCTCTCTCAAACAACGGTTCGACATCATGACGGATCGATATTACCCTACGACTTTGGTTCGGCACGACTTAGCTACGGATCACTATTCTTCCTTAAGCATCCAGATCGGTCAAAGCTTCAGTTCAACTATGCCAAACCGAATTGGTTTGGCCATATCGGACCAAATCAGGAGAATTCCTTACTTTCTCCACTCCTGAACATGGCCTAGTAACCAACCACTTCCACTGCTCGGATTTCCAGCAACTACTCTATGCTGAACTGGATTATTGTAGCACCTATAAATGGACCAGGACTGGGTCATTTCAAAGGATCTTCTTCTCTCTGGTTGGCTCTCTTACGTGAGGACTTCGATGCTGCCATTCGACACTCTTATCTCTACTTTTCTTACTGATAATTGGACTGTATTTGTAATCATATAGTATAATCAATAAAGATTACCTCACAGTGGGCGTAGGCAGAATTTGCCTAACTACTATAAATACTGTGTCTTTTCTATTTTTTGCATTCTGTGATTGAATTGGTTTGATTACTTTCTGGATTCAACCCGGATTTGAGTGTTGGTGTTTGATTGATCAAATCAAACATCAACACTAGGATTATATATTAGACAGTTACAATATTTGTATTTTCGCATTCCTCGCTAACCTGAGTATACTAATCTTATGCCTTATTAAACTATGTGTGGACCAAATTCCTTGAGATAAAATCCTTGCACTACGGACGAATAGCTCACCTAGAAAGGCTAGAGTTCAAATAAAATGAAATAAAAGCAAGACAAAAGAAATAGCACAAGAAAACTGAGCAAAACCCAAATAAAAAACTTTCACTCTCCTCTTAACAATCACGCGACTGCTTCTTTACTTTTCTATATCCAACAAGCAAATTGACCTCGTCTTCTTCGGCAGAGCCGACCTGTTCTTATAGTGATCCTAACATGTTTTATTATAACAAATAATTAAATATAATAGGTATAGGAGCTAGACAGATTGTCTACCCACTACAGACAATTTTTAGAATGGACCGACCACTATAGACGGTTTTCAGAGTGTACTGACCACGATAACTATCCTAGCTTACAGAAAAGGAGCTAGACCATATGTCTAGACTAATTAATGACTCTGAAATTCCATGTAAGGTGTTGCTTTAGACACTGACATAACATAATTAACATCACCGCGCAGGGTTGAAGATAACAACGGAAACATAATCATCTAAGGCAAAAACCTAATTACATATAAGCAATCACATATTTCTATTGCATTATATGCCTGCACCACCATAAGAACAACGACAACCCAAAATTTCAAAAGAGAAACTGGCATCATAGCAACCAACCTGGCTTGAGCAGAAACACCTTACACATATTCCCTTGAGAAAAATACCATACACGGGTCCACGAATTCACATGAGCAAGTTACAAGACTTACTGGCCAGCACCACCATTAAGCTGCAAACAAAGGTAGCTTCACTCGAGTAGGATACAATCATCTCACACAAAATATGACATGATAAAAACCAAGGCATGTAGCTGAATTGCTGGAGAAGTCATAAAACTGTGTTGAAGAGGCAAACAAAAACCATCATGCCAAGTAAATCTCCTCCGTTACAAGCAATTGCCGAGGAGACATATCACAATCCAAAGACACAACGAAGCAGCATACAGAGCCAGCCACAATACCTAACATAACATCTCCGACCAAAAACAAACCAATTGACATTCTAACTATTAATATCCCAATAAGATAACCCAGTATATCACGACTTCAAGAGATAGGGACACGAAAGATGGTATGGCAAACAACATACCTTAATTCAGATTCGATTCCAGAGGCCATCACACCAAATCCAAGCAAAAAAAAAAAACCCGATATCGCACCAAGCTCGTCGAGATGAACTCGATCCAAAACCAAAACAAAAGCAAAGTTCAACGTTTAGGCTCGACTTCAGAGATCATTGGTTAGATTGGGCTAGCAGGGAAGTCAAATTCGAAACATGAAGAAGAGGAGCGGTTGTGGCTAAAATCACTCATGAAACCAGGCTTTCAAGGCAGATCGCAGGGGAATAAAAGGGACAAGGAATCAGAGGTTAAAGGAAGGGTGATTCCAAGCAGCAGGGGTGAAAGCAAGGGTTGTGATGTGGAGAGAACAAAAGAAAATAAAGAGGGAAGAGATGCAACGGAGCAGAAATTAGATTTGAAGAGGGAAAAAGAAACGGCTGCAAACCCTTGACCTCGTCTTCTTATCGTTGAAATGCTATCATTTGATTGCCATTGAAAATCCTAAAACATCAAAAAAAAAAAAAAAAATCGCCAAGACCTGCATCCTCGTCTTAATTTCTCCTCTATATCGCTTCGTCCTGGCTACCATTGAGTCACGATATTTTGCATTTGATTGCTCACGCCATTCGAATATTCTGGTTCCTTCGCTGATAAGCTCCAACCTTTTGTATTCAATGTTGATGTGTAGAGAGAGTTTAGAGTAGATGGATACAATTATGTTGCGTCATTGATACAGAGATATGAGAGTTGGTCATTGTCTTTAGATCTTAGGATGATGTACGTTTTTAGTTTTGAATCTTTGATGCTTGTGTTGTCGGAAAACGAGTGAAGCTTGGATATGGAGTTGCAGTGCCTTGCCTATAGTTGTTCAAGGTCTGGTGTGTGTAGAGTGATGACTCTTCATGATGTTCAAACTGCCGTGGATGTTATAGTGAAGCGATGATAGCGGCAGTGGAGATGAAGCGATGAACGATGCGTGTGTTGCTTGAATTTGAAGACTGCTCGATCTGAAGAAGTTTGCCTATGTCAATGGTGGGGGTCCATATCTCTAAGGAATGCGATGTTGTTGCTTTGTCAAAATTTGGAGGTCTAGCGATGAAGTTTGTAATGCTTGAATACTTGTTGCTCTTGCTTAATTAACGGATTTGATGATGATGCTCAGAGATGCATGAGTGATGATCATATTTGTTTGGTGAAGGAGATGCAAATGTTATTTTAAAAGAAATTGTTGTTGTGATTTGTGATATTTAAATCACATATATGTTGAAGTTTTGATCGGTTATTTGCTGAGTATATTTGAGATATATTCTTACGGGCAAATTGGATATTTTGCCTAGGCCTTTTATTCTCCTACAAAAGAAGCATTTAGGATTGTATTATTAACATGGTATTGAGACCGAAATAGTTGATCCAGGAGTTTGCCGTCGTTCTTCATTATTCTCCTTTCCAACAATATTGTAGTCATCTAGATATTCTTTACCTATATCAATAAGGTTATTGATTCAATTATAGTTTGTTTACTTTTGGTTTTTGATCCATTAGGTGTAAACAAAATTTGTTTTTGTGAATCAATAAAGATGGTGGTTGAGTGATATATTTTGTGTTTGAATGTGTAATTTTATATTTTTGTTATTTTTCAATAGAAATCATCTTTAAGTAACTGGGTGAATAAGATTCTGGTCGCTTCCGAAAAGGCATAATTTTCTCAATAGTTGGTATCAGAGCTAGATAATCATAAAGCTTAGAGTGATTTTGGATTGGAAAATTTGATTTTTGTTTGAAAAAAATGTTTCTTGTTTGGAAAAGTTGATTTTTTTTGTTATGTCGGATATGATGGCATTTCCGAAGATGATTATTTTTTATGGAAGAAATCGAGGGATTTGGAAGCGTAAGATGAAGGACGTGCTTTACCTCAATGATCTTCATGATCCGACTGATGGAATGGGAAGAAGCCCTCGGATGTGGATGAGGGAAAGTGAAAGAAGATGGATAGGAAGACGATTGCCTTGATTCGACAGTACCTTGATGATTCGGTATTCCATCATGCGGCTAGTTATGAATTCGCGAAGGATTTGTGAGACAAGTTGGTATCTTTGTATGAGTCTAGGAGTGCTATAAGTAAGACTTTTCTGGTTCGAAAGCTTGTTCAGCTGAGATTGGATGAGGAGAAGTCTTTCATAGAGCACCTGAATGAATTTCAAAATGTAATCAATCAATTGGCACATCTGAAGGTTAATTTTGATGATGAGTTGCGGGCTCTTTTGTTGATGAGTTCGCTTTTAGGAAATTGAGAGACTTCGGATGTTTCATTGAGTAATTCCAATGTTAATGGAAGTATCTTTTTGGAAACGGCCTTTTGAATGAGGAACTAAAAAGAAAAGGGTATGGTTTGAAATTAGTTCAATGTGAGTCTATGGTAGCAAGGACTCGAGAAAAGATACAAGATGGAAGAAGAAGGGAGCTAATAGTAAATGTGCTATCACTTGTCATCATTGTGGTAAGGATGGTCACATACGCAAAAATTGTTATGCTTATCAGAGGTATAAGAAGAAGGTTGCGGATGGTGATAGTAGTGATGAAACACATGCAGATTTTGCTGTAAGTTCCATTAGCGATACTTCTTGTGATGTCTTGTTTAGTGAAGCTAATCTTTGGAAGATGGATTCTGAAGCTAGTTTTCACATTTGCATGGATGTGAAGTTTTTTTTTCTTTTTATGAGAAAAATGTCGACATGATTAGATCGACCTTTGTAGGAGAGCTACCAGTTTGTGGTATTGGATATGTCCGGTTTTCTATGCATGATGGTGTAGTGAGGGAAGTCTCCAGAGTTAGATATGTCTCTACCTGTTCGCATAACCTCATTTCTCTCGATCAGTCGGATCGCCGTGATTGCACTTATGATACTCGATGTGGAGTTTTGAGAGTAAAGAAGGGTGATCGTGTTATGATGAGAGGTGTCTTGGAGGAGGGAAACTTTTATAGATTGGTCAGATCTGTGGTCGACTGTGGAATGCTAGTGACAGTTGAAGAACCTAGTCCACAACAAGGTGGAGATGTTATTGTGGTCTCTGCTGATGATTTTATGATTGAGGATAATGTTTTCGACTTGGGTTTTCACGTTGATGGTGCTCAAAGGATCGGTAGAGATCGAAGAAGGAGCGTTGATCAAGTGGAAGACATGTGTCGATTTGGAAAATCCACAAGGTGAAAATCCTTTGTGGTATTACAAACACTTTTAGGCCGTTAGTTTCGTGTGGTGTATCTCATGGTGGAAGATGCATCATTTGCACGTGGTTGGTTGCATTTGTAATGGTTTTGATCGAGAGTAGGTGGTTGTTGAAAGTGCTAGATGACTTGTTTGGTGATTCTTGAACTGTTGATATGATTTCATATCAAGGTGGAGTGTTGTGATTGATGATATTTAAATCACATATATGTTGAAGTTTTAACCGGTTATTTGCTGAATATATTTGAGATATATTCTCAGGGGCAAATTGGATATTTTGCCTAGGCCGTTGATCGAAGAGTTTGCCATCGATCTTCATTATTTTCCTTCTTTAACAATAGTTGTAGTCATCTAGATATTCTTATCTCAATAAGGTTATTGATTCAATTGTAGTTTGTTTACATTTGATTTTAGATCCATTAAATGTAAACAAAATTTGTTTTTGTGAATCAATAAAGATGGTGATTGAGTGGAATATCTTGTGTTTGAGCGTGTAATTTCATATTTGTGTTATTTTTTCACAGAAACCATCTTTAAATAATTGGATGAACAAGATTCTGGTCGCTACTACAAAGGCGCAATTTTCTCAACAATTGCTCCTTGTACTTCATATTGAAATCCAATACATTCAGTTGAATAGAACGCTTAAAATATACATCAATATATGTATGTGATTGAAAATTCCGAATGTGATATTTACCAATGTTTGAAAGATTGTCAAATATCTTTTCCTCTTTAGCTTCTGACAGATTTTATAATATCCTTTGCACCATAGTAGAAGATGCAAGAAACTAATTAAATCTTTTTTGTTTCACATCACATGATCATACAAGTATGTTTCGTCTTTTTATCTATAACAGGTTGATTTTTGAATATCTGCAATTCAAAACCTTCCATACTGTTTGACAATTTCATATCTGCAATTTAAGGAACTCTGAGTTCTATGTATGTCAATTTAAATAGAAACAAATTTGTGCAATGAGATTTTTGAACTGTAACATACTCTGAAAACAAAATCAGATGTTAACAAAAGTATATTTGTTATTATTAAACAAGACGTATACTCCACATCCTTTTGGTACTTTATTCTCTCGACATTTATGGTTTCACTCACAAATTAATATCTCCCGATTTAAGCAAGTTTACATTCTTCTTCGGCGTGCATCTCTCGTGCTCTATATTCTTGTTAACTTCCACGCGTTGACTTCTGTCTCGGGGTGTTAGTATTGCGAAAATTTGCACTAACACTGGGTATTCTAAAAGTTATTTTATATATGAACAATATTATAATGATTAGCTTAGAGTTACTCTGTCCTTGTTAATAGTAACCCATGAGCTTTCTTTGATACGGATTATGACTTTTACTTGTTGCCTTCTCTTTTTGTGGAATGGCCTTGGCCAAATACATAAGTTTGTATCAGAACCAGCTGGTATCATTTTAAGATAAGCCTTAAGCTTTGTAGTAACATGCATTGTAGGTTGAGTTTCAAAATTGGAAGCATACTTTATATCCTCTGTGGACCTATCCAATATCGTTTAGTAAGTTTTTACAATATGCTAATATGGCAATATTTTATTAGGAGTTTCAATTATCGAAGATGGTGGTAATGGGATCACCATGGAGTTGGAGCTAAATTGGGATGGGAATCCAAGCATAATACTAGATATTGGAACTAGGCTGGGTATCGCACTTCCTATACAAGTAAACTTATGTCCCTATTTAAGTGTCCCTTTTGCTCAATGTATTTCAGTTATGGACAAAAAATAAGCATTGAGCAATTTAAACATTGCATTTTACTCATTGGCCGATACTAATATTACTCGTAATTCCTTTTCTTAGTCCTGAACTGGATACATGTGGATGATACTATTTGCAAACTCAAATAAAATAAACCGATGGCAAATTATGTCACTATAGTATCGATAGAACAAATGCTATGTCTGCTTGCATATGCTATAGGGAATTCCTACTCTACAGACAAATGCTTTCTATTTGAACTTTCAAGTTCTTTTTACTAGGGGTGGGCATTTAACCGATTTAACCGATTTGACCGACTTAGCCGACTTAACCGAACCGACTTAACCGATAATTTCGGTTAACCGACATCATCGGTTAACCGACCGACCTTAACTGAACAATTTCGGTTCGGTTAACGGTTAATAAAACCTATGTAGGTTCGGTTATCCGACATAATTTTTTTCGCGGTTAACCGACATCATCGGTTAACCGTACATGCATCTGAAGATTTGAGCTTCATGTTTTAGAATATTGTGTAGTCTGAAGATTTGAGCTTCATGTTTTAGAATATTGTGTAGTTGAGTACTGGGTAGTGGGTAGTGACTGACTGTATAGTGTTCACTGTTAGTGTTCAGCATGTCAGTTTGTTTATGAAATTGTTAGATCTATTATTATAAGTCAGTTTATGTGGAAAATGGTCAAATTTGAACAATTAAACGATCGATTTAAACGGTTAGCCGTTCGATTTAAACGGTTAGCCGTTCGATTTAAATGGTTAACCGCTAAACAGTTAACCGTTTAAATCAAACGGTTAACCGTCTAAATCGAACGGTTAACCGTGGATAATTATTTTCGGTTCGGTCGAATAAAGCTACCCTCAATTAACCAAAATTCGGTTAACCGAACCGTGCAAACTAAGCGGTTAACCGAAAATATTAACCGATCTGTTCGGTTAACCGCCATCGCCCACCCCTACTTTTTACCCCCAAAATAATTCCCTGCATTGTCACTTGGGTGAGATGCATAGCCTCAGCCAGTTGTCCATGCTACAAATTTAAGGCATGAGCGTATGAACAAGCTGTAAAAGGATGAATTGGTGGAGTGGTTGGCATATGTTTCTTGTCTTTTTCACAAACTCGTTGATTATTAATTGAGAATAAAATAAAGGACAAAATTTTTAAATGAGCTTCCAGGAAAAACTTATTGTACAAACAGACCTCTTTCATAACTTATTATGAAAGTAGGTCTGTTTTCATATGGGCAGATGAACTCGCGCATTCCATTTCTGCGCAAGAACAATTCTGTTCTTGCGCAGAAATGGAATGCGCAGTAATTTTTTTTTTAAATTTTTTCCTCTAGCGCACTCCATTTTTGCGCGAGAACAAAACTGTTCCTGCGCAGAAATGGAATGCGCAAGGTATTTTTTGCCCTCTCAAAACCAGAGAGCAATATAGAAAACTTTTCCAAGCATTACTAGAACAGTAGATTAAACATTACATTACATGAACGTTGAAACATTAAAAAAATTCTAATAGAAAATAAGACTAAGTAATCAAACGTAGAACATGAACATTAAATGCGATCGTAGAAGTCCAACGATTACAAGCATGGAATAGATAAGCCAAAGACATAGTTTGGACGAAAAATAGAAAACATAGATAGTACACCGATTAAATAAGATACATTGAAGGTGGAAGACTTGCTAAATCATCACCAACGAGTGCCCGAGCTCGAACCCCCTCCTCTTAATTCTTGCACAATTTTTCCCAAACGTCTCACTTCTTCCTGCATTTCCAAGGCATTTGAAGACCCCTAGCGCACAAAGGAGGATCAATCCATTTGAAATAATCGCAGCATTGAATATTCTCTGGATCGTACTTGTTTTCTTTGTATGAGCTGCAACCAAAAAATCTTCGACCTGCATTAGTCTCTGTTTTTGCACGAACGACTATATATTCTTCTCCACAGCGACACGTCGGGTAAGTGCAATTTGGCATAGTTGGAGGAACGGGACATTGGTGCTCTAGTTGTATCCCGTTATGATAGAATTTTTGACCCGGTTTTTGTTTCGACACAATGGCACGTAAACGAGCATTCAAAGTACCTCGTACATGTGGTTGTGCCGGAGGTATTGGGTCGAATTGAGTTTCGGGTACATATTCCACGTTTTGAACATTGGTAGATCTATTTCTTTCGATTTCTTCACAATAGGCCACTAAAGTTTCATCGTCAATTTCTTGATTCTCCATGTCTTAGTTTGTAAATTCAACATGAAAACGTATTAGATAAACTATATGTGTCATAGCTAGTCGTAGAGGAATAAAACCAAATTAAACTCACCTTTCGAAGTTGAAGATGATGCCATAAATGCTGATGTGTCGAAGTAAAACTATATTGCACACTGTTTTTGAAAGATTGTTGGTGTAGTGGGAGATTCGGGGATAGGGTTTGTTCTTGAGAAAAAGTGATTTTGGAATTGGTAAAGTAAGTGAGGAAGAAAGGTGGTGGGCTGGTAGATATAGGAGTGACAGTGTGGTGAGCACTCCAAAAGTGCTCAAGAAGGAAATCCTTCTTGAGCACTTTTGGAATGCGCAAGAAGGATTTTGGAATGCTCAAGAAGGCCAACTCGGCCAATCTTCTGTCGATATGTTGAAAAGCTCTTGCACATTGCCTTGAGCACCTTCTATCTCTGCTTCATGTTGACCTTCATCCTCTTGTTCGAGCCCGAGTCCCGAACCTGAAATAGGAGCAGGTGGTGGCGGGAATGCGGGAGGAGGCGGGGGAGGGGGTGGATTAGGTCGACGCAACTTGTTTCGGCCTAAGAGTGTATCCAAGAAATTCCTCAATCCTACACATTTCACTTTCACCTGCTCAGGCTCATCCCGGCTTTGCTCTATATCCACCGTCATATCCATAGTTGTGTAAATACCGCTAACGATGTCACGTTCCAATGGCGCCTGAGGGATGTATGAAGCTAAAAGTGAAGAAGACTCCCTCAATACGAAACGGCGAGTAATCTGCCAATACCAATACTCATACTCGGCCAAAGTAATTGGCGGCGTTCTCTCAACAATGACATTATCCTCTCTAGTGTTCCAACGATGAACGTTTTGAATTCTGAACTCGCCCCAATTTCCTGGATTTTCAGGCACTTGATCAACCGGATCGGGACTATGTTGAAACGCATAACCGAACTGCCTCATTACTCGGTCTGGACAATGATTCTGAATGCATACAAAATAAATAATCCGAGTATTGCACAGTAAAGTCCTAAACCTTTGCGGCATATTATCACCAAAATCTAAATTGTACGGATTCCATGTAACACTCTCAACCGGCATCAAATCAAATTCATTCCTATAAAACAGGACATTTCTTGGAGTACTAGCCCAATTTTTGGCAACATTCCACCTTCACAAGACAGTAACAATGCTAATCATAAACCTGTACAAAATGTTGAACATAATAAGTTTTAATCAAAATTACCTGCGACCGAAATGGAGACGTATAGCCGTAGTCTCCTGAATGTGTACATTTGGTCGACCAATTGCCAAGTAAGTCCACGACCATAACTACAAAAATATATGACATTTAAAAAGAAAAACTTAAGTGGTGTACAAATATTTATGTTAATCTTTAGTACAGAAGATATACCTGCAACAAAGTCATGCAACCAGCTATAGAATCTGATTTTCTTAAGGCGACAGCCGATAACTCACTATACAAATTAGCAAGCACTGCACTCCCCCAAGCGTGATAACCAAACTGCTGGAAATCTCTTAAAATTGGCAAGAACCTTAAATTACATCGCCCTTTCGAATGTGTGACAAAAAGACGGGAATTTAGAACGTATAAAATGACAGCCCGTGCTCGACGCTCTATCTCCACTCTTGTTGCATGCTCATGAAGAGGACCACCAAATGCTTCTCTAAACCACTTCATATTTATTTCATATCTCCCCATAAATTTATTTTCAGGAACAACTACACCCAAGAGCTCGTGGCATAACTCGCCGTAGTCGGTATGTGAATCATCAAACAAAATTGGAATACCAGAGGTGGGAATACCAAGTATTTTCTCGACGTCAAGCAGGGTAATCGTCATTTCTCCAACTCTAAAATGGAAGGTATTAGTTTCCGGACGCCAACGGTCACACAATGCCGTGATAAGTCCGTGATCCAATCTAATGTAATCTATCTGGAGTACTGGCCAAATATGAGCTATTCGCAGTAAAGTTTCAAGCCGAGGATCTTTACATTCAATCAGTTTTAACTTGCTCGAATGATCCGTAGCCTTAACTTTTTCAGCACCCTACGCAAACAAATGTGAAAGCAAACGAACGATATTTAAATTATGTTAGTTGAGACATTAACAAATGAACAAACATTTTTATAAGGGTGTACAACTATACCTCCATTAACTCAACGTTGTTACTCCGGTGTTCATGTTGACCGTAGAGCACACTAGGATCAACAGGTCCGGGCACTAGACCATTTCCTACAACATGGTCATACAACACTGAAAATCAAACACCATAATACATTGAAATTGAATTGGTAAACTTATTGAAATTGAATTGCTAAACTTATTGAAATTAAAATCATAACACCATAATACATTGAAATTGAATTGCTAAAGTTATTGAAAGCATAGAACTATGGTTTAGAAAAACTAGTTTAGAGACATGAATCGTACCTCTCCTTTGCGAAGATGTTGAAGCTTCCGCCATTTTGTAAGAATTTGATGATGAAAAGAGGAAATTTAGTTGTTTGGAGGTAGATTCAAGTAGTAATATAGGTTTGGGTATTTAGGGTTTTTGGGTATTTTGAAGTTGGAAGACAAATGAAGCTGGGCAGCACCACATACTTTTAATTCGTAGCAGGTCTCTGGTTTTGACTGGCCAAAAAAGACCTTGCGCATTTCATTTCTGCGCGAGAACAAATTTGTTCTCGCGCAAAAATGGAGTGCGCTAGAGGAAAAAATTTAAATTTTTTTTATTGCGCATTCCATTTCTGCGCAAAAACAGAATTGTTCTTGCGTAGAAATGGAATGCGCGAGTTCATCTGCCCATATGAAAACAGGCCTACTTTCATAATAAATTATGAAAGAGGCATGTTTGTGCAATAAGTTTTTCCCAGAAGCTCATTTAAAAATTTTGTCCTAAAATAAAATGATTTATCAAATGCTGCGTATATAACTGAAGCAGGATTATGAATTTCCGTGGTTTGTTGTAAGCATGCTTATTGTCAACAGTTTAACATGAACCAAATTAGATAACAATTTACCATATTCCTGCATTAACAACTTCTGCAAATTTCTGCTGATACACCAACACCATAGATACTAGATAAATTTTGATTTAGCAATAACTCTTTATGGCTATATGTAGGCATTCAAGTGTAATGAATTTAAATGTTACCCAAAAGTAACATAAAATTCTGTTAGGTGCGCATTAAACAGACACTATTAGAAGTATTATGATGAACGTACTTCAATATCATGTGTATCTTTTGCTACCAGATGCTTGAGATGGTAGATTCCTACGATACATGTAATTTAATTAGTCAATCAAAGTATCTTATTTTAGATTGAGAATGTTATATTTTTATATCAGCTTTCTTATCAATTCTCTAAATTTTGATGTCATTTCTAATTGTAGATGAACAGCATCGGCATGTAATATTGTCTTTAATCACCGAGACATTCTTAAATTTACGGTGACAGCTAACTGTTTTTTCTCGCTCATAGGTAAAAAACATAGGTTTCACAGGGGTCTTCCGCTTGATTTTTAAGCCACTAATGTCAGAACTACCATGTTTTGGCGCTGTTTCCTATTCGATGAGAGAGAAGGTATAATCTGCATTATATGTAATGGTTTACGGCGAATGTTCAGAGTATGGATACCGAAATATAACTATTGATGTTTGAATGCAGAAAAAACTAGATTTTACATTAAAAGTTATTGGAGGAGAAATATCATCCTTTCCTGGAATTTCTTCTGCCATTGAGGTTTTAGCATTTACTCTAACATCATTAAATAAACATAAGCCTTTGCCTTACCTTATTGGGGAGAAGTAATAATTACGCAGGGAACAATACATGATGCTATTGAAGACACCTTGATGTGGCCTGCTCGAAAAGTAATTCCAATAATACCAGGCGACTACAGGTAATTTGATATCACAGTTATGTATTACGTAGGTATACCAAGTTTAATACAAATTAATGGGCTATTTTAGGCTGTACCTCAAAGCTAGAAACCGCAGTAGGTTTCTGCTTTGCTACAACTGTGCTTATATTATTTATTTATTTAGTAGTCACGCTCTGTTAGGTTATCCCAAGTATCAGATTTCTGAAGAGATAAAGAAATGAAGAAAAACGTTACATAAATTATTTCCTTTAAATCAAAATTTTATTAAACTCTCCAAAATCAAATACAACACTCTAATTTGAGTACAAAAATTAAACCCTAAACCTTAAGACAACAATTCCTTAACCTAAAAGAAAATTGGTGCCTATATTTATAACAAAATTACTTGGTGGTCGAATCATCATGAATAATAAGTTATTGAATCCAATTTGAGAAAGGAACATTTTCTCTTTTTAACATGTGTGACAATCCACACCCTTTGATATACCCCAAATACAGTCATATCAAAGAATGTGGATCGTTGGATGGAAATAAAACCATACAGCGGAAGAATACTATATCACAGAAAAATTGAGTAAAATAATCATTTTTGGAAAATACAAGTAATCTCAAATCATAAATATCAGTCTCAAATACATGTACACTTTAAAAACATCAGAGTACATTAAATAATCCCTGTCAATTAAACAAAAATATACTGGTAAAACCAGGCTTTTACCCGAGATCGTCGAGATGAAAAATCCAAGATATTAGCCAAAATCCGAGATTTGACAGCTAGTTTAGTCATAAGTGTTTCAAATATCGCCCGAGATATTTTTCCGAGATATACATGAAGCTTAGCTTTTTATTGCAGAGATATTTAAAAACATCCGTAAATGTACATTAGAGTATACATTAGGGTAAAACAAAACAGATGATACATGAAGATAATGGAGCAATCCAGCTAAGCTCCAAGACACACTATCCAATTGCACCAATCAACCGCTATCGTGTTCACCTAAAGTGAGAAAAGCTGAACGAGTCAGACATAAAGTCTGGTGAATAAAAAATAGTATGAAAGAAAAAAATTAAATGCAACTAGTCTGAGATCTACTCATGTCATAGTGTATAGTGTATGTGCCTTCCTACGATATAATTCCCCAGAAAAGAGATCTATCTGCACCATTGAGACCTAACCTAAAGAAGGTCAATCCAAATCCAACCAACGATTGACTAATCAGGACCTGCTGTCTCATTTTGTACTCTACTACGCCTAACAAAGAATGTGAAATGCGAACTCGCTACGTGACTCATCGAATACACCCACGTCATTCTTTCGTATGTAGTTGCAAAATGTCTTTGATTGCCTACTCTGGTGTGCCTCGAACAAATACCATCAGAATTGGACTTTCTATTGCACCTCTTATTTCTTACTTAGAAATTATACGCGAACCCGCTAGGATTGGGCACCACTCTTATCTACACACAAGTACATAAAGCTTTTTATTGCATACTCTAATGTACTGTTATTACGGCGCTCGACTAGTCGCGACTAGTCGACATTGGAGCATCGACTGGAAGAGTCAACTTGCCATTAGTCGAGCTCGCCTAAATCATGAAATTGAAGCCCTAAATCACGAAGTCGCAAGCCTAAATCACGAAGTTGAAGCCCTAAATCATGAAGTCGAAGTCGAAATCATGAAGTTGAAGCCCTAAATGACAAAGTTGACCCCAAACCACAAATTTGAAGTCGAGTACGAAGTCGAACCATGATGGCAATGATTGGAAAAAAAACTGCAATATAAAGACTGCAATTATCTATATTTATAATACAAAGTGGTAGACTTGCAATTATCTATTATAAATAAACATAATACACTACAAGTCGAATACGAAGTGGTATATAAATGTTTTATAAACTGCAATTATCTATTAATACGCTGCAAAGATGCATGTATTTATTTATTTATATAATGAAACTATGTATTAATATATATGTATATATTTATTTATTTATCGACTAGACTACGACTAGTCTATGACTAGTCGACTAGTTGGACCTCTATCGACTCGACTCGACTTGCCGCCGCAATAACCTTGCTCTAATGTTGCACGCTTCACTTTATCAAGACCGGACTCCCTCTTGTCTCGTTTTAACTTTGGCTTCTTATTTCCTGCTTTTACATTGCGTGTCTAGACGTCGTTAAGATGGGCGTCGACCAAATCCAGCGCTTCCAAGCCAGCTCCCTCCGGCGGACTGTCTAATGTCTACATTATGGCCTACTAAGTTTTATCCATTTTATTTTTAGTAATACACGCTACGAACCATCCAACGACCTTTGTTGCGTCAACGAATTGCCTTCCATTTGCCTACCTTGTGGCTTGCTTTATTCTATCCATACTATTATTATTATTATCCGCAACGGATTGTCCATGCCTACGTTGCAGTCTCACCAAATAGATTCGAGAAGTTAAAGTTTCCATCCTTTCCAAAATTAAATGCATAACTCAAGTTCCCAAAACCAACCTAATAAATAAACTATTAAATCTAAGCCATTAGGTCTAAGTCTACTGCGTCTTCAATAAGGCGAACAATGATTATTTTGCCTTTGCATGTATGGTTTCACTATATCTTAATCCGATATTTAAATTACAAATTAGATGTTACAGATCAGGATTTAGATTTAGTTCATTCCTTTTTTAGTATATTCCAAATTAGGGTTTACAAATGTAGTTATATTAATCTAATCCCATTTTATATGTCTCCATTTCAGATTAAGTTTTATAGATTTAGATTCAAAATCATAATTCCAATCATAGTCAACCTAATCTGATTCAACTTATGAATTATTAAATTTTGCAGAAAAGACCATCTTCACATTTTATTAATTACTTGGAGGAAATCTAACTCTAATAACTTTAAGTTTAAATCCTACTCATCTGGAGCCTAAGCTCTATCAACACAAAACTTCCTTCAGTTTTTCCCCTTCGTGAATCTCATCTCCAGTTTGATTTACCGTTAATTTTTATTTTTATTTTTAAAGAGAAAAGAGGTTTTAAGGAAGAAGAAATGAAGAATGTTTAGCTTATATAAAGAGATAATAAAGTGTTAGGTCAGGGCTAGGGTCTAATAATAGTTAAATTAATCCTAAGTTAAATCTGTACAATTACACCGCTCTCCTCATCTGACCTGTTAGAGCCTGATGCTCCTCAAAATCCATCCATCGAAACATGTCACAACGGTCATCCAGCCGTTCGAGCACGTCACGGAGGATATCTCACAGTTCAGACAAATCACAGATACGTTCAAAATACTGACTGGGTTCAGTTCACACCTAACGATAATAGTGTTCAAATGCAAGTTGCACATGCGTCAAAATTGTGTTCAGAACCATAGCCACGGCCGACCGTCTTTTTTTAAATAATTAATAAAAAATAAACTTTCTTCTCATATTAACTCGGACATTACGAGTTATGTATCAAAATTGTCTAGAAAAGTGTTATGGGCGCAGTGGTTGAGTCCCCAAAGCCAAATTCGGACGTTTGTGAAAATTTTACTTTGAATTCATGTTCTTACTTTAATTTTACTATTTTTTATAAATTTCCAAGGTGTTACAATATGTATATCCAAATATGCAATAGTATTTTAGGTAAAATTATAAATGATCTCTTACTTTATTTATTTTCTCGAAATATGATTTTTAATCATAAATCACGACACTCAACCTTACTCAAATCTCCACCTCCACAAAAATCACATAATTATGCTTGTTTTTTAAAAATAAAAAAAATCCAACATACATCTATAATCCATTCAATTGTAGTACCACAAAGTCCTCAGTGCAGGTTTTTATGCGTTGCATGCTCATCTTAGTTCAAACAAATTTGCCTCTCCAACTCCATTTTGAGAAGTGTTTACATTCTTCACGATTTTTTCAAGCAACTTATGTATGTTATTGCTTCCCTTTGCACCTAGAACCTCCATATTTTCTTTCCACGCTCTTTTGATTCCACATCAAGTTGAAAATTTCCAACATCTTTTTTCCAATTGTCTAATCAAAATAAGTTTTTTCGCAGTTTATGAGATATGCTTTAACTTCCATGTGTTTTACCCTTTTTCCATCAGCTCAACTGAGACTATTCCATTAACATGCAGATCTTCATCATTATGTAGATTCTGCTTCATAGTTTGCTCTTTATAATCAATGAATGCTTCATTTTGTTTGCATATATGGAGACATATATCAAAATTCAGTGCTCAATTCTTATTTTTGTCTTTGCTTGCTAGTAGATTGTTGTCAAATTCCTCATCAATTTCTTACGCGTTATCACTATTTTCCTTTAGTATATTTCTGTCTTCTTCCAATGCCTTCATCATTTTTTCCCCTCTTTTCAGTTTGTAGCAAGAGCTCAACCTATGACCTGGTTTTTCATAATAACATCAAACAATATATCTTTCCACATTTAATCACTTACATCTTATAGGATTCACCTCTTAAATCGAGATGTTATTTCCTGTTTTTTTTTTCTTTTTGTTAACATTTTCATTGCATAAGTTCACATTCCGCGTCTTCTCATTAAGAAGATCACCTACTAATCACCAAACCTATAAAATAATTCCATTCAAATTTGGGTTTATCTAATGCAACCATGGTCCATAAGTGTTTTCGAGCTCTCTGGTAATGAATTAATACAAAAAAAAAAAAAAAAAAAAAAACAAAACACGTGTATCATCATCAACCCTGCAATTCATGGTTGTCAATTGATTTACAGTTGCTTGAAAATTAGTTAGTCTCTTTATAATCGATCCACTCTTCTTAAGCTTCAGATTTATTGATCTTCATATAAGCAAAATCCTTTTCGTTGCAATGTTCTTTGCATGAATTACTTACAATTTCTTCCAAACAATAGGTCTTTCTTCTTATCCAATGTTTCCTATCTTGTTTGCATTATACCATAGGTCTTTCTTCTTTGTTCCTCAATGATTGGTTAAGATCATTAAGTTATAGAAAATGTTACATCTAGGCCAACATGCAATTATTTAAATGAGTAAACTTCAATTCATATTACATCTTCGATTTTGGTCTATGAAGATTAAATTAATTTAGATCTGATCTAAATAAATTCTTTATTTTATTAATATACATATTTTATTTGCTTATATAAATGATATAAATGTGTGTCAAATACACACATGCATGTATAAGCATGTGCAATGTATAATGTGCACTTGATTTAACAAGTATGTATCTAAGGTCTAGGATTTAAATTTATGTAAAAAGAAAAATACAAATAAAATTTAGATCTTTAAGAAAAACTCAAATTTGACACTAAATCTAGATCTAAAATTATTCCTTTAAAATTAAAATTCAATTACATAAGTTCATACAAAAATGTTTTTTTTTTAAATTTGAATATATACATACACACATTAAATTACATAATTTTCTTGTTCATTTAGATATTTAGATAACATTGTATAATAAGATATATATATATATGTATGTATGTATGTATGTGTGTGTGTGTGTGTGTGTGTGTGTCATTATTTTTGGCCATACACTAGTCTTGATAAAATCAATGTACGATTATTTTGTAAAACTAATTATTATTTTTAATGCAAAAATTTTTATATAGATTAAAGAAAAACATTTTTGCATAGAATTTTCTAGTGTGTGTGTATATATGTATTAGTAGACTACAATTTGATATTTTTAAATTAGTTAATATCAATATTAGATTTCAAATTTAAATAAATAAATTTATATCTCTATTTTTTTACGTACATGAAATAATACATGTAAACTAATTTTTAGTATATATATATATAATGTTTTAAATATATGTATATATATCAATAATTTTAAAATTCGGTTTAATTTAAAATGTTCTGATAATGGGTTTATTTCAAACTTTTTGTTCATTAGTCTTGGTCGAGGACAAATATGCTTATAACAAATTTTTTACTTACAACACATTCATATTTAAATAGCGAACACATTGAACTCGTGAGTCGTGACGTAATCTAACATATACATATACAACATTAGGGTGATTATGCATGTAAGTTGATATAAATTAAATATTGCCTTGATTGTAGCCATGATGTAACACTTTAAATGGTGAATCGAATACACTCCTAGAATTTTATTCCACCCCTTCTAGAAATTACTAATAACCATAGAGATCTGCACACCTTTAACTTGGTTTGATTTAACTTGTTTGGTTTGAAAATAGGGGGAGAAAGATAAGATCTTGTGGCCAGTGGGAGAGTGTGGAGGCTAGATGAAGTAAATACTATAATAAAAAGTGTGGTGGGTTTATATAAGAAGAGAGAAGAAGAGAGATTTGGAGCTAGTCTTTTGCCCATTCTTTCTCCATCAATTCAAACCTTTGTTTCAAAACAACACATCTAACCCCTTTATACATGATCGGTAATATCTATAGGTGCCTTATTTCAAAACAACACATCCAACCCCTTTATACACGATTGGTCATATCTATATGTGCCTTTGTTTCAAAACAACCATCCAACCCCTCCAAACATGGCCTGCCATATCTGTAGGCTAATGGGTCTATATGCATTGTCAAACCAAAACAATAATTACACATTTAAATCTAATTTAAACGTACAGCGATATTGTATATCAATACATGCATATTATATAATGTTTGTCCATGCACTATTTTCAATATTGATTCAAATAAACCATTTTTTTAAGAATCAACATTTCATATATATATATATGAATTAGCTAACAGTATAAATTAATTAGATCATGTGGTATTTGAATTATTCAATGTGATTCATGGGTGTAAATTCAATCAACTAATAGCATTGAACAATTCAAATATCTGCATTCACGACATCTTATATAGTGTTGTGATAGTTTGAAAGAACAATGTAAATTCAATCAACTAATGTCCACACTGAAGTCGTACAATATTCTTAAATCGAAAGAACAGTGTAATATTTCCAATTCAGCATTTTCTGTTTAATTTTAGTTATATTAGCTTATGGAAAACTGTCGAGCGGACCATTCCATAGTTATCTAATAACTAACAGTACATACACCTCTGGTGTCTTAATGACCACGAGTAACACATTGCTCAACGGTTGAAGAGTGTTATGTAGTCTAGTAACTCACTGTAATCTATAGCGCATAGCGCAAGGCTTGCGCTATGCGTGCACTTAGAAGAAGAAAAAAAAAGCAATTAAGTATATTTTGCCTAACTGAGTTTTTTATGTGCATATTTTGCGTCATATTCAAACTGTTTAAGACTTCAAATACAAGCACCACCATACTTTATGCATGTATTAATTTTTTTTATGTAAAATGTAATTATATTACAGAAAATTTGATAAGTTCATATTGTACATTCAAATAATTGATGGATATAATATATTAATGAAATGGAGAAATACTTTTTGCATTGTGTTCACAATCTTCTGTAGTTGTTGTATACCAATTTTTAAGAAATTCTGGTTTGGTTTGATCATAGTAATTCGAGCTCAAAGTTGATAGTTCGTCGGGTAAGTCCATTTCTTAGCTGAAGACCCGACGAAAGCAGAAGTTCAGAACGAAGTACATTAGACACAAAATAGAACCAAAATAGTACATGTGTTACAATTTGGAAGGGTAACAATCGTGTCTACTCTATCACCTCTTTGTTATCCTTATCTTGTGTTTATAATCCGTGAGTCATGGAGCGTTACAAAATGGTGTGTCTTACAAATTTGAAATTTATTCATATAATTGTGAGTTATAGTGAAGTTTGTCTATTTATCAATTATGCTGATACAAAACTCTAAGAGAAAATGCATGAAAATACACTTTTGGACAAAATGGTAAAAAAATTCTAC